>CM038142.1:567394014-567884202 GCA_021437245.1 Aegilops speltoides | reverse complement strand
CCGATTAAAATACCCAATGACTCGAACCTTCCGAACTCCGAATATAGTCGCAATATATCGATCTTTACGCCTCGACCATTTCGAGACTTCGCCATGTCCCCGATCTCATCAGGACTAACTCCTTCGTACATCAAAACTCATAAACTCATAATATAACCGCATCGAAACCTTGCTGCGGGGATTCACTTCGAGAACAATGTAGACATGACCTAGAACTATTCACGGTCAATAACCAACAGCGGACCTGGATGCCCATATTGGTTCCTACATATTCTACGAAGATCTTTATCGGTCGACCCAAAACAACATTTTGTTCCTTTGTCATCGGTATACTTTTGCCCGAGATTCGATCCCGGATCCAATACCTAGTTCAATCTCGTACGCAAGTCTCTTTACTCGTCCGAATACATCATCTCACAACTAACTCATTAGTTGTAGTGCTTGCAAGGCTTCAGGATGTGTATTACCGAGAGGGCCCAGAGATACCTCTCCAAATCGGAGTGACAAAACCTAATCTCAATACGCCAACCCAACATCGCCTTTGAGACACCGTAGTACTTCTTTATAATCACCCACAGCAGACGCTTGGTAGCACCAAAGTGTTCCTCCAAACGGAGTTGCATAATCTTAGTTATAGGAACATGTATAAGTCATGGATAAAAGCAGAGCAACATACTAAACGATCGGTGCTAAGCTAATGGAATGGGTCATGTCAATCGATCATTCAACTAATGATTGACCTTGTTAATCAAATAACAACTCTTTGTTCATGGTTAGAAACATAACCATCTTTGATTAACAAGCTAGTCAAGTAGAGGCATACTAGTGACACTTTGTTTGTCTATATATTCACACATGTATTATGTTTCCTAATACAATTCTAGCATGAATAATAAACATTTATCATGATATAAGGAAATAAAAATAACTTTATTATTGCCTCTAGGCATATTTCCTTCACTCCCACTTGCACTAGAGTCAATAATCTAGATCACATCACCATGTGATTAACATCGATAGTTCACATCATCATGTGATTAACACCATAGTTCACATCGCCATGTGACCAACACCCAAAGGGTTTACTAGATTCAGTAATCTAGTTCACATTGCTATGTGATTAACACCCAAAGAGTACTAAGGTGTGATCATGTTTTGCTTGTGAGAGAGTCTTAGTCAACGGGTCTTTCACATTCAGATCCGCTACGTATTTTGCAATTTTCTATGTCTACAATGCTCGCATTAAGCTACTCTAGCTAATTGCTCCCACTTTCAATATGTATCTAGATCGAGACTTAGAGTCATCCAGATCGTGTCAAAACTTGCATCGACGTAACCTTACGACTAACCTTTGTCACTTCCATAATCGAGAAACATATCCTTATTCCACTAAGGATAATTTTGACCGCTGTCCGTGATCTACTCAGATCATCACTATTGTACTCTGCCAAACTCAAAGCAGGTATACAATAGATCTGGTATACAGATGGCATACTTTATAGAACCTATGGCCAAGGCATAGTGAATGACTTTCATTCTTCTATCTTCTGCCGTGGTCGGGTTTTGAGTCTTACTCAATTTCACACCTTGTAACAGAAAGAACTCTTTCTTTGATGCTCCATTTTGAACTACTTCAAAATCTTGTCAAGGTATGTACTCATTGAAAACTTATCAAGCATCTTGATCTATCTCTATAGATCTTGATGCTCAATATGTAAGCAGCTTCACCGAGATCTTTCTTTGAAAAACATCAAACACTCCTTTATGCTTTGCGTAATAATTCTACATGCTACCGTCAATCAAAGCAAGATAAGATGCATAAAAGATAAACATCACATGCAAATCAATATAAGTGATATGATATGGTCATCATCATCTTGTGCTTCGTGATCTCCATCTCGCAGCACCACCATGATCACCATCGCCACCGGCGACACCTTGATCTCCATCGTAGCATCGTTGTCGTCTCGCCAATCTTATGCTTCTACGACTATCGCTACCGCTTAGTGATAAAGTAAAGCATTACAGGGCGATTGCATTTCATACAATAAAGCGACAACCATATGGCTCCTGCCAGTTGCCGATAACTTCGGTTACAAAACATGATCATCTCATACAATAAAATATAGCATCACGTCTTGACCATATCACATCACAACATGCCCTGCAAAAACAAGTTAGACGTCCTCTACTTTGTTGTTGCAAATTTTACGTGGCTGCTACGGGCTTTAGCAAGAACCGTTCTTACCTACGCATCAAAACCACAACGATAGTTTGTCAAATAGACTCCGTTTTAACCTTCACAAGGACCGGGCGTAGCCACACTCGGTTCAACTAAAGTGAGAGAGACAGACACCCGCCAGTCACCTTTAAGCAACGAGTGCTCGTGGCGGTGAAACCAGTCTCGCGTAAGCGTCTGCGTAATGTCGGTCCGGCCGCTTCATCTCACAATACCGCTGAACCAAAGTATGACATGCTGGTAGGTAGTATGACTTGTATCGCCCACAACTCACTTGTGTTCTACTCGTGCAAAACATCAAACCATAAAAACCTAGGCTCGATACCATTGTTGGGGAACGTAGTAATTTCAAAAATTTCCTACGCACACGCAAGATCATGGTGATGTATAGCAACGAGAGGGGAGAGTGTTGTCTACGTACCCTCGTGAGACCCGGCGAAGCGATCACAACGTAGAGGAAGTAGTCGACGTTCTCCTCGCGATCCGACCGATCCCGGCGCCGTTACTCCGGCGCCCGAGTTCTTGACACACGACAGCTCGATGACGCCCCTCGATCTCGATCCAGCCGAGTGTCGAGGAGAGTTCCACAAGACGACGGTGTGGTGACGATCTTGATGTTTCATCGGCGCAGGGCTTCGCCTAAGCTTCATGACGGTATGACCGAGGTGGAATATGGTGGAAGGGGCACCGCACACGGCTAAGGAACGATCCGTAGATCAAACTTGTGTCCTATGGGGTGTCCCCTGCCCTTGTATATAAAGGATGGAGGAGGAGGAGGCCGCCAAGGCAAAGGTGCGGCCAGGAAGGGAGTCCTACTAGGACTCCAAGTCCTAGTAGGAGTCCTCCAAGAGGGAGGAAGGAGAAGGAATAGGAGGAGTAGGAAAGGTGGCGGCCCCTTTTCCTAGTCCACCCGGACTAGAGGGAGGGGGCGCAGCAGCCTTTTTCTCCTCTTCCCACTAAAGCCCATCAAGGCCCAATACTTCTCCCAGCGAATTCCGTAACTCTCCCAGACTCAAAAATACCCAATGACTCGGAACCTTTCCGAACTCCGAATATAGTCGTCCAATATATCGATCTTTACGTCTCGACCATTTCGAGACTCCTCGTCATGTCCCCGATCTCATCAGGGACTCCGAACTCCTTCGGTACATCAAAACTCATAAACTCATAATATAACTCGCCATCGAAACCTTAAGCGCATGGACCCTACGGTTCGAGAACAATGTAGACATGACCTAGAACTATTCACGGTCAATAACCAACAGCGGGACCTGGATGCCCATATTGGTTCCTACATATTCTACGAAGATCTTTATCGGTCGACCGCATAACAACATACGTTGTTCCTTTGTCATCGGTATGTTACTTGCCCGAGATTCGATCGTCGGTATCCAATACCTAGTTCAATCTCGTTACCGGCAAGTCTCTTTACTCGTTCCGTAATACATCATCTCACAACTAACTCATTAGTTGTAGTGCTTGCAAGGCTTCAGTGATGTGTATTACCGAGAGGGCCCAGAGATACCTCTCCGACAATCGGAGTGACAAAACCTAATCTCAAATACGCCAACCCAACATCTGCCTTTGGAGACACCTGTAGTACTCCTTTATAATCACCCGATTACGCCAGACGCTTTGGTAGCACCAAAGTGTTCCTCCGTAAACGGAGTTGCATAATCTCATAGTTATAGGAACATGTATAAGTCATGGATAAAAGCAGTAGCAACATACTAAACGATCGTGTGCTAAGCTAATGGAATGGGTCATGTCAATCAGATCATTCAACTAATGATGTGACCTTGTTAATCAAATAACAACTCTTTGTTCATGGTTAGGAAACATAACCATCTTTGATTAACAAGCTAGTCAAGTAGAGGCATACTAGTGACACTTTGTTTGTCTATATATTCACACATGTATTATGTTTCCGGTTAATACAATTCTAGCATGAATAATAAACATTTATCATGATATAAGGAAATAAATAATAACTTTATTATTGCCTCTAGGGCATATTTCCTTCACGTAGATGGACCTGGCTGGGCCATTCGACGGTGGAGGCTTTATGGCCTCTTCGTCGAATTCTGGGAGCAGCTTGCGCTTCGGGTAGCTCTTCAATTGGTGGCTGTTGCCTTGTTTGTCTGCGGTTTTGAGCACTTTGCTCCATCTTATCCGGAGCGCGTCTTCTGCTGTGTTGAGCTTCCGCTTTTCCTTCTTCAGGCTTCTTGCTGTAGCGATGAGCCTGCGTTTGCAAAGATCTTGTTCGACGGGCTCTTCGAGTTCGTCGTCATCGGGGCTTGATTCGTCCTCGGAGGGAGGTACATAGTTGTGATCCTCAACCTTTTCTTCTGCCGCCCTTTCGTGAGGGCTTGCTTCTACATTCTCCTTCGCTGAGTCTTCTTTGGAGGGTTTGTCTTCGCACTCTCCGAGTGTTATTATCTCCGTGCGGATTCTCCATTCTTGTTGTGGCGGGATTTAGAGCGGCGCCACGACGCAGCGCTTAGGCTGCTTCTTCAAAGAATCTTCCTCCGCTGCTTTTTCGCCATCCCTTCCTTTGGGGTATCCACCATGTAGACGTCGTCACGACGAGGTGGCCTTCCGGTGTCCCGTGGGCGCTGGTTTCGATCGTCTCCGCATCATCGTCCATAGCGTCGATGTCCTCGAGTCGTAGTCTAGCATGTCGGTTAGATCTTCGACGGTGGCTACAAAGTGGGTGGTGGGTGGGCTCAATTTCTTCGCTGTCGAACTCCAACCGCCCCGCCATAGTCCGCCAGGATTCTCCTGATAGCGAGAGATGCTTCAGGGAATTCAGGATATCGCCAAAAGGCGAGTGTTGAAAGATGTCCGCGGTGGTGAATTCCATAACCGGTGCCCCATCTGGCTTAATTGGCGGGGGCGCGGGAGGCTCGGAGTCCGGCGAGGAGTCCGGCGCCTCGGGATCATGAGTTTCGCAAGGGACAAAATCGGTATTCGGCTCCATCGCCTTAGATGTTGAAGCCCCCGGGGCGGCGTCTATCCACCGACCCTCATCATGGGCAATCGGCTCCGGGTAAGTAGCCGGGGCGGATTCAAGTGCGGCCGCCAAAGCACTGTCCGGCGGCAGAGCTAGATCATGCCCATCGCCACAAAGGCGGGCGCTTTGGTCAGGCTCGAGTCCGTCGAAGATCGAGTCTCCGCGGTCATCGGCAGTGAAGTTTAGGCTTCCGAATCTGACCTGACGGCCAGGGGCGTAACTTTCGATCTGCTCCAGATGGCCGAGAGAGTTGGCCCGCAGTGCAAAGCCGCCGAATATGAAGATCTGTCCGGGGAGAAAAGTTCCACCCTCGACAGCGTTGAAGGTTGAAGATGCCATCGAGCCTATTGGTGACGACACAGAGGAACTCTCAATGAAATCACCAATGTCGGTGTCAAAACCGGCGGATCTCGGGTAGGGGGTCCCGAAACTGTGCGTCTAGGCGGATGGTAACAGGAGACGAGGACACAATGTTTTACCTGTGTTCGTGCCCTCTCGATGGAGGTAATACCCTCGTCCCGCTTGATTAATATTGATGATATGGGTAGTACAAGAGTAGATCTACCACGAGATCAATGAGGCTAAACCCTAGAAGCTAGCCTATGGTATGATTGTTGAGATGTAATGTTGTGTCCTACGGACTAAAGCCCTCCGGTTTATATAGACACCAGAGAGGCTAGGGTTACACAGAGTCGGTTACAATGGTAGGAGATCTACATATCCGTATTGGCAAGCTTGCCTTCCACGCCAAGTAAAGTACCTTCCGGACACGAGCCGGAGTCTTCAATCTTCTATCTTCGTAGTCTGGGAGTCCGGCGGATATTGATAGTCCGGCTATCCGGACACCCCCTAGTCCAGGACTCCCTCACCTGGTATTATCATTCTTCAACATGCCCTGCTTGGAGTCAATACTTTTAGTATGGGCGCCGGCGCTGCTAAACGGCTAGCCCTGAATCGTACAAAAGGCCCCATATTTGGAGGTATCTATGCTGCATGTCTTGCTAGACATTTTCAGATAGCCATTAGGCACCATGAGAAAGAGGAGACAAAATTGCCTCCTCACATTTTAGACTACAAGAGCATGGTAGCACACAAGTTTATTGTTGACAACGAAGATAGGATGCTCTTGTATAAACTTAGATTTAATAAGAAACACTTTGAGATTATTATTTTGCCTGCGCCTCTGTTGTTTGATTTGCTTGCAGAAAATTTTCCTGTCACACGAGAAGCGGCGAACAATCATCGAGCCCAAGCTTTTACTCCAGAACCTGAACCTGAGCCGGAATCTGAACTGGACCCTTATCGTGCATCATCTGTCCAGTGGGATCCGGAGATGACCAGCCAGTGGTATCCTGATTACACCTCCCAGTACACCGGGGAAAGTAGCAGCAGTCCTTGGTACTAGACCAACTTAGGCCAAAAGCCTAAGCTTGGGGGAGTACGTATTTCTCACCGACTTTACATTCATGTTCACACACTAGTTGTCGATGCTCATACTCTTTCATTGTATTATCCATGCTAGTTTAAATTTCTTTTTCTAGTTTTCTTCTTGTGTGTTTGATAAACTTTAAGAAAAACCAAAAAAATTAGTTAGTTTAAATTCTATGCTTGTGATAGGAATTAAAATGAAAACCCAAAAAGATTTCTCGTTCTTCTTTTACTTGTTGGGAGCTTTCCCGTATAAATAGTTTATTTTCTTTTCTTTCTTTTGGGGGTCGACAAGACTATATTGAAAATGCTTAGTGGCTCTTATATGCATGATTGTTTATTTAACTTAGAGCCCATATTACCTTGTCTTCTCTCTTGAGTTGAATGCTTGCAGATTCCAGCTTAGTCCAATGCACGTGCACTATTATTATTACACATCGTTTGGTCGTGCAAGTAAAAGGCAATAATGACGATATATGATGGACTTATTGGGATGAGAAAAGCTGGTATGAACTCAACCTCTCTTGTTTTTGTAAATATGATGAGTTCATCGTTTCTGAGTCAGCCTATTATGAGGTAAACATATTTGTAATGACATTTAGAGATTATAGTTGCTTGTGCCATGCTTGATTAGCTATGAGTTATAATGGTTTACCTTGCGTGCCAACATGCTATTAGAATGATTACGATGTGGTATGATGGGATGGTATCCTCCTTTGAACGAATTGAGTGACTCGACTTGGCACATGTTCACGCATGTAGTTGAATCAAATCAACATAGCCCTCGTGATATTTATGTTCATGGTAGATTATATCCTACTCATGCTTGTACTCGGTGTAAATTAATTTTAATGCATGTTTACGACTGTTGTCGCTCTCTTAGTTGGTCGCTTCCCAGTCTTTTGCTAGCCTTCACCTGTACTAAGCGGGAATACTTCTTGTGCATCCAAACTCTATAAACCCCAAAGTTGTTCCATATGAGTCCACCATACCTACCTATATGCGGTATTTACCTGCCGTTCCAAGTAAATTTGTATGTGCCAAACTCCAAACCTTTAAATGAAATTCTGTTTTGTATGCTCGAGCAGCTCATGTTACAACTAGGGCTGCCTATATCTTCCATGCTAGGTGCACTACTGGAATCAGCTACTTTGCCATCTGCCAGCTCTTTGCCGTCAGCTAGCGGACGGCAAAGAAGCTCTTTGCCATCAGCTACCCTAAAGCAGACGGCAAAGATCTGGCTGATGGCAAAGAAAGCCTTTGCCATCAGCCAGCTCTTTGCCGTCCGCTAGCTGACGACAAAGAATCTTTGCCATCCGCTAGCAGACGGCAAAGTGGGGGGGGGGCACTGAGGAGCTGGTTAAAAAATACTTAACATTCCCCCCTCTTTGCCGTCCGCCGCAGACGGCAAATATGAAGAAAAGCGGATGGCAAAGGGGGGCGGACGGCAAAGGCAACCCTAACTAACCTAACTAATGGCCGAGCCCCCTCCCCGCCCGCCCGTTACTCATCTGTCTCCCTCGCGACCTCCTCCGCCCCGCCCCGCCCCGCCGCCGCCTCGCCCCGCCCCGCCACCGCCCTCGCCGCCCGATGCCGCCGCCGCCCACCCCCTCCCCACCCGCCACCGCCCCACCGTCCCGCCTCCCGCCCCCCGCCCCTCCGCCCCGCCCCGCCGCCATCCCCCTGCCGAGACCCGCCGCCCCCATCATCACGCCCAATATGCGACCCTATCCAAAAGGAACTCAAGGTCCCACCAAGGATAGACCCAGATATTGAAATGCTTTTGCAAGGTGGATATCATTACATCAACATTACATAATAGATGGGGATACATACAAGAGGCATACAATGCCACATGAATACAACATCATCTCATACATAAGATCAACATCCGACTACGGATGAAACACAAACAGAAGCTCAAACGACATCCACCCTGCTAGCCCAGGCTGCCGACCTGGAACCTATCCCCTGATCAAAGAAGAAGCAGAAGAAGAACTCCAAACAAGCAAACATCGCGCTCGCGTCAAGATCATCGCATAACCTGTACCTGCAACTGGTGTTGTAGTAATCTGTGAGCCACGAGGACTCAGCAATCCCATTACCATGGGTATCAAGACTAGCAAACCTTAATGGGAAAGGAAGGGGTAAAGTGGTGAGGTTGCAGCAGCGACTAAGCATATATGGTGGCTAACATACGCAAATAAGAGCGAGAAGAGAACAAGCGGAACGGTCGACAACTAGCAATGATCAAGAAGTGATTCTGAACTCCTACTTACGTCAAACATAAGACAGAAACCGTGTTCACTTCCCGGACTCCGCCGAGAAGAGACCATCACGGCTACACACTCGGTTGATGCGTTTTAATTTGGATCTGGTGTCAAGTTATCTACAACCGGACATTAACAAATTCCTATCTGCCACATAACCACGGGCACAGCTCTCGAAAGTTTATACCCTGCAGGGGTGTCCCAACTTAGCCCATGATAAGCTCTCGCGATCAACGAAGGATATTCCTTCTCCCAGGAAGACCCGATCAGTCTCGGAATCCCGATTTACAAGACATTTCGACAATGGTAAAACAAAACCAGCAAGACTGCCCGATGCGCCGACATCCCGATAGGAGCTGCACATATCTCGTTCTCAGGGCAACACCGGATAAGCGAAGCATACAGGAACCGACGAACCCAAGTTGCCAAGGAATGGTCCCGCACGCTGCTCTAGTTTGGACCAACACTTAGACAAGCATTGGCCCGGGGGGGCTATAATAAAGATGACCCTTGGGTTAATTACTCCCAAGGGAAAAGTAGGTGGTGGTGAGGCAAATGGTAAAACCAAGGTTGGGCCTTGCTGGAGGAGTTTTATTCAAAGCGAACAGTCAGGGGGGGTCCCATAAATCACGCGACCGCGTAAGGAACGCAAAATCCGGGAACATAATACCGGTATGACGGAAACTAGGGCGGCAAGAGTGGAACAAAACACCAGGCATAAGGCCGAGCCTTCCACCCTTTACCAAATATATAGATGCATTAATTAAATAGAGATAATGTGATATCCCAACAAAATCCTGTCCACCATGGAGCAATCTTCAACTTCACCTACAACTAACAACGCTATAAGAGGGGCTGAGCAAAGCAGTAACATAGCCAAACAACGGTTTGCTAGGAAGGGTGTCAAAGGTTAGAGGTTCATGGCAATTTGGGAGGCTTGAAGAGCAAATAATAGGTAACGCAGCATAGCGATAGAACGAAGCAACTAGCATAGCAATGATAGTAGTGAGATCCAGGATAGCGGTCATCTTGCCTGAAATCCCGCAAGGAAGAAGAACGAGTCCGTGAAGAAGATGAAGCCACGAAGACGAACCAAGCGTAGACGAACGAATCCTCACGATCGCAACGAAACGGGAACTATCGAGAAAAAGCACACAACATAGTAAACACACCACACATGAACAAGACATGATGCATGACAAAGCTACATGGAGCTACTCATGGCAAGAGACGATGCAAACAAGAACAACACATCAAGGCAAGTTTAAATGAGGCCGGGAACAACATATAACAATTCCGGTAAGTCCTCATATGCAAATTTCGAAATTGGTCCAGATCTGAATAAACCTTATGTTCAAGTTGTTAAACAGCAAGTTAAGATGCACCAAGATGATCTACACGAAATTCTAGTCAAGTTACATATCAAGTTCATTAGATTCGGAGCTACGGCCTAGAAGATATGAGCAAAACAAGTTAAACATGGCATTGGTGCAAAATGCATACAAACATCAAGCAAACACCTCAAAACAAGGATGCAACATGATAATATGAAGCTTCATGCAAAACCAAGCAATTTTCATATAGAGCACACTCGAAACGGAGCAACGGTTCAATACACACACACTATACAAGTTATAGCAACAATCTGTCCAAAACAGCAACTAGGCATCTTACAAGCATCAAAACAACAAGCTACAACACCCCAACATAAGAACAAAAGGCATGAGCATAAAGTACAGGTAAAGCATGACAAGACATGAACATTGAGCTATCTGCAGAAACAACTAGAACATGCTCAAAAAGACATGGAAAGATTGCAAATAATAACAGTTTCAGACTTTGCAGAAATAACATCAGGTTGCAATGTTTAGAGCTATCAAAAAACATGTTACAGGAACTTATCATGGAAAACAAAGGCATGGCATGATACTACTAAATGCATAGAACAAAAGTCCCTTACTGACCATGAGCCAAAAATGATCAGAAGATAAGATGGCACCCATGTAAACATGGCAAGTTATATTACAGATTCATACACGGCAGGAACAACAATAAGTAGGCATGTTTGTGAGCTTGAACCACTCACCACAGAGGAATACATGGCATGGCAAGGCAACCAACAGTAATAACACATGTTTATGAAGCTAAGCATGGCAAGAGCAAGTTCATAGGGTGCATGGATAACTAGAAAAGCACATGGACAAGACTGAACTTCATGTTAAACAGGCTGACAGCAAAATTATTTAGCAAGTTTGGAGCAAGATAACAACATCCTACAGCAAGCTATAAATGCAACCGGGGGCATGAATGGATAGAGCATGACATATATAACAAAACATCCTTAATGAATATCTCCAGATTATGCATGGAATAACTAGTAGAAGCATGTTTACATAGCAACAAAATATAACAGAATCAGCCTAGCAAAACGGTAACAGCAAGTATCCTCCTTAACAAGCTCCAGCAGATTAACATCAACATGCACTCTTCCAACAGCATTTCGGGCATCAAGATGAGCTCAAATGAAAATGATGCAATGGAACGAAATGAAGTACTCATCGAGGCGAACAATTTGACATATTACACGCATGAAACGGAGCAGTACGCAGCAAGTTATGATGTGATGAACATGACATGATAATGTCAGAAAACAGGGACAGCCAAAAATATACCCTCGGGAAAGCTGGACGGGACGGAGGGAAGCGGGATGGGCAGATCCGGGACGCGGGCGCCCGTTTGGATCGGCGGGCTGGTGGATCTCGTCCAGCCGGCCGGATCCGGGACGAGACGACTCCGGCGACGACGGCGGTCTCCGGCGAGGTTTTGGCGGCGCGGGGAGGCGCGGAAGGCGGCGGCGGTCGACGGGGACCGGAGGGGCGGCGAAGCCGAGGACCGGCAGGAGCTCACGAAGCGCGGGCGAGGCGCGAAGGCGCGACGACCGGGGCGCGGTAGCGGAGGAGGCGGCCGGGCGCGCGGACGGCGGCTCCTCGCCCGCGGCGGAGGCAACGCGCGTGCTCACGCGGAGGAGGCGGACGCCATCGGGCGGCGGCGGCGGCGGGTCCGGCGAGGCCCGGGTGCTCGCGGGAGGCTGCGGGACGGCGACGGCGGCGAGGCGCGCGGGCGACGGAGGGAGCTCCGCGAGAGCTCGGGCTGAGCGGGCGGCGGCGTTCGGGCAGGCGGGCGGGACGTGGGCTCGCAGGCCAGCAGCGGCTGCGGGGAGCAGGGCGATGCGACGTGGCCGGGCGCCGGTTGGTCCGGGCGGGCGGGCGGACATGTCCGCTGCCCGGATTTTTGTCCGGCGGCGGCGGGTGGAGGAGGCTAGGGTTCATCCGCGACAATTTCGGGGGGAGACACATATATATATAGGTAGAGGGAGCTGGAGAGTCCAAATGAGGAGCGGTTTTCGCCCACACGATCGTGATCGAACGACCGAGAGCATGGAGGGGAGTTTGCTGGGTTTTGGGCCACTTTGCAAGGGGTGTTGGGCTGCAACAAAAGAGGGCTTTACGGTTACCCGGTTAACCGTTGGGGTATCAAACGACCTCCAAATGGCACGAAACTTGACAGGCGGTCTATCGGTGCTATACCAAGGCCGCTTGACAAACCTCGGTCCATTCTGAGAAAGTTTAATACCCGCACACGAAAAGAGGTAAAAGGGGCGCCAGGGAACATAGGAGTGCCGGATTGCAAAACGGACAACGGGGAAAATGCTCGGATGCATGAGACAAACATGTATGCAAATGAGATGCACATGATGACATGATATGAAATGCAGATGATGACATGGAAAAATACAACACGCAAGCAAATGACATGGCAAAGACGGCGAATAACTGGCAGACACCTGGCGCAACGAATCCGGGGCGTTACAACACTCCTCCACTAACAGGAGATCTCGTCCCGAGATCTTAGGAACGAGACGGAACAGAAAGAGGAAGAGGTGAAGTAAGAACGCAAGAGAGAAGATGAACAAAGTCGAGAGCACTCGGTTAGAAAAGATGAACGACGAATATGACGAGAATCGAATGCTCATGGAAACAAGATAGACTCTGAAACCACTCGGGTTAGAACAAGATAGAAAAGGAATAAGGATGATAGAATTTAGGCAGCATTCCGACTGAACAAGGAAAGAAAAGAACATGAACTTGAGAGGATGGAATGATACTTGACGATATGAACACGCAATGCCTCCGGGAGAATTGAAATAGTGGAAAGAAAAGAACTTAGAAGGAAGGATTGAACGGAGTTGTTGAGAAAATCAACAATGAAAGAATAAGCTTGTTGTGGTCTTATAGGTAAGATCTCAAGACATAAGGTGATAACCGGCCACAAACGGAAATGATTGGATAGCTGACAAGAACGAAGAAATGCAAAACTCCACTTCAAAAGAATACGGCGAATTAATTGCACTTCGAAAAGCAAGAAGGAAAGGTACTTGAGCTCCTCCAAAAGAACCTTGATGAACACTTGAAGAATGAATTAAATGATGAAGAACCACCATGAAGAACTCCGCTAACAAAAGGATAATGGGATAGATGAAGGATAAAAGAATAAGATGAGCCTTGCGATGATTTAGATGGAGGTTCCGACGAAATGGCCAAGGAAAATTTGAACTCCGGGAAAGAAAATATGAAACACTTGAAACTAGAATTTATTCATCAAGAACAAACTCCGAAGAAAGGGATTAATCACTTGGATGAAATAAAAATAAGATTTATTGTATGCTTATCCTTCATCATATTAAATTGATGACAAGCAATGGATTTTTTCATACTACTTATTCTTCTCAAAAAAGGATTAGGGGGAATATGACCCAAAACTTGAGAGAGTCTTCATGAACCACCGGTAGGATTGGAAAGAACGAATGAATTAATATGATAACCAAGGAAAAAGAATCTGAAAGAACCACCGTTAGAATTCAGAAATGACAGATGAAAGAGAATGAATCATCGGGGAGAATTAGAAGAACCAATACTCTAGAGGGGATTTAGATGCAAAAGAATAAAGAGATCATGAGCTGATAAAAGAACACTTGAACGAAGCACCGGGATAAACAGAGAAAGATAACTGGAATGATGGCCTTCGGTGAAAAGAAACAGAAATCAACTCCTGAAATGCTCCGGATGGATGAAAAGAATTTGCATGACTTGAAACAATTTGATAGGATAACATCGAGCTAGCACCGCGAATCTCCAGGAGAACGGACAATATTTAGAGGAAAATCTCTTCTTCGATCTTCAACTGATGTCGAGAAACGCCACCAAAGTAACTGAGGTGCTCCGGTAAAATGAAAAATGAAAAGGTTGGGCCAACAATGAAAATGATTTGAAATGATCTTGGAAAGGCATCTGACTGATGAAATCCATTCTTACGTCACACTTGAAAAGAATTGCGGATAACTCCGAGGGAATTAGAAGAGTCAGGTAAGATGATGGGAAAAGACCTGTGCATTAGGGCCCACTGAAGAGAAAAACACCGTTGAAAAGGATTGTTGAACAGATAGATGATGCACCGGAACAATTGAAATATTTGAATGAGGTGACAATCTCGAATTAATTGGAACACAGACGAATCTCCTGAGAATGCTTCCGAACTCCGGAATGATTAAATGGCGAGAGGCAAACACGCAAAGGGAACACTTGAGTCGAGGAAAATAATATGATCGAACCGAGAAAATTGAGTTGAAATCCACCGGAAAGAAAAAGAGATGAAGAATGTCAAACGAGACGAGAATTCACTAGTTGAAATAATTAAGGGAAGACTGAAGAGGCTCCACACGAATGAAATTGATGGTCGAGAGAGAGTCAGACTCCGGGAAGAAGAGGGTGGGAGGGCGGGAAAAACAAAGGCAACTTGGAGAGGGAAATCGACGAATATCTAGAAGAGAAAACACCGGTTGAAATCATTGAGGAAAGAAAGCAAAGACTTCGCACGAGTAGGATGGATACTCGATTAGGGACTCCGGTTCCGAGAGGAAGAAGGGAGGGCGGGTGGGAAAAAGAAAGACAACTTCGGACAGGGAAACAACATCGATCGAAAAGAGCTGAGGATTGATCTCCCAAAGAGAGAGAGGTTCAAGTCGACTTGACGAGAGATGCACCGGATAAAAGAGGATGGACAACGAACGAAAACTAACCGCGTGATCCTAAAGAAAAATTTGAAGGGGAAGAGGAGTAGTTCAAAACACCTATGTCAAGATTCCTTATCAGAGCGACGAAGGGACTGAGGAGTAAAAAGAATTCCTACTCTCCGATATAACTAGACTCCGAAAACAGTTTTCTTCTAGACTCAACAACGGCCAAACTACACGATCAATCAAGGGGGCTCCTAAGGTCGGTCGAGGATCTGATACCAACTTGTCACGCCCATTATGCGACCCTATCCAAAAGGAACTCGAAGGTCCCACCAAGGATAGATCCGCATATTGAAACGCTTTTGCAAGGTGGATATCATTACATCAACATTACATAATAGATGGGGATACATACAAGAGGCATACAATGCCACATGAATACAACATCATCTCATACATAAGATCAACATCCGACTACGGATGAAACACAAACATAAGCTCAAACGACATCCACCCTGCTAGCCCAGACTGCCGACCTGGAACCTATCCCCTGATCAAAGAAGAAGCAGAAGAAGAACTCCAAATAAGCAAACATCGGCTCGCGTCAAGATCATCGCATAACCTGTACCTGCAACTGGTGTTGTAGTAATCTGTGAGCCACAAGGACTCAGCAATCCCATTACCATGGGTATCAAGACTAGCAAAGCTTAATGGGAAAGGAAGGGGTAAAGTGGTGAGGTTGCAGCAGCGACTAAGCATATATGGTGGCTAACATACCCAAATAAGAGCGAGAAGAGAACAAGCGGAACGGTCGACAACTAGCAATGATCAAGAAGTGATCCTGAACTCCTACTTACGTCAAACATAACACAGAAACCGTGTTCACTTCCCGGACTCCGCCGAGAAGAGACCATCACGGCTACACACTCGGTTGATGCGTTTTAATTCGGATCTGGTGTCAAGTTATCTACAACCGGACATTAACAAATTCCCATCTGCCACATAACCGCGGGCACGGCTCTCGAAAGTTTATACCCTATAGGGGTGTCCCAACTTAGCCCATGATAAGATCTCGCGATCAACGAAGGATATTCCTTCTCCCAGGAAGACCCGATCAGTCTCGGAATCCCGGTTTACAAGACATTTCGACAATGGTAAAACAAAACTAGCAAGACCGCCCGATGCGCCGACATCCCGATAGGAGCTGCACATATCTCGTTCTCAGGGCAACACCGGATAAGCAAAGCGTCTGAGGACCGATTTAATCCAAGTTGCCAAGGAATGGTCCCGCACGGTGCTCTAGTTTGGACCAACACTTAGACAAGCATTGGACCGGGGGGGGCTATAATAAAGATGACCCTTGGGTTAATTACTCCCAAGGGAAAAGTAGGTGGTGGTGAGGCAAATGGTAAAACCAAGGTTGGGCCTTGCTGGAGGAGTTTTATTCAAAGCGAACTGTCAGGGGGGGTCCCATAAATCACCCGACCGCGTAAGGAACACAAAATCCGGGAACATAATACCGGTATGACGGAAACTAGGGCGGAAAAAGTGGAACAAAACACCAGGCATAAGGCCGAGCCTTCCACCCTTTACCAAATATATAGATGCATTAATTAAATAGAGATATTGTGATATCCCAACAAAATCCTGTCCACCATGGAGCAATCTTCAACTTCACCTGCAACTAACAACGCTATAAGAGGGGCTGAGCAAAGCGGTAACATAGCCAAACAACGGTTTGCTAGGAAGGGTGTCAAAGGTTAGAGGTTCATGGCACTTTGGGAGGCTTGAAGAGCAAATAATAGGTAACGCATCATAGCGATAGAACGAAGCAACTAGCATAGCAATGATAGTAGTGAGATCCAGGGTAGCGGTCATCTTGCCTGAAATCCTGCAAGGAAGAAGAACGAGTCCATGAAGAAGATGAAGCCACGAAGACGAACCAAGCGTAGACGAACGAATCCTCACGATCGCAACGAAACGGGAACTATCGAGAAAAAGCACACAACATAGTAAACACACCACACATGAACAAGACATGATGCACAACAAGCATGATGCATGACAAAGCTACATGGAGCTACTCATGGCAAGAGATGATGCAAACAAGAACAACACATCAAGGCAAGTTTAAATGAGGCCGGGAACAACATATAACAATTCCGGTAAGTCCTCATATGCAAATTTCGAAATTGGTACAGATCTGAATAAACCTTATGTTCAAGTTGTTAAAAAGCAAGTTAAGATGCACCAAGAAGATCTACACGAAATTCTAGTCAAGTTACATATAAAGTTCATTAGATTCGGAGCTACGGCCTAGAAGATATGAGCAAAACAAGTTAAACATGGCATTGGTGCAAAATGCATACAAACATCAAGAAAACACCTCAAAACATGGATGCAACATGATAATATGAAGCTTCATGCAAAACCAAGCAATTTTCATATAGAGCACACTCAAGACGGAGCAACGGTTCAATACACACACACTATACAAGTTATAGCAACAATCTATCCAAAACAGCAAGTAGGCATCTTACAAGCATCAAAACAATAAGCTACAGCACCCCAACATAAGAACAAAAGGCATGAGCATAAAGTACAGGTAAAGCATGACAAGACATGAACATTGAGCTATCTCCAGAAACAACTAGAACATGCTCAAAAAGACATGGAAAGATTGCAAATAATAACAGTTTCAGACTTTGCAGAAATAACATCAGGTTGCAATGTTTAGAGCTATCAAAAAACATGTTACAGGAACTTATCATGGAAAACAAAGGCATGGCATGATACTACTAAATGCATAGAACAAACGTTCCTTATTGACCATGAGCCAAAAAGGATCAAAAGATAAGATGGCACCCATGTAAACATGGCAAATTATATTACAGATTCATACACGGCAGGAACAACAATAAGTAGGCATTTTTGTGAGCTTGAACCACTCACCACAGAGCAATAAGTGGCATGGCAAGGCAACCAACAGTAAGAAGACATGTTTATGAAGCTAAGCATGGCAAGAGCAAGTTCATAGGGTGCATGGATAACTAGAAAAGCACATGGCCAAGACTGAACTTCATGTTAAATAGGCTGGCAGCAACATTATTTAGCAAGTTTGGAGCAAGATAACAACAACCTACAGCTGGCTATAAATGCAACCGGGGGCACGAATGGATAGAGCATGACATGTACAACAAAACATCCTTAATGAACATCTCCAAATTATGCATGGAATAACTAGTAGAAGCATGTTTACATAGCAACAAAATATAACAGAATCAGCCTAGCAAAACGGTAACACCAAGTATCCTCCTTAACAAGCTCGATGCACTCAACACACAAGTCACAAAAATACATGGATAGCACCTCTGGAAAGATGACATGTCATAGTTCAAAACACATGAAGACATCAACCTCATAGGATGCACACATCAAACATGGCAAAAATGACAAATGAGCATGTTATAGTTCCAGCAGATTAACATCAACATGCACTCTTCCAACAGCAGTTCGGGCATCAAGATAAGCTCAAATGAAAACGATGCAATGGAGCGAAATGAAGTACTCATCGAGACGAACAATTTGACATATTACACGCACGAAACGGAGCAGTATGCAGCAAGTTATGATGCGATGAACATGGCATGATAATGTCAGAAAACAGGGACTTAGCCAAAAATATACCCTCGGGAAAGCTGGACGGGACGGAGGGAAGCGGGACGGGAAGATCCGGGACGCGGGCGCCCGTTTGGATCGGCGGGCTGGTGGATCTCGTCCAGCCTGGCCGGATCCGGGACGAGACGACTCCGGCGACGACGGCGGTCTCCGGCGAGGTCTTGGCGGCGCGGAGGCGCGGAAGGCGGCAGCGGTCGACGGGGACCGGAGGGCGGCGCGAAGCCGAGGACCGGCGGGCTCACGGGCGCGGGCGAGGTGCGAAGGCGCGCGACCGGGGCGCGGGTAGCGGAGGAGGCGGCGGCGGCGCCGGAGCGCGGACGGCGGCGCCGGCCGGGCGGCGGAGGGCGAACGCGCGGGCTCGCGGAGGAGGAGGCGCCACCGGCGGCGTGGCGGAGGGTCCGGCGAGGCCCGGTGCTCGCGGGAGGTGCTGGGGGGCAATCGGCGGCGAGCGCGCTGGCGGCGGAGGGAGCTCCGCGAGCTCGGGCCGAGCGGCGGCGGATTCGGGCAGGCGGGCGGACGTGGGCTCATGAGCCCAGCCTGCCTGCGGGGAGCCGGCGAGGCGACGTGGCCGGCGCTGGTTGGTCCGGCGGAGCGGGCGGACACGTCCGCTGCCCGGATTTTTGTCCGGCGGCGGCGGGTGGAGGAGGCTAGGGTTCATCCGCGAAAATTTCGGGGGGAAACACATATATATAGGTAGAGGGAGCTGGAGAGTCCAAATGAGGAGCGGTTTTCGCCCACACGATCGTGATCGAACGACTGAGAGCATGGAGGGGAGTTTGCTGGGTTTTGGGACACTTTGGAAGGGGTGTTGGGCTGCAACAAAAGAGGGCTTTTCGGTTACCCGGTTAACCGTTGGGGTATCAAATGACCTCCAAATGGCACGAAACTTGACAGGCGGTCTACCGGTGCTATACCAAGGCCGCTTGACAAGCGGCGGTCCATTCCGAGAAAGTTTAATACCCGCACACGAAAAGAGGTAAAAGGGGCGTCTGGAACATAGGAGTGTCGGATTGCAAAACGGACAACGGGGAAAATGGTCGGATGCATGAGATGAACATGTATGCAAATGAGATGCACATGATGACATGATATGAAATGCAGATGATGACATGGCAAAATACAACACGCAAGCAAATGACATGGCAAAGACGGCGAATAACTGGCAGACACCTGGCGCAACGAATTCGGGGCGTTAAACCCACCCACCCACCACCCGGGCGCCAGCGTCGCCCCCCGCTCCGGTGAGTTTTTTTTTCTGTTTTTCTTTTTTTTGCTGTTTAATTCTTGTTTAATTGTTAGTGTTAGTGTTAGTGTTAGATTTAGTGTTAGAAAAGAAGAAAATTTAGTGTTAGTGTTAGAAAAAAGAACATGTAGAAGAAAAGAAGAAGAAGTGGAAAAAAGATGAAAAAGAAAAAAAGAAAAGAAGTAGAAAAAAGATGAAAAAGAAGAAGAAGAAAAGAACTAGAAGAAGTAGAAGAAGTAGAAGAAGAAGAATAGAAGAAAAGAAAAGAAGTAAAAGAAGTAGAAAAAAGATGAAAAAAGAAGAAGAAGAAGAAAGGAAAGAAGAAGAAAGGAAAGAAGAAGAAGAAGAAGAAGAAAGGAAAGAAGAAGAAGGATAGAAGAAGAAGAAGAAGAAGAAGAAGAAAGGAAAGAAGAAGAAGAAGAGAAGAAGAAGAGAAGGAAAGAAGAAGAAGGATAGAAGGAAACACCCCGACCACTGACCCCGACACCCCGACCCCGACACCACACCCCGACACCTGACCCCGACACCCCGACCCCGACACCACACCCCGACACACAGACCACGACACCACACCCTAACACCCCGACCCCGACACGACACCCTAACCCCGAAACAGCACCCGGACACCGACATGATACCCTGACCCCCTAAACCTCACGAAAACTTGATCTTTGGCCTTCCAGAGGCCGACGGGGTTATATATTTGTGAATTATTAGTTAGGTCATATATTTTTCGATTTTGTTATGAAAAACATCATATATAATTGTGTTGATCGGGTAGATTTAAATGTGCAGTTGTTTCATCGCTGCGAGGTTTGGTGTTCGACGACCTCGCCGTGCGTTTGACGAGCTCTGCCCCTTCGTTCGTGGATGAGCACAAATGACATGTCCTTCTCCCCCATTAATTATTTGCACAAATGACATGAAATTTGGTAGCTAGCTATATATGTGTCTTGAATCATCAGTATGCGTAACCAATATGTGTCTACCGTTCGAAAGCGTCATAGTTATAAATATGCATGCATTTGCATATTTATAACCTTGATTCTTTAGAATTGTTCAACGCTATCCATGGACAGCCCGAGTATGTGTAGATTGGGTTCGTTTTCCCATATGCTTTGCTCCGGATCCGACGCATAAATTTAAATCGTCGATTGCCTCCCTGTTGTTCTCCTGGTACACACCTCTCTATTTATTGCGAGACGTGTATCGGAGAACAACGGGAGGGCTGCCAAATTTTAAGGCCGGATCCGAGCATAGCATATGGGAAAATGAACCCAATCTACACATACTGGTGAGATTAGGACCTATCATTACCTATTAGAGTGTAGGTTGCATGGACGTAATAAAATTGAAAAGTAGATCAACTGATGAATATATACATGGTGAATTATATATATAATTGTTGTGTGTCCAGAGCCTCGAAAGTCAAGATGAGTGATTGTGCGTGGATGTATACCGTCACACCGGTCGAACAAATGGAGCGCTGAATGGTTCACAAAACCAAGGGTTTGTGCAAGCCGCATTTGCAAATGGCCGAGGAAAACTTGGTGCCCTGTTTCCGATCGCGCAATTGGGAAAAGAGGACAGAGGCTGAAATGGGTAAACACCAGAAGAATGGTTTTATGCCCGATTATACGGTGTGGACATTTCATGGTGAGTCTGCCCAACATGACCGAGCTGAGGTGGATCATCGTCGCACCGACGAGCATGGTACCGGGATGGAAAACATGGTGCAAGACTATGATGATTCTCGGGACTCGGACGAGGAGATGGAGGAATCTGCAAAGGCCTTCAATGAAATGTTGGAGTCTTCAAAACGTCCGCTCCACGAGCACACTGAGCTTTGTCAGTTGGATGTCATCTCACAAGTAATGGCTTTGAAGGCTCGGTTTAACTTGGGCAGAGAATGCTATGACACAATTATGACAGTATTTGGACGCTTTCTACCCAAAGGCCATGCAATGCCTGCAAACCTGTACTAGTCGGACAAAATCCTCTGTGCACTAAAGATGCCCTATGAGAAGATACATGCCTGTGAGAAAGGATGTGCCTTATTTAGGCTTGACTATGCGGACTTGAACTATTGTCCCATTTGCAAGTGTTCCAGGTATATTGTGGTAGACAACGGTATGGGTGAGAAGACACAGACCACAATCCCTGTTAGTGTTCTTCGGTATATGCCAATCGTACCAAGACTTCAAGTCTTTTCATGGTCGAAGAGACGGCTAGACAGATGACATGGTACAAAACAGGCAAAAGAACCGAACTAGATGCAGATGGGAAACTGATGATGGTACACACATCAGATGGTGTTGCGTGGAAAAGGTTTGATGAATTACATGTCGACAAAGCGGCAGATCCGAGGCATCCTCGAGTAGGCATCAGCACCGATGGGTTCATGTGTTTGGTATGACGGCAGCCCAATACTGCTTGTTGGCCCGTGTTTGTCTTTCCACTCAATCTCTCCCCGGACAGATTATGCAAAGAAATAACATTTTCCCGACTTTGATAATTCCAGGCCCAACTATCCGGGAAAATATGAATGTGTACATGCAACCGCTTAGGACTAATTGCAAGAAGCCAGGATAATGGGTTCAAGACATACGACGCCTATAGCAAACGAAACTTCATAATGCGTGTCTGGTACATGTACTCGACGAGTGACTTGCCGACGTATGCGCTATTCGTTGGCTGGTGTGTGCATGGAAGGTTCCCGTGCCCCACATGCAAGGGAGCTCTTGAGTTTCATTGGCTTCAGGCCGGTCGCAAGTTTTCTTGCTTCGACATGCATAGACAGTTCCTGGATCCTCGCCATAAGTTCAGAAAAGACAAGAAGAACTTCATCAGAGGTAGAGTTGTAAAAACTCGCACCACCTGCGTTGACAGCCAATGCACTCGGATCGCTTAAACGCTCTCGAGCCAGATCTAGAGCGTCCAGGGTACTTCAAGGGGTATAATTCTGAGCACGCCTGGACTCACAAAACATGCTTATGGGATCTGCCTTACTTCAAAGACCTCCTTTGCCCACACAACATCGACGTGATGCACACTGAGAAGAATATCGCCGAGGCACTTTTTGGTACATTGTTCGGCATAGATGGGAAGTCAAAGGATAATACTAAGGCTAGAGTCGATCTGGAGGCGCTATGTGATAGGCCATTACAAAACATGAAAGAACCGACAGGAAAGCAGAACTGGACGAAGCCAAAGGCATGGTTCAATCTTGGAAGGCCAGCTATGAGGGAAATTATCTTGTGGGTGAAAATGCAGTTGATGTTCCCCGATGGGTATGCAGCGAATCTAAAGAGGGGAGCGAGTCTTGATAAATTGAAGATATTTGGTCTCAAGAGTCATGATTGGCACATATGGATTGAGCGGGTAATGCCGGTGATGTTGCGTGGCTTCATCCCTGAGGATGAATGGCTAGTACTGGCAGAACTCAGCTATTTCTTCCGTGTTCTTTGTGCGAAAGAACTATCGCCTGGCGTGCTAGAAGAAATGGAAGAGTTGGCACCAGAGTTGATCTGCAAGTTAGAGAAGATCTTTCCACCGGGCTTCTTTAATCCAATGCAGCATTTGATTTTGCATCTCCCATCAGAGGCAAGATTGGGGGGGCCCGTGCAAAATCGTTGGTGCTACCCAACTGAGAGGATGCAGAAGACGCTTCAAGAAAAATGTAAAAATAAACGTAGAATTGAAGCGTCTATGGCTGAGGCATTCATCACTGAGGAGGCGCCAAACTTCGTGACAGCACACTACGAAACCAAAAATCGTCATTTGCATAATCCGAAGCCTCGGTACAATGCTGACGAGCCTAAAAAGGGTGGATCCAACCTCAGCCTATTCAAAGGCAATCTCGCACCAGCCAGTGTTTCAAATCCAGTATCTTTGGATAACGAAGAACGGCGGACCATTTCGTTGTATATCTTCATCAACCTGATAGAAGTGCGGCCGTACATCGAGTAAGTTCTCGGTACATTGTTTCGCAACTTCTATTTCCTTTGAACTGCTCTTATTCTGGATATTTCATACAGTCGATCGCCGCCCTATTCTCGTATGGAGCGGTGATCCAAAAGGATTCCGTCGAAGAGTATGAGCTTCTCGCAAAGCAAGGAGGCGGCTATCCCGGTTTCATCTCTTGGTTCAAACAAATGGTAAATTCTATTAGACAATTTCATTTCATTCGCTAATTTGTGCGTAATGCAACAATCCTTTCATATTAAACTTGTAGGCTAATTCAGAGTCTATGGACGCCGAATTGAGATAAGTCGCTAATGGTTTTGACTATAAGGTCCGTTCATTTGACAAATACGACATCAACGGGTATCGTTTTCATACATATGGCAAAGAGCTATCTATGGCCAACCGAAAGTCTACAAATTGTTGTGTATCTGCTATCGGCGAAGGAGGTACCGAGTATTATGGGAGAGTTGAAGCAATTTATGAACTTCTATTCTATGGTGAAAACCCACCGAATGTCGTAGTCTTCAAATGTTATTGGTTTCAGCCGAAGGAGACTAGAAGGACTCATGAACATATAGGGCTAGTTGAAATCAACCAAAGCACCCATTTAGATGTTCCTGATGTCTATATTATGGCTCAACAGGCGACCCAAGTATTTGTTGGAAATATGCCCTAGAGGCAATAATAAAAGTATTATTATATTTCCTTGTTCATGATAATTGTCTTTTATTCATGCTATAACTGTATTATCCGGAAATCGTAATACACGTGTGGATACATAGACCACAATATGTCCCTAGTGAGCCTCTAGTTGACTGGCTCGTTGTGATCAACAGATAGTCATGGTTTCCTGGCTATGGACATTAGATGTCGTTGATAACGGGATCACATCATTAGGAGAATGATGTGATGGACAAGACCCAATCCTAAGCATAGCACAAAGATCGTGTAGTTCGTTTGCTAGAGTTTTTCCAATGTCAAGTATCTCTTCCTTAGACCATGAGATCGTGTAACTCCCGGATACCGTAGGAGTGCTTTGGGTGTATCAAACGTCACAACGTAACTGGGTGACTATAAAGGTGCATTACAGGTATCTCCGAAAGTGTCTGTTGGGTTGACATGGATCGAGACTGGGATTTGTCACTCCGTGTAAATGGAGAGGTATCTCTGGGCCCACTCGGTAGTACATCATCATAATGTGCACAATGTGACCAAGGGGTTGATCACGGGATGATGTGTTGCGGAACGAGTAAAGAGACTTGCCGGTAACGAGATTGAACAAGGTATCGGTATACCGACGATCGAATCTCGGGCAAGTAAAATACCGCTAGACAAAGGGAATTGTATACGGGATCGACTGAGTCCTTGACATCGTGGTTCATCCGATGAGATCATCGTGGAACATGTGGGAGCCAACATGGGTATCCAGATCCCGCTGTTGGTTATTGACCGGAGAATGTCTCGGTCATGTCTACATGTCTCCCGAACCCGTAGGGTCTACACACTTAAGGTTCGATGGCGCTAGGGTTATAAAGGAAGCTTGTATGTGGTTACCGAATGTTGTTCGAGTCCGGATGAGATCCCTGACGTCACGAGGAGTTCCGGAATGGTCCGGAGGTAAAGATTTATATATGGGAAGTCCTGTTTTGGTCACCGGAAAGGTTTCGGGTTTATCGGTAGCGTCTGGGACCACCGGAGGGTCCCGGGTCCACCAAGTGGGGCCACCTGCCCCGAAGGCTGCGTGGGCCAAGTGTGGGAGGGACCAGCCCCTAGGTGGGCTGGGCGCCCCACCAAGGCCCAAGGCGTGGGAAGTGAGAGGGGGGCAAACCCTAGGCAGATGGGCCCTAAGGCCCACCCAGGTGCGCCTCCCCTCTCTCCCTCCGCCGCCACCAGATGGGATCTGGGGGGCTGGCCGCCCCTGGGGTGGGAAACCCTAAAGGGGGCGCAGCCCTCCTCTCCCCTATAAATAGTGAGGCCTAGGGGCTGCCCAGAGACACACAGAATACACGTGATTCGGTCTCTGCCTTTGGTTGCAGCCCTCTCCTCTCTCCCAAGTACTCCTCCTCTCCCGTGGTGCTTAGCGAAGCCCTGCTGGATTGCCACACTCCTCCATCACCACCACGCCGTTGTGCTGCTGCTGGAGGGAGTCTTCCTCAACCTCTCCCTCTCTCCTTGCTGGATCAAGGCGGGGGAGACGTCACCGGGCTGTACGTGTGTTGAACGCGGAGGTGCCGTGCGTTCGGCACTTGATCATCGGTGATTTGAATCACGACGAGTACGACTCCATCAACCCCGTTCACTTGAACGCTTCCGCTTAGCGATCTACAAGGGTATGTAGATGCACTCTCCTTCCCCTCGTTGCTGGTTTCTCCATAGATAGATCTTGGTGACACGTAGGAAAATTTTGAATTTCTGCTACGTTCCCCAACAGTGGTATCAGAGCTAGGTCTATTGCGTAGATTCTTTGCACGAGTAGAACACAAAGTAGTTGTGGGCGTTGATGTTGTTCAATATGCTTACCGTTACTAGTCCAATCTTGTTTCGACGGTATTGTGGGATGAAGCGGCCGGACCGACCTTACACGCATTTCTTCGTAAGACAGGTTCCACTGATTGACATGCACTTGCATAAGGTGGCTAGCGGGTGCCGCTCTCCCACTTTAGTCGGAACGGATTCGATGAAAAGGGTCCTTATGAAGGGTAAATAGCAATTGGCATATCACGTTGTGGTTTTGCGTAGGTAAGAAACGTTTTGCTAGAAACCCATAGCAGCCACGTAAAACATGCAAACAACAATTAGAGGACGCCTAACTTGTTTTTGCGGGGTATGCTATGTGATGTGATATGGCCAAGATGAATGTGATGAATGATATGTGATGTATGAGATTGATCATGTTCTTGTAATAGGATTCACGACTTGCATGTCGATGAGTATGACAACCGCAGAGCCATAGGAGTTGTCTTAATTTATTGTATGACCTGCGTGTCACTGAACAACGCCATGTAATTACTTTACTTTATTGCTAACCGGTAGCCATAGTAGTAGAAGTAATAAGTTGGCGAGACAACTTCATGAAGACACGATGATGGAGATCATGATGATGGAGATCATGGTGTCATGCCGGTGACGATGATGATCATGGAGCCCCGAAGATGGAGATCAAAAGGAGCAAAATGATATTGGCCATATCATGTCACTATTTGATTGCATGTGATGTTTATCATGTTTATGCATCTTGTTTACTTAGGACGACGGTAGTAAATAAGATGATCCTTACAAAATTTCAAGAAGTGTTCTCCCCGACCGTGCACCGTTGCTACAGTTAAGTCGCTTCTAAGCACCACGTGATGATCGGGTGTGATGGATTCTTACGTTCACATACAACGGGTGTAAGACAGTTTTACACAGCGAAAACACTTGGGGTTAACTTGACGAGCCTAGCATGTGCGGACATGGCCTCGAACACGGAGACCGAAAGGTCGAGCATGAGTCGATAGTAGATACGATCAACATGAAGATGTTCACCGATGATGACTAGTCCGTCTCACGTGATGATCGGACACGGGCTAGTTGACTTGGATCATGTAATCACTTAGATGACCGTGAGGGATGTCTATCTGAGTGGGAGTCCATAAGATGAACTTAATTATCCCGAACATAGTCAAAAGATCTTTGCAAATTATGTCGTAAGTTCGCGTTTTAGTTCCATCGCTTAGATATGTTCCTAGAGAAAATATAGTTGAAAGTTGACAATGGCGATTATGCGGACAAGAGAAAGCTCATGTCCTTAATGCACCGCCACAGTGTCTGAACCCCAAACGTTGTTTGTGGATGTTGCGAACATCGACATACACGTTTTGATAACTACGTGATAGTTCGTTAAACGGTTTAGAATTAAGGCACCAAAGATGTTTTTCAAACGTCATGAAACATATGAGATGTTTCGAGGGCTGAAATTGAGATTTCAGGCTCGTGCTCACGCCAAGAGGTATGAGACCTCCGACGATTTTCTTAGCCTACAAACTAAGGTAGAAATGCTCAATCGTTGAGCTTGTGCTCGATTGTCTGAGTGCAACAATCACTTGAATCGAGTGGGATTTGATCTTCCAGATGAGATAGTGATGTTTCTCCAAAGTCATTGCCACCAAGCTGCTAGAGCTTCGTGATGAACTATAACATATCAGGGATAGATATGATGATCCTTGAGGTATTCGTGATGTTTGACACCGCGAAAGTAGAAATCAAGAAGGAGCATCAATTGTTGATGGTTGGTGAAACCACTAGTTTTAAGAAGGGCAAGGGCAAGAAGGGATACTTCATGAAACGGCAAATCAGCTGCTGCTCCAGTGAAGAAACCCAAGGTTGAACCCAAACCCGAGACTAAGTGCTTCTGTAATAAAGGGAACCACCACTGGAGCAGAATTACCCTAGATACTTGGTAGATGAGAAGGCTGGCAAGGTCGATAGAAGTATATTGATATACATTATGTTAATGTGTACTTTACTAGTACTCCTAGTAGCACCAGGTATTAAGATACCGGTTCGGTTGCTAAGTGTTAGTAACTCGAAATAAAAGCTACGGAATAAACGGAGACTAGCTAAAGGTGAGTGACGATATGTGTTGGAAGTGTTTCCAAGGTTGATGTGATCAAGCATCGCGCGCCCTCTACCATCGAGATTTGGTGTTTGCGTTTTGCATAGACATGATTGGATTATGTCTATCGCAATACGGTTATTCACTTAAGGAGAATAATGGTTACTCTATTTATTTGAATAATACCTTCAATGGTCTTTCACCTGAAATGAATGGTTTAGTGAATCTCGATCGTAGTGATACACATTTTCATGCCAAAAGATATAAGATAATAATGATAGTACCACTTACTTGTGGCACTGCCATGTAAGTCATATTGGTGTAAAACGCATGAAGAAGCTCCATGTTGATGGATCTTTGGACTCACTCGTTTTTGAAAAGTTTGAGACATGTGAACCATGTCTATTGGTGTATACGCATGAAGAAACTCCATGCAGATGGATCGTTTGGACTCACTTGATTTTGAATCACTTGAGATATGCAAATCATACCACATGGGCAAGATGATTAAAAAGCCTTGGTTTTCAAAGAAATGGAACAAGATAGCAACTTGTTGGAAGTAACACATTTTGATGTGTGCAGTCCAATGAGTCTTTGAGGCATCAAATGAATATCGTTATGTTCTTACTTCACAGATGATTCGAGTAGATGTAGAGTATATTTACTTGATGAAACACAAGTCTGAATTATTGAATGGTTCAAGTAATTTCAGAGTGAAGTTGAAGATCGTCGTGACAAGAGGATGCAATGTCTATGATATGATCATAAAGATGAGTATCTGAGTTACGAGTTTGGCACACAATTAAGACATTGTGGAAATTGTTTCACAATTAATACCGCCTGGAACACCATAGTTTGATGGTGTGTCCGAACATCATAGTTGCACCCTATTGGATATGGTGCGTACCATGATGTCTCTTGTCGAATTACCACTATCGTTCATGGGTTAGGCATTAGAGACAACCACATTCACTTTAAATAGGGCACCACGTAATTCCGTTGAGATGACACCCTATGAACTATGGTTTAGAGAAACCTAAGCTGTCGTTTCTTAAAGGTTTGGGGCTGCGACGCTTATGTGAAAAAGTTTCAGGTTGATAAGCTCGAACCCAAAACGGATTAAATGCATCTTCATAGGATACCCAAAACAGTTGGGCATACCTCCTAATTCAGATCCGAAAACAATAGGGATTGTTTCTTGAATCGGGTCCTTTCTCGAGGAAAAGTTTGTCTCAAAAGGTTGAGTGGGAGGATGGTGGAGACTTGATGAGGTTATTGAACCGTCACTTCAACTACTGTGTAGCAGGGCATAGGAAGTTGTTCCTGTGGCACCTACACCAATTGAAGTGGAAGCTTATGATAGTGATCATGAAGCTTGGATCAAGTCACTACCGTACCTCGTGGGGTGACAAGGATGCGTACTACTTTAGAGTGGTACAGCAATCTGTCTTGAAGGTCATGTTGCTAGACAACAATGAACCTCTGAGCTATGGAGAAGCGATGGTGGGCCCATATTCAAAAAATGGTTAGAAGCCATGAAATCGAGATAGGATCCATGTATCGTAACAAAGCATGGACTTTGGTGGACTTGCCCGATGATCGGCAAGCCATTGAGATAAATGGATCTTTAAGAAGAAGACGGACGTGGACGGTAATGTCACCGTCTATGAAGCTCGACTTGTGGCGAAGAGTTTTTCACAAGTTCAAGGAGTTGACTACGATGAGATTTTCTCATCCGTAGCGATGCTTAAGTCCGTCGGAATCATGTTAGCATTAGCTGCATTTATGAAATCTGGCAGATGGATGTCAAAACGAGTTTCCTTACCAATTTCGTAAGGAAAGGTTGTATGTGATACAATCAGAAAGGTTTTGTCGATCCTAAGGATGCTAAAAGGTATGCTGGCTCCAGCGATTCTTCTAAGGACAGGAGTAAGCATCTCGGAGTTGGAATGTGCACTTTGATAAGATGATCAAAGATTTTAGGTTTATACAAAGTTTATGAGAAACTTGTATTTCCAAAGAAGTGAGTGGGAGCACTATAGAATTTCTGATGAGTATATGTTGTTGACATATTGTTGAACAGAAATGATGTAGAATTTTTCTGTAAAGCATATAGGGTTATTTGAAAAGTGTTTTTCAATAGAAAACCTGGATTAAGCTACTTGAACATTGAGCATCAAGATCTATGAGGATAGATCAAAAACGCTTAATGGTACTTTCAAATGAGCAGATACCTTAACATGATCTTGAAGGTGTTCAAGATGGATCGACCAAGAAGGAGTTCTTGCCTGAGTTGAAAGGTATGAAGTTAAGACTTAAAGCTCGACCACAGCAGAAAGAGAGAAAGGACGAAGGTCGTCCCTATGTTTTCAGACGTAGGCTCTATAGTATGCTATCTTGTGTACCGACCGAAGTGTGCCTTGCCATGAGTCGACAAGGGTACAAGAATGATCCAGAATGGATCATTGGACAGCGATCAAAATTGTCCTTGGAGTAAATAAGGACATGTTTCTCGATTATGGAGATGATAAAGAGTTCGGCGTAAAGGGTTACGTCGATGCAAGCTTTAACACCTATCCGAGTGACTCTGAGTAGCAAACCGGATACGTATAGTGGAGCAACCATTTGGAATATCTCCAAGTGGAGCGTGAAAGCAGCATTTACAATATGACCTAGAAATTTGCAAAGCACACACGGACCTGAAAGGTTCAGACCCGTTGACTAAAACCTCTCTCACAAGCAAAACTTGATCAAACCCCAGAACTCATTTGATGATGTTAGTCACATGGCGATGTGACCTGTCAATGTTAATCACATGGCGATGTGAACTAGATTATTGACTCTAGTGCAAGTGGGAGACTGTTGGAAATATGCCCTAGAGGCAATAATAAAAGTATTATTATATTTCCTTGTTCATGATAATTGTCTTTTATTCATGCTATAACTGTATTATCCGGAAATCGTAATACACGTGTGGATACATAGACCACAATATGTCCCTAGTGAGCCTCTAGTTGACTGGCTCGTTGTGATCAACAGATAGTCATGGTTTCCTGGCTATGGACATTAGATGTCGTTGATAACGGGATCACATCATTAGGAGAATGATGTGATGGACAAGACCCAATCCTAAGCATAGCACAAAGATCGTGTAGTTCGTTTGCTAGAGTTTTTCCAATGTCAAGTATCTCTTCCTTAGACCATGAGATCGTGTAACTCCCGGATACCGTAGGAGTGCTTTGGGTGTATCAAACGTCACAACGTAACTGGGTGACTATAAAGGTGCATTACAGGTATCTCCGAAAGTGTCTGTTGGGTTGACATGGATCGAGACTGGGATTTGTCACTCCGTGTAAATGGAGAGGTATCTCTGGCCCACTCGGTAGTACATCATCATAATGTGCACAATGTGACCAAGGGGTTGATCACGGGATGATGTGTTGCGGAACGAGTAAAGAGACTTGCCGATAACGAGATTGAACAAGGTATCGGTATACCGACGATCGAATCTCGGGCAAGTAAAATACCGCTAGACAAAGGGAATTGTATACGGGATCGACTGAGTCCTTGACATCGTGGTTCATCCGATGAGATCATCGTGGAACATGTGGGAGCCAACATGGGTATCCAGATCCCGCTGTTGGTTATTGACCGGAGAATGTCTCGGTCATGTCTACATGTCTCCCGAACCCGTAGGGTCTACACACTTAAGGTTCGATGACGCTAGGGTTATAAAGGAAGCTTGTATGTGGTTACCGAATGTTGTTCGGAGTCCCGGATGAGATCCCGGACGTCACGAGGAGTTCGGAATGGTCCGGAGGTAAAGATTTATATATGGGAAGTCCTGTTTTGGTCACCGGAAAGGTTTCGGGTTTATCGATAGCGTCGGGACCACCGGAGGGTCCCGGGGTCCACCAAGTGGGGCCACCTGCCCTGAAGGCTGCGTGGGCCAAGTGTGGGAGGGACCAGCCCCTAGGTGGGCTGGGCGCCCCACCAAGGCCCAAGGCATGGGAAGTGAGAGAGGGGCAAACCCTAGGCAGATGGGCCCTAAGGCCCACCCCTGGTGCGCCTCCCCTCTCTCCCCTCCGCCGCCACCAGATGGGATCTGGGGGCTGGCCGCCCCCTGGGGTGGGAAACCCTAAAGGGGCGCAGCCCTCCTCTCCCTATAAATAGTGAGGCCTAGGGGCTGCCCGAGACACACAGAATACACGTGATTCGGTCTCTGCCTTTGGTTGCAGCCCTCTCCTCTCTCCCAAGTACTCCTCCTCTCCCGTGGTGCTTAGCGGCCCTGCTGGATTGCCACACTCCTCCATCACCACCACGCCGTTGTGCTGCTGCTGGAGGAGTCTTCCTCAACCTCTCCCTCTCTCCTTGCTGGATCAAGGCGGGGAGACGCCACCGGCTGTACGTGTGTTGAACGCGGAGGTGCCGTATGTTCGCACTTGATCATCGGTGATTTGAATCACGACGAGTACGACTCCATCAACCCCGTTCACTTGAACGCTTCCGCTTAGCGATCTACAAGGGTATGTAGATGCACTCTCCTTCCCCTCGTTGCTGGTTTCTCCATAGATAGATCTTGGTGACACGTAGGAAAATTTTTGAATTTCTGCTACGTTCCCCAACAGTATTCTATCTACCCTGGGCCTGCCAAACTAATCCAAATCTGAAAGGTTGGGATGTCGCTTATGAAGTGCCGCCACATGCTAGACTATCTCCCCCAAAGGAAGAGGATTATGAACCTCACATTAACCCAGACACATATGAAGGAGAATTCTTCCAAGAGACACGTCTTTCCAAAACGCATTTCAAGAACCGGTATACTTTACCTGAAAACATTGAAGTAGACAGCGACAGTGAATCCCACATCACCCCAGAGGAGGAACAAGAAGAGCCGGAACAAGAAGAGGTTACTGCTGCGGAAGACCTCTCAATGCTTGACCGACACGTAAAGGTGGCCTTCCACATGTTGATGCCAATCGAACCCAATGAGCCCGCTATTGATTATAGTGATGATGATGATTATGCATTTATTGATGATACTGATCGAGATTATTAGTAGTGTCAGGTATTCAATTTTTTATGTTGTACTTGATGATGATACACTTAAGTGATATACATATTATTATTCATGTCGGTATTTTTTTTATGTTGTACTAATTTCGTTTACTCTTTGTCATGGCAGGTGTTGAAAGATGGAAGGGGAGCCGACTGAGGCCAAGGACAAACGTGCCCAAATTGAAGGTGTGCCACACCATCAAGGTAGCTCCAGCTTATATCAGTTCGGGCGGAATTGGGTAATGTGGTTTGCTTCATGATTAATGCAATTCATTCATCATGCTAGCTTGAGCCCTTTAATTACTAATTTACTTTGTTTCTCTCTTTCAGGCATGCTACAATAAGACGGATAAGGTGCCGAGGGTACGACCTGTATGCCATGGCCCACACCGCCTCTTACAAGCAAGTCAAGGGAAGGCGAGGAAAGGGAGGACTTTAACCCTAGCGGATCCCCGCAATCCAGCAGGTGATGAGGTCCCATGGCTCCATAGCCATTGATCCGAGATTGCTCCACGAGACCACGGTGAGTTTAATTTGAATGGACGTTACTTGCTAGTCTTAACATTTGAGTGTCATCATGATAACGAAACATTGAAATGATCTTTGGTGCAGCGAACTCCACACAAGCATCACACGATCCTTCTCCACCATCGGCATGAGCCAGCCCGCTCCCACACCTCCATGATCAAGGTAAGTTTCTCTAGTTTTTTGCTTAACAAATGCATAAAGACCTAGACTTAGCTTTATTTCATCCAATAAGCTTACCTTAATGACCTAGAGTTAGCTTCTTTTCCTGCAAAATGACTTAATAAGCTTACCGACCTCCAAAACCAGCCATTTTACCTAAGTTAGCTCTAAAACGATCTATACTTAGCTTTGTTTCCTCCAAAATGACCTAAGTTAGTTATAATATGCTTAGTTAACTAGGTTTGCTCAATAATGACATGTACTTACCTTACTTATGTAAAAAACGGCATAATTAGCTTAGTTAGCTCATAAACGATCCATTTTACCTACATTAGCTCTAAAATGATGCATTTTACCTAAGTTAGCTCATAAACGATCCATTTCACCTAAGTTACCTCACAAACGATGGCGTGCTTCTTCTTCTAGTCTTCTTCTTCTAGTCACCTTTTCCTAACTTTCTTATTTGCCATTTTGCAGATTTCATTCACTTCTCGGAAGCTAGCTTGCTATGGAGTGCTTGTTTTTTATTTCATTCTCTTCTAGTATTCTTCTAATGGTTGCAACTTATGTGTATGCTACAATGGAACTTGCTATCTTGATGAAACTTTGCATTGTAATATGTATGTGCAACCTCCTAATGGTTGCAACTTATGTGTATGTGCAACTTGCTATGTATGAGTGGATGGAACTATATATGTATGTACGATGAAACTTATGTGTTGTTAAATAGCCCTGTGAAATATATCTATATATGTCATATATATTTGCTGTGAAAATTGTTGGATTAAAAAAACAAAAAAAAAGAGACAATATGCAGGCTCTTTGTCGTCTGCCACCGACGGCAAAGGGCTCTTTGCCATCAGCAGCGGACGGTAAAGAGGCCACATGGCAGGCAACTGTGCTTCCAGGGAGGCTGACCTATTTGGCCAGTTTGCCAACAGTGGATGACGACAAAGAGGAAAAAAAAACTTTGCCTACAGCGGCGGACGGCAAAGAGGAAAAAAACTTTGCCAACAACGGCGGACGTCAAAGGCTTGTCGTTAACCACCTGACGGAGTAACAGCGCAAATATTGCCATCAGCATTCTTTGTCGTCGGCAGCTGATGGCAAAGGACCCTTTGCCGTCAGCCGCCCGAAGCGGACGGTAATGTAGCTCTTTGCCGTCCCTTACTTTGCCGTCCACTTTTGCCGTCCGCGGCCGACGGCAAAGACCTTTGCCGTCCGCCATCCATGCCTTTGCCGTCCACCGTGGCAGATGGCAAAGTAGCAGATTCCTATAGTGGTGGGTTATTCTCAAGAGGAGTGGACTCCGCTCCTCATTCACGAGAAAGGGCCGGTAACCGGGATGCCCAGTCCCATGATCCAAAAAGATCAAAGCAAATCAAAATAATTAAACAAAACTCCCCCAGGGCTGTTGTTAGTTGGAGGCACTCGCTGTTTCGAGCAAACCATGGATTGATGCTTGTTGGTGGTTGGGGGACTGTAAACCTTTACCATTCTGTTTGGGAACTGCCTATAATGCATGTAGTGTGGAAGATACAGCCATCTCATAGTTGTTGCGTTGACAACGAAAGTATGCCGCTCAAAATGTTATTCAATCTCTATTTTAAAATCGAGGTCTGGCACCTCTACAAATCCCTACTTCCCTCTGCGAAGGGCCTACCTATTTACTTCTATGTTGAGTCATCACCCTTCTTATTAAAAAGCACCCGCTGGAGAGCACACTGTCATTTGCATTCATTACTATTGGTTTATATTGGGTATGACTTGACTGGATCTCTTTTATCATGAATTACAATGTTTAGTCAGTCCTTGATCTTTAAAGGTGCTCTGCATTTATATTTTGCAGTCTCAGAAAGGGCTAGCGAGATACCATTTTGTTATATTATGTTATGATTGTTTTGAGAAAGTGTTGTCATCCGAATTTTATTATTATGGCTCGCTAGCTGATTATGCTATTGATATGAGTAATTGTGAGACCTAGGTGTTATTGTGAGTATGGTTAGTTCATAATGTTTGCTGAAACTTGAATGCTGGCTTTTCATGTTTACAACAACAAGAGCAAACAGAGTTTGTAAAAGTTTGTCTTTATCACTTTCAGTTTATCAACTGAATTGCTTGAGGACAAGCAAAGGTTTAAGCTTGGGGGAGTTGATACGTCTCCAACGTATCTACTTTTCCAAACACTTTTGCCCTTGTTTTGGACTCTAACTTGCATGATTTGATTGAAACTAACCCGGACTGAGGCTGTTTTCAGTAGAACTGCCATGATGTTGTTTTATGTGTAGAAAAGAAAAGTTCTCGGAATGTCCTGAAAATCCACGGAGGCACTTTTTGGAATTAATAAGAATTTCTGGGCGAAAAGAAATACACCAGGGGGCCCACGGCCTGTCCACGAGACAGGGGGGCGCCCCCCCTATAGGGTGCGCCCCCTATCTCGTGGGCCCCCTGGACCTCCACCGACCTCAACTCCAACTCCATATATTCACGTTCGGGGAGAAAAAATCAGGGATAAAGTTTCATCGCGTTTTACGACACGGAGCCGCCGCCAAGCCCTAATCTCTCTCGGGAGGGCTGATTTGGAGTCCGTTCGGGGCTCCAGAGAGGGGGATTTGTTGCCGTCGTCATCATCAACCATCCTCCATCACCAATTTCATGATGGGCACCGCCGTGCGTGAGTAATTCCATCGTAGGCTTGCTGGACGGTGATGGGTTGGATGAGATTTACCATGTAATCAAGTTAGTTTTGTTAGGGTTTGATCCCTAGTATCCACTATGTTCTGAGATTGATGTTGCTATGACTTTGCTATGCTTAATGTTTGTCACTATGGTCCGAGTGCCATGATTTCAGATCTAAACCTATTATGTTTTCATGAATATATGTGTGTTCTTGATCCTATCTTGCAAGTCTATAGTCACCTATTATGTGTTATGATCCGACAACCCCGAAGTGACAATAATCGGGATACTTCTCGGTGATGACCGTAGTTTGAGGACTTCATGTATTCACTATGTGCAAATGCTTTGTTTCGATTCTCCATTAAAAGGAGGCCTTAATATCCCTTAGTTTCCGCTAGGACCCCGCTGCCACGGGAGGGTAGGACAAAAGATGTCATGCAAGTTCTTTTCCATAAGCACGTATGACTATTTACGGAATACATGCCTACATTACATTGATGAACTGGAGCTAGTTCTGTGTCACCCTATGTTATAGCTATTACATGAGGAATCGCATCCGGCATAATTATCTATCACTGATCCATTGCCTACGAGCTTTTCACATATTGTTCTTCGCTTATTTACTTTTCCGTTGCTACTGTTACAACTACTACAAAAACCCAAAAACTATTATCTTTACATTTGCTACCATTACCTTTATTATCATACCACTTTTGCTACTAAATACTTTGCTGCAGATACTAAGTTATCCAGGTGTGGTTGAATTGACAACTCAATTGCTAATACTCAAGAATATTCTTTGGCTCCCCTTGTGTCGAATCAATAAATTTGGGTTGAATACTTTACCCTCGAAAGCTGTTGCGATCCCCTACACTTGTGGGTTATCAGTGTACACAGGAAGCTCGCATGTGCGATACAAGTGCTATATGAACGAGCTGGACACCTTGACTGTTGAGCAGGTATTGAGAAGTTCAATGAGACAAAATTTACTCAAGAATGAAATTTGTATCTAACAATGTATCTCTTTGTTTTGCAGGACCATTGGATGCCTTATGTGGATGATTGCTTCTCTCTTAACGAGATGTGCACGCGTGATAGCCATCTTTGGTGGGCGAGGTGCCCAATGATATGCTTCTTTGCAGTCGAGTGGCACTTCGTAGACCGTGTGGCAAGACCATTTGGAAGAAGAAAAGGTATTCCAATTGATGAGAGCAAGGAGGAAATGCTATCTCTGCATCGGTGAGCAAGCATGTCTTTGAGTATGTAGTAGAGCATTGAATAAGTCTATGTTTGCTAATGCTTTGTCACATGGCTCATTTGTAGGTTCGATCGAAGGAACAATCAGGACATACAAGATTGGGCAGACAAACACGTTAAGTGGATGCAAATTTGGAATCGAAGAGACACGTTAGTGGAATTAGAGAGTAGAGCTCACAATCAGTCAGCATATCAGAAGTATCAAGTGTGGTATGCGGGTCGTTACCGGTTAAAGCCAAAGCCCGGTTGGACTCACGAGGAGTGGTCGGAGTTGGTGTCTGAAGACCTCGAGAATGCAGAAGTTTGTCATACCTTCAACACGGCGGTGAGAGACACAAGAGGGGCTCATGTTGACTATGCACCTATGCATGACGAAATGGTAGTCTAATGAGCCAATTCTAACACACTTGCATTATATAATCTTCTTTCAAATACATAAGTTTGGTGTGTTCATGACTTGTGATACGTCTCCAACGTATCTACTTTTCTAAACACTTTTGCCCTTGTTTTGGACTCTAACTTGCATGATTTGAATGAAACTAACCCAGACTGACGCTCTTTTCAGCAGAACTGCCATGATGTTGTTTTATGTGTAGAAAAGAAAAGTTCTCGGAATGTCCTGAAAATCCACGGAGGCACTTTTTGGAAAATATAAAAAATACTGGCGAAAGAATCAAGACCAGGGGCCCCACACCCTGTCCACAAGGGTGGGGGGCGCGCCCCCTCCCCCTGGGCGCGCCCCCCTATCTCGTGGGCCCCCTGGACCTCCACCGACCTCAACTCCAACTCCATATATTCACGTTCGGGGAGAAATATATCAGAGAGAAAGTTTCATCGCGTTTTACGACACGGAGCCGCCGCCAAGCCCTAATCTCTCTTGGGAGGGCTGATGTGGAGTCTGTTTGGGGCTCCGGAGAGGGGGATTCGTCGTTGTTGTCATCATCAACCATCCTCCATCACCAATTTCATGATGCTGACCGCCGTGTGTGAGTAAATCCATCGTAGGCTTGCTGGACGGTGATGGGTTGGATGAGATTTACCATGTAATCAAGTTAGTTTTGTTAGGGTTTGATCCCTAGTATCCACTATGTTCTGAGATTGATGTTGCTATGACTTTGCTATGCTTAATGCTTGTCACTAGGGCCCGAGTGTCATGATTTCAGATCTAAACCTATTATGTTTTCATGAATATATGTGTGTTCTTGATCCTATCTTGCAAGTCTATAGTCACCTATTATGTGTTATGATCCGACAACCCCGAAGTGACAATAATCGGGATACTTCTCGGTCATGACCGTAGTTTGAGGAGTTCATGTATTCACTATGTGTTAATGCTTTGTTCCGGTTCTCTATTAAAACGAGACCTTAATATCCCTTAGTTTCCACTAGGACCCCGCTGCCACGGGAGGGTAGGACAAAAGATGTCATGCAAGTTCTTTTCCATAAGCACGTATGACTATTTACGGAATACATGCCTACATTACATTGATGAACTGGAGCTAGTTCTGTGTCACCCTATGTTATAACTATTACATGAGGAATCGCATCCGGCATAATTATCCATCACTGATCCATTGCCTACGAGCTTTTCACATATTGTTCTTCGCTTATTTACTTTTCTGTTGCTACTATTACAACTACTACAAAACCCAAAAATATTACTTTTGCTACTGTTACCTTTATTATCATACTACTTTGCTACTAAATACTTTGCTGCGATACTAAGTTATCCAGGTGTGGTTGAATTGACAACTCAACTGCCAATACTCGAGAATATTCTTTGGCTCCCCTTGTGTCGAATCAATAAATTTGGGTTGAATACTTTACCCTCGAAAGCTGTTGCGATCCCCTACACTTGTGGGTTATCAACTTGCAGGGAAGAGAGTTGCATATGTGCGTCAACGATGCCAACGTAGCACTGAGTCATCCCCGTGGTGGTGGATTATCTGAGAGGACTCTTAGGAGCATGATGGAGGTATGAGCAATATATTATAAAAGCTTCTTTTCACGGATTAGTTATTTGCATCTCATATCATAGCATATTTTGTGTTGTGCAGAAGTTCAAGAAGCGGTTACATAAGATGGCAGCTATGCTTTCTTGCCATGGTGCTCAGCCCAGTGATGTGTTTGCACCTGGTAGCCGCGCCGGCAGAGCTCGTAAACACCGTTATCTCCGCAACGAAGAGGACATACAGGAGGAGGTTAATGAAGAGGAGGCAACACATCAAGAGGAGCCAACACAAGAAGAGGAGCAGGAACAACAAGAGCATGAGTATGATGTTGATGCTCCACAACCATCATAGATTACACAGCCGACACAAGGCAATGCCCGCTCTAAAAAAGGCAAAGCCATTGCTAAGACACCGGGCAAGAATGGTAGAAAGAAGACATGGAACACTCAATTCCATAGTCCGGAGTATCCTCATCAATTTATGCCTACAGGAATGCAAAGATATAAGTCCAACAATGATGCGGAGGCAGAGGAGGCTAGCGAAGAGGAGGAGCATACACTTGCAGATATCGTGAAGAGAGAAAGGAGAAATTGAGCTTGTTGTAGTTTGTTTCAATGAGCTTCAGCTTGTTCTAGTTTGTTTCGATGAACTATGTGTAGTCTCTTTCCATGAACTTGTTGTCGTTTCTTTCCATGAACTTGTTGCCGTTCGAATTAAGTTGAAATGGATTCGTGAAGTTGCTATGAATGTATGACATGAATTTGTCATTTAAAAGTAGTACTCAATCATGTGATTTATGTGAAATGTTGTTTCCTGTGATGTCTATGAATTCATTGATTGATATGAAGTGTTGATGAAATCTGTCAGAAGGAGCCATTTAATCATTTATATGTACAGGGGACCAGACGCCAGGGTCCTTGGCGTCTGGTTGTAAATGAGGGAACCAGACACCAGGGTCCTTGGCGTCTAGCAGTCGACTGGCAGCAGAACAGGGCAAACCAGGGGAGCTAGACGCCAGGGTCCTTGGCGTCTGGTCCTGGTGCAGACAACACTTCTCTTTTCACTTGTAGTTTTGTTTAGCTACCTAATTGCACGTATTGTTATACATTGTAAATGACACAAATATCATGATACATAGAAGATCAGTCTCGAATGACATACATAAGCATTACATAGTCTTTTCAAACCACTAAATCAAACGACAAGTTCAACACACACAAGGTTTCAAATGACATAGTCTCAAATTACACAAATAGTTGATGACCACGGTAGTTCAAACCACTAGGACATAAGCATTACATAGTCTTTTCAAACCACTAGGACATAAGCACGATAGTTCAAATGACATAGACATCACATATAACTCGGTTTCCGGTAGCAATGCAACTCAACAACCTTTTTCCATTCCCATTCGCTCAGCATTTCTTGAATCTTGCCATCATCAGTTATGTCAATCAATTTTCTTACCCCAGGGCCATCTAACTGCCTCTTGCTGATGTAGTACGCAAAATCGTCTTCCTTCAACCCTTTCTTTAACATGAATTTAGTCTTAAACCAATCAAAAGTGAGGTGCACTTTACTAACTTGCACAACGCTTGGAGAAGGCCTTGGACATGAACAGTAGGGCTAAGCACCCACTGAGCACCCATATCCATCTGAGGGGGGCAGCAGCTCGTGAATGTGAGTGGAGATGAATGGAATGGGGGTGGAGTTGATTTACCTACCCCTTGAGCATAACCACTAGGAAAAATAAAACTAGGGTTTGCACAAAAATATGATACATTAAACCAACCAAAAAATGGGGGTGGATTTGATTTACCTTCTTGTTATGAAATCCCGAAGATCAAACGGTGAAACGAGACCGATTTGTGAGAGATTTGAGGGGGGTTAGGGTGATGGAGAGGGAGTGAGGGGGCCAGTAGCTCGTGAATGTGAGTGGAGATGAATGTAATGAGAGGGCTTGCTGTGGGCCCAAAGCATCTTATACACATATGCTAAGTGAAACTGGACCCAGACGCCAGGGTCCTCGGAGTCTGGTTGGCGTGGCCCAAATAGGCAAACGCCAGGTTCCCTGGCGTCCGGTACCCCCCCAAAATCAACAGAAGCTAAAGTAACTGTGCAGCACCCAGATGCCACGGTCCCTGGCATCTGGTTGACATGGCCCAAATAGCCAAACGCCAGCACCACAGGCGTCTGTACCCTCCCCAAACAATGAAGCGAAAGTAATCGTAGCACCCAGATGCCACGGTCCCTGGCGTCTGGTTGACGTGGCTCAAATAGCCAAACGCCAGGCACCCTGGCGTCTGGTACCCAAATCAACAGAAGGGAAATGTAACTGTGCAGCACCCAGACGCCACGGTCCCTGGCGTCTGGTTGACGTGGCTCAAATGGCCAAATGCCAGGCTCCCTGGCGTTTAGTCCTGGTGCACACAACAGTTCTTTCTTCCTTTGTAGTATGAAGAAAGCATACTAGTCTCAACCCAAAATTTGAACAAAGCATACTAGTCTCAACCCGAAATATGAAGAAAGCATACTAGTCTCGAATGACAAACATAGTTTGCACATAATCTCAATGACAAGTTCATCACACACGATGTCTAGAATGACATAAATAGTTCATGACCACACAAGGTCTCGAATGACAAGTTCATACATTAAACAAAGTCTCGAAAGTCCATCATCAATGTCGATGCCTTTTCCATTTGTCTACTGGGTAGTACGGGGCCACTCTCCCTTCTTGTCACGTGCCTCGTCCTCCTCTCGTGCATCGCGAGCCCTAGCAAGTTTTCTTGCCCTCTCTTCTTGACGAGCCTCCTTCTCTTTGCATGCCCTCTCTTGCTCATGCTTCTTGCGCTCGTTCTTCTCCTTCTCACGACGCTCATGTTCCAATCCCCGTGCAAAGGACTCCTCGAACAGGCGCTGCCTCCATAAGTAATATCGATGTTGGTCCTCTTGGACATCTTTTGGTACCTCGTGATCTATCCAAGTGAAGTACTTGCAAAGTGGAGGAGGCGACTACATAAAAATCATGTTTTTGTTAGTAATATGAGTTCAAACTTGTTGAGGTTTTTTGTATGTACACCTAACATACCGGTGGTATGTCATATGCATTAGTTGGCCTTCGACGGTCATGTGCATAGTTGGGACACACGAAAAACCTTCTACCTTCTGTCCATGACTTCTTGCGGTCAGTGGACACCTTCAGCTTGCAAACATCACCACACTGATACGTCCATTTTGCATCATGCTTTTCTATCGATATTTATCGCATTATGGGCTGTTATTTCACGATATGTCACAATACTTATGGCTATTCTCTCTTATTTTACAAGGTTTACCATGAAGAGGGGGAATGCCGGCAGCTGGAATTCTGGCTGGAAAAGGAGCAAATATTGGAGACCTATTATGCACAACTCCAAAAGTCCTGAAACTCCACGGAATATCTTAAAATAAATAAAGAAAAATCGTCGCCAAAGATGAAGGCCAGGGGGTCCACACCCTGCTCACGAGGTGGTGGGCGCGCCCCTCCCCCCTGGGCGCTTCCCCCTACCTCGTGGGCTCCCTGGTGGCTCTCCGATGCCCATCTTCTCCTATATGAAGTCTTTCGATGAGAAAAAAATAGTAAGCAACCTTTCGGGACGAGACTCCGCCGCCACGAGGCGGAACCTTGGGGGAACCAATCTAGGGCTCCGGCAGAGCTGTTCTGCCGGGGACACTTCCCTCCGGGAGGGGGAAATCATCACCATCGTCATCACCAACGCTCCTCTTATCGGGAGAGGGAAATCTCCATCAACATCTTCACCAGCACCATCTCATCTCCAAACCCTAGTTCATCTCTTGTATCCAATTCTTGTCTTTAAGTCCGGGATTGATGCTAGTAGGTTCCTAGTAGTGTTGATTACTCCTTGTAGTTGATGCTAGTTGGTCTATTTGGTGGAAGATCATATGTTCAGATCCTTTATGCACATTATATCCCCTCTGATTATGAACATGAATATGCTTTGTGAGTAGTTACGTTTGTTCCTGAGGACATGGGAGAAGTCTTGCTATTAGTAGTCATGTGAATTTGGTATTCGTTCGATATTTTGATAAGATGTATGTTGTCTAACCTCTAGTGGTGTTATGTGAACATCGACTACATAACACTTCACCATTATTTGGGCCTAGAGGAAGGCATTGGGAAGTAATAAGTAGATGATGGGTTGCTAGAGTGATAGAAGCTTAAACCCTAGTTTATGCGTTGCTTCGTAAGGGGCTGAGCTGATTTGGATCCATATGTTTCATGCTATGGTTAGGTTTACCTTAATACTTTTGTTGTAGTTGCGGTTGCTTGCAATAGAGGTTAATCATAAGTGGGATGCTTGTCCAAGTAAGGGCAGTACCCAAGCGCCGGTCCACCCATATATCAAATTATCAAAGTACCGAACGCGAATCATATGAGCGTGATGAAAACTAGCTTGACGATATTCCCATGTGTCCTCGGGAGCGCTTTTCCTATTATAAGAGTTTGTCCAGGCTTGTCCTTTGCTACAAAAAGGATTGGGCCACCTTGCTGCACTTTATTTATTCTTGTTGCTTGTTGCTCGTTACCATTTATCTTATCACAAAACTATCTGTTACCACTTATTTCAGTACTTACTGAGAATACCTTGCTGAAAACCGCTTATCATTTCCTTCTGCTCCTCGTTGGGTTCGACACTCTTACTTATCGAAAGGACTACAATAGATCCCCTATACTTGTGGGTCATCACACACCAACATGGTGGTGTGGGCACATCCTTCTCCTTCTCCTTGTCCAACCTGGCCTCCATCCACGTCTTCGACATGTCCTCTTGGTCCGCGCACGCCGGCCTCGTCCTGGAACCGGATGAAGCCATGCCTACAAAAAGAACAATTGTTAGCACAAGACACAAAGAGAGTAAATGTGTAAATACAGTAAATCAATAATTGCTAGGAATTGTATGAACAAACAATATACTATTATTATTAGATCAACCATCTGGATTAAGCAAATAACCGAAGGCTGATCCATTATAAACCATTCCTCTACGACCACCACCACCTCTACCAACTTGTGCTTCCTCTACGACCACCACCACCTCTAGCACTTGTGCTTCCTCTCCGACCACCAACACCTCTAGCACTTGTGCTTGCTCGACCACCACCTCTAGCACTTGTACTCCCTCTACGAACACTAGCACCTCTAGCAGCTGTGCTCCCTCTACGACCACCACCACCACCTCTATCACTTGTGCTTCCTCGACCACCACCACCATCACCATCGTTTCCACCTCCACGACTTGTTTTCTTTTTCTTGGTTTTCCTTTTCTTGCATGTCCGCTCATTGTGTCGCCCTTCACCGCACACCCCACAGTTAATAGTGTCAGGAACCTCCATGAAATGACCGCTACCAAATTGTTTCATGCCAGTGTATCCAGCCAGGTCATCCATATCACCCCTGAACCTCTTAGTTCTCCTTCTACCCTTGGTCTCCACCTTCAGAAGAGGGTCTGGTTTAATATGAGGGCCATGATACTTAGGCAACTGTGATTGGTCCAAGAAAGGGTGAAATCTTGGTGCCCATCTCAACCTAGTAGCTTCCACATGGAACTCTTGCATCCGCACGGTTTTTCCATCACAAACATGTATATTTCTCGCCTTCGCCGCCATTATAAAATGTGAGCATGGCCGGTGATACTTACTAGGCCTCTCGCACTGGCACGACCGAGTCTTCGGACGCACCTCAAATGCAGCACCACCATATTGAAAACCGTCTCGTGTTGTGCCACCTGGCTCATCAATTTGATAGATCATTTCAATTCTGTCAAATATGATAACTTGTTGCCGTGAAGACTGCTTTCTTGTAACTGCAACCATTCATCAACCTTTTCTGGATAATCCTTTTTTTCACCTATCCATTTTGCAGTCTCTTCAGAATGCCTCTGAAAGTACTCATTAAGCTTGAAGAAGGTGTACTCCACTATTGCAGTCACCGGCAATGCACGAGCACCCTTCAGCACATTGTTGAAACATTCTACTAGATTGCTTGTCATGTCACCATATCGCCTACCACCATCGTCATGAGCACGTGCCCACTTGTGCTTCTCGCTTAAATTCCTAGTTAAGAAATCTTTTCCCCTTTCGTTCACCGCTGCAAAGAGTTTGTTATACCGAGCATCGAAACCTTCGGTGGTGAAGGCCACACATACATGGGTAAGGTCTTTGCTGAGCTCCTTGCTCTTACATGCCCGGTAAAAGTTAGCCACGATATGCCTCATGCACCATCTGTGGTGAAAGCTTTGGAAATCCTGGAATAACAATGTCCATTGCCTTGAGTATGCCATGGTGTCGGTCCGATATGATGCATACCTCCCTAGCCCCGATCACATTGTGCCTAACATGACCCATGAACCACTCCCAGTTGTCTTGGTGCTCAGAAGGCACCAAAGCAAATGCAACTGGCAACACATCGTCGTTTGATGAGTGCGCCATTGCTACCATTACTGTGCCCTTGTATCTACCGATCAAGAACGTGCCATCTATAGACAAGACCGAACGACAATGCTAAAACGCCTCCACACATTGTCCATAACTCCAGAAGGCACGGTGGAACACTCCCTCGTGATCCTCGACCACATGAAACATGCCCGGGTTCTTATGTGCAATCGCGCCCAACAACCTCGGGAGCTGGTTGTATGCTTCTTCATAACCACCATACAACATCCTAATAGCATTTGCCTTTGCCTTCCATGCTTTCCCATACTTGACTTCATAACCAAATTGTTTTTTCACCGTCAGCATGAGGAACCTCACTTTCACAGTGGGATCAAAGCCTATGTCTTTCATCCATTTGTACCCGAGATACTCAGATGTGAGTTGACGGTGTGTCGTTCGAAGTCGTTTAGATGGCGGTTTGCACCTATGAGTGGCAACACAACTTCTTAACACCCATTCTTTGGTTTCTTTAAGCTTTCTTGCACGAACCTTCCATGTGCATCCTTCTTTCTCACACTTCACGGTGTAACGCAACTTCATGTCGGAGTGCTCAACATAAATTGGCCTATGGTTCCGAATGGCATAGTCAGCCAACCAAAACTTCAGCATAGGCAAGCTCAGAAACTTCACTCCTTTCTTCAAATAAGCATTCTCGTCCTCATTCTCCACCCTTGGTTCTCCTAGATCCAGGCATGGTGTTGGCTCAATCGTCGTCATTCTCATTCCACCATCAACAACAGCTTTATGGGCAAGGCTGACATCTTTAAACAAGTGAGTTCTTTTTTCTAAGCCCGTCAGCTCAAAGTGGATTTGGTTTTCCTCCTTTGTGAATCCATCCTCGTCTAACTGTTCAACTGGACCCTCGTCATCCGAGTCATACGCATATTGACGCCTAAAAGGCAACTCACGATCCATGTCCTTTTGCGCTATGTACGCATCCAAGTCACCAACATCATTACCATGAAACCCTTCCTCTTGCTCTTCGTCGTCATCATAAGCATGCATCTTCATCCTCTTGAATTACTTCGTCACTAGCAATCACCTCAACTTCATTTGCTTGGCTAGTTGGTGGTTGGCTAGAAGCATTGGGGGCATACAACTCAACCTTATTTGCTTCAATAGATGGTACACGGGGACGTGGTTGGCGATAAGCATTGGGGCATCAACCACAACCCTATGCTCAGCAAGTGGCACCATTGTCCTCTCGCTCATGTCATCCATTGGGGAAGATACATGTCGGTTCAAATCAATTGTAAACCGATGAGATTCAACCTTGGTGGCAAACAATTCAAGTGACTTGTCTTCCGATTGGGAAACTTTTTCCTTGTATACATCCCAATGCAAATCCGAGGTGATAGGCATACTTTTCAAGCGAGATTTGGCTCCAACTCCAACATCATACCTTCCTATTAACTTAACATCAACATTGGTTTCCATCCACTTAAGACTTGTCTCACTTTTGCAACAACATCCTCATAGCTAGGGATTGTATCAAAAGCCAATGGTTCCTCACCCGTGTCGGCATTGTTACTCAAGAATGCCTCCTTGTCCATGTAATGAACATTAACAAGTCTCTCCATCTAAAAACAACATGAATGCATTTAAGATTTCAATGAGAATTGGTGTTTATCCAAATACATCTCATTATATCCTAATCATATCAACACTAAATTATTGGTGATGTCCACAAAAGTTTCACTAATTAACACACACTAAGCAAAGTTAACCTTAATCACTAACTAACCCTAACCCCCAATCTTTCTACTCAACAAGCATATATTCCTACTACACACCATGCATATCACTATATTATCAAAGTTAACCAAGCCATTCACACTAACATAAGGGAGAAAACATGAACTAGGGTTCCACCAACATGTAAAAAATGCAACCAAAATAACAAGATTTAACCAAAAAATTTGGGTGATTTGAGGGAGATTACCACAAGCAACAAATTGATGGAAAGATCCACCTAAGGGAAGCACCTTTTGGAGAGGATTTGAGGGGGAGCTTGAGGGGTGAGAGAGAGTGGGGGGGGGCAGCAAATGTTCTTCAAGCTCGGGCTGGGTTGGGGAAAGTGTGTGGGGTGGGACCCACACACTATCCCGGTGGGGTTATCTAGTTACCAGGGCCAGACGCCAGGGTCCTTGGCGTCTGGCCCCTTTGCCACATCAGCAGGTCAACGGGCAGGCAGGCAATGCAGGCCAGGGGCCAGACGCCAGGGTTCATGGCGTTTGCTTCGCAACCCAGACGCCAGGGATGTTGGCGTCACCCAAAGAGGTCAGAATCGATTTATTTTTTGAAACGAGGTCAAATCGGGATTCTGTTAGCCACATAGGTCAGAACAGTAATTTTGTCCCCCATAACATACACCGATGCACGTCGAAGTTTCAACTGTCCATGTTCGTTGGGTGTTTTGAATTGCGTGCAATCACCCAAATTGCACTAGTTGGTGTGTATTTTTTAGGCACACTAGTGAGTCTGTGAGTGTGTATTATGAAACGGAGGGAGTACTATATATGAGAAGTTTAATGTGGATATATCATACCAATAACGACATTTATGGTCATACTGCCCTGGTAGGGTAAAATCCATTCAGACCTATGGGTGATAATGAAGTGAGTGCAAACTATGCTAGGCCTGACACTATATTTGTTATCTTTATTCAGAGTGAAACACCCAACAAAAGGTATATGGTTAGTATAAGAAATATCAGCTTATATCTCGAGCTCACAAGAAATCTTAGACAACTTCATTAGGAAAATGAACATGTGATCATAGTATGATATATCAATGACTGAATTTACTGCAATAGCCTTCTTATGGAAGTCATCTAAATAAACTTTAATGGCTATTTCCACTTATCAGTCTGACATAATTGCTTTATCTAACAACACTGCAAAATATGTCTGGCTCAGCAGAATGATTAACCATAGTCAAAATCATGTGATTGAGATTCATCAGAATCACATAATTTCATTTATCAAGATGCTACCACTTGTGTTACTCAATTCCTACAGGTTATATGAATAACAATATCATAAAGTACATTGCTCAAAAGTTACTTATCCTCACAAATAATAGAAAAGTGAGGAAACAATTGCAACTTTTCCCTAATGGTTTCTCATAAAAAAAATTAAACGAGACAATATAAACACTAGTGTCCATATATGTCATATCAGTTTCCCATTTTATTTTTCCCACCGGGTTTTAAAGGGGTTTTCAACGGCATATCAGATCGCACTCTTTTGTCTTATGGGTTTTCTCTCAAAGTTTCTAATAATGATTTTTAATGAGGCATTGTCTTCTCAAAGATCATATGCCATACTTTCTATTTTTCTCTACCGGGGTTCTGAAAGGAAGTACTCAAGACATATTTATTGTTCTCTAAACTCACTGATGAGTTTTCTCCTTCTTCAAAGGTTTTTCTCATATGGGTTATCAGGAGACAATAATTATTATATGTTGCATCATTTCTTCTTATTATTTTCTTCACTGGGATTAAAGGAGTTTTAGCAACATATCTACAATATTCTCATATCTTTCCCACGTGGCTTTTGGATGAGACTTTAAAGACTATACAAGGATTTCTCAAGGTAAATGACGAATATACAAGAAGCCTTCGATAATGGATTATTCAAGAAGTGGTGTTGTAAAGGGGAAGTGTTAGGAGTAGATTTACATGTTAGTTAATTAAAATAGGTTAACTAGCGAACTGTCATTAGTTGAATAGGTGTGTCAAACACCGAACAGTCGCCTCGTCCGGACACATTCTTTCTCCTTCTTGTTAGATGATAGGCTAGTTATGTGTAACGTGACATGTATCACGACGGTGTAACTTGATGTATGTACATATCCGCAGGAGGTTAGTTTGAGTCTATCCTCATCTCTTGTAGCTTGGAGTAGGGGAAAAGACTCCTAACCACCTGCGCCTCTTGTAATCTGTATGCCTATATTAACACGAATACGTCCCTGCTATCCTGGCCGGGCTTGAAGAAGACTTCGACCCGGTGGTCTCCGCCATGTGCTCCCGAGTGGAGCCGACCACCGTCTTGGGAGCTGTACTCGCAGCTCGTCGGCTTGAGACACGGATGAACCTTCGCCATGGGCGTCGCAGTCCTCGGCGAACGCGGCGACACGAGGGCGTGGCCGTGGTGGTGGTGACCGCGGCCGCGGCAGGCAAGGCAGCGGCAACACTGGTGGTGACCGCGGCCGTCCCTACACCAAGCAAAACGGTCGCGGCGGAGGTGGCAGAGGCAACTACAACAACAATGCCTCTGCACCCAAGGTGGTGTGCCAGATCTGTGGCAAACCAGGCCACCCGGCCTGGAAATGCTGGAAACGCTACGACGAGTCGTACCAGGGAGAAGAGGAGAAATCCGCCAATATGGTGACACCTCAGTATGGGGTGGACACAAATTGGTACCTGGATAGCGGCGCCACCGACCACATTCTCGGTGACTTGGGAAACCGGCGGTCTTGACAGGTACACCGGCGGCGGATACATCTGCGTCTGGTTCAGGTATGGCTATACAACATGTTGGTTATTCAGCTATACACACCCCGATCGTGATCTTCACCTAAACAAAATTCTCCATGTCCCCGGCTGATAAAAGCCTAATCTCAGCAAGTCGACTTGCTACCGACAACAACACTTTCGTTGAAATTCATCCTCGATTTTTCTTGTCAAGGAACAGGAACGAGGAAGGTTCTACTGAGGCAAGGGTAGACGAGGTCTCTATCCTATCAAACACGTGGGGAAACGCCAAGAAGCAAGTGCTAAGTGCCATCAAAGTATCTTCAGATAGATGGCACCGGCGTTTAGGTCATCCTTCTTCAGTCATCGTTAGGAAAATTGTTAGCAACAATAACCTCCCATGTGATATTTCTTTCAATAATGAGTTTGTATGTGACGCTTGCCAAAAGGGCAAAAGTCACCAGCTACCATATCCAAAGTCAATAAGTGAATCAAAGTTTCCCTTAGAACTTGTTTTCTCCGATGTTTGGGGGCCTGCTGTTGAAACAGTAGGAAGAAAAAAACTCTATGTGAGTTTCATAGATGATTTCAGCAAGTTTACATGGATTTATCTCATTAAACATAAGTCTGAAGTTTTCCAAAAATTTCATGACTTTCAAAACCTTGTTGAAAGACAGTTCAATCGCAAAATCCTTGCTCTTCAAACAGACTGGGGTGGGGAGTATGAAAAACTCAACTCCTTCTTCACAAAAATTGGCATCTCTCATCATGTCTCTTGTCCTTATGCTCACCAACAAAATGGGTCAGCAGAACGAAAACATCGGCACATAGTTGAGGTTGGTTTATCTCTTCTTGCCCAAGCTTGCATGCCCCTCAAGTTTTGGGATGAAGCCTTCATTGCTGCCACATATTTGATCAACCGCTTGCCTAGTAAAGTCATCAATTTTGAAACCCCTCTTGAACGACTATATCATGAAAAACCCAACTATTCAGCTCTCAGAGTCTTTGGTTGCGCTTGTTGGCCTAACCTTCGGCCATATAACAAGCACAAACTCCAATTCAGATCCAAACAGTGCACTTTCCTTGGGTATAGTAATCTCCATAAAGGGTTCAAGTGTCTTGATATTCCAACAGGACGTGTTTATATTTCAAGGGATGTAGTTTTTGATGAAAACATCTTTCCTTTCTCCACCTTACATCCCAATGCCGGAGCAAAACTGCGTTCCGAAATCCTCCTGTTGCCTTCAGAGCTTTTGAACCCAATCGATCAAGGGGGTGAGAATATTGCTGATGATCAATTGTGTAGTAATAGCCCTACTAATGGCGGCAAAAATAAAAAAAACGCCGCCCAAAACCACCGTGATTTTATGCAGCAACAGGGCGCTCCTCAGCCAGGCGCAGGACACGAGGCGGATCCGCCTGCCGATTCTGAACCCGACGGTTCGGCGCGAAACCGATCGAGGAGGATCTGGAGGCGCCGCAGACGCCGCTCTCTCCGGGATCTGCGGCAGCCACTCGGCGGTGACGCGTCGGTTCGCTGCTACTCGGTCGGGCGGCGGCGGGTTCCCCGGTTGCGCCCGACAACTGTCGCGCGATGAGTGGAGACAGCGCGGAGCGGGCCCGAAGCAATGATGGCGGTCGGTCTGCGGACCACGCGCTGTCCGGCGACAGCGGGTCGCTCTCACCAGGCCCACAGGCGCGTGATCCGAGCCAGCCAGTAGCGGCGAGCGAGGAGATTCGCCTGCGCAGGGCAGGCTGGATCCAGTACGAGGTGGCGGTTCGGGATCTTCTGTGGCCGTTGATGCTGCACCTCGGCGAGTAACTACACGTTCTCAGAAAGGTATTTTGAAGCCCACCGTGTACAAAGATGGGACGGTCAGGTATGACAGGAACTTTAAGTTTGCAAATTTTGCATCTACTGGAGAACCACAGAACCTAGCTGAAGCTCTACATAATGTAAGTTGGAAAAATGCTATGAACGTTGAGTATGATGCACTCATAAAAAATCAAACGTGGCACTTAGTTCCTCACAAGCAAGGGAGGAATATTATAGATTGCAAATGGGTCTATAAAATTAAAAAAAGACCTGATGGCACAATAGAGAGATACAAAGCTAGGTTGGTCGCTAAAGGTTTTAAACAGCGATATGGCATTGATTATGAGGACACGTTTAGTCCAGTTGTTAAAGCTGCTACTATCAGACTTGTTTTGTCTGTTGCTGTCTCCAGGGGATGGAATCTTCGCCAATTGGATGTACAGAATGCGTTCTTACATGGCGTTCTCGAAGAGGAAGTCTATATGAAACAACCACCTGGGTTTGAAGATGAGTCAAAACCAAATCATGTGTGCAAACTGGACAAAGCTCTGTATGGTCTTAAACAAGCCCCTAGAGCTTGGTATTCAAGGCTAAGTGCAAAGCTACAACAACTTGGGTTTCGAGCTTCCAAGGGAGATACTTCCTTGTTCTTCTTTAAAAAAGGAAAGGTGATGATATACATGTTAATTTATGTTGATGACATAATTGTTGCTAGTTCATCTCAAGAGGCCACCTCAGCATTGCTAAAACAGTTAAAGCATGAGTTTGCTCTTAAGGATCTAGGGGAGTTACATTACTTCCTAGGTATTGAAGTTAAAAAAATGCATGATGGTATAGTGTTAACTCAGGAAAAATATGCCAGAGATGTGATCAAGCGTGTAGGTATGAAAGACTGCAAACCCTCTAGCACACCCATGTCCACAACTGATAAGCTGTCTTTGCATGAAGGAGTGTTGTTGAGTCGAGAGGAAGGAACAAAATACAGAAGTGTAGTTGGTGCACTTCAGTATTTAACTCTAACAAGGCCAGATATTTCTTTCTCTGTTAACAAAGTGTGTCAGTTTTTGCATGCTCCTACCACAGTGCATTGGACAGCTGTAAAGAGAATTTTGAGGTATCTTCAAGGAAGTGTTGAAACAGGACTGAAATTGTGTAAGTCTTCCTCAACAGCAGTAAGTGCCTTTTCAGATGCAGATTGGGCTGGTTGTCCTGATGATAGGCGATCCACTGGTGGCTTTGCTGTCTTCCTTGGCTCAAATCTCATATCCTGGAATGCAAAGAAGCAAGCAACTGTGTCCAGGTCAAGTACAGAAGCTGAATATAAGTCTCTGGCAAATGCAACTGCTGAGGTAATGTGGATAGAAACACTACTAAATGAATTGGGTATTGGGAGGTCACATGTCTCACAGTTATGGTGTGATAACCTTGGAGCAACTTATCTTTCTGCTAACCCTGTGTTTCATGCAAGAACAAAACATATAGAAATTGATTATCATTTTGTTCGTGAAAGAGTTGCACAGAAATTGTTGGAAGTACGGTTCATTCCAACTGGAGATCAAGTTGCTGATGGATTCACCAAACCCTTGCAAGTTCGACAACTTCAAGCCTTCAAGAACAATCTAAACCTTCACATGTTGAGATTGAGGGAGGATGTTAGATGATAGGCTAGTTATGTGTAACGTGACATGTATCACGACGGTGTAACTTGATGTATGTACATATCCGCAGGAGGTTAGTTTGAGTCTATCCTCATCTCTTGTAGCTTGGAGTAGGGGAAAAGACTCCTAACCACCTGCGCCTCTTGTAATCTGTATGCCTATATTAACACGAATACGTCCCTGCTCCGAGAGCATACGTTTACCGCAACTACTTCTTCTTACACTTCTTTCTATTGTAACTACCGCCACTACAAGGCGTCTCTTGAGAGTGTATATATATCTTGAGAATCAATGAAATCAGTTGTTGTTCTTTCATTCAATCACTTTTACTTTCAACAAAGACGATGTATCAAATATGCCAACGCCATCACTATTTAAAAAAAATGATGACATTGATTGAAAATGACGCGCCATCAATTAAAGTTATCGCTAGCAGTAGTGACTGAACCCTAAGAAATAAGAAATTTGGATTGGTAAGGCACACTTTTCTTCCCATTGGGAAGTCAACTCATAAGCCGGGTTGTTCGAAATAAGACTATATTTTAGGTCCATCATGTTCGTCCAGCTGGCCATGGCTGTTGGTGGTGCAAGTGGCTTCAGAATACAATGCACTATTGTCAGCCAACGACTTGTCTTTTCTTCCTTTTCTATGTTCTCACTCTTGATAATGCATATACAGATCGCCGAATCAGAGAACAAAACTCGGCATCTCCGATCCAGCCATATCCACCCTTCCGAAGAGTTGAGAGAATCAAGAGAGGGAGAATGGAGGCCGCGACGCAGCTTGTCTCCATCGTCGGGCAGTTTGTGGGCGAGGAGTACCAGCAGCTCCGCGGCGTCGGAGGGCAGGTGGCTGAGCTCAGCGACGAGCTGGACACCATGAACGCCATCCTCCGCATGCTGTCCGACGCCGAGGAGGGCGCCGTTGACCACTTCATCCGGGTGTGGATGAAGCAGGTCCGCGAGCTTGCCTACGACGCCGAGGACTGCGTGCACCTCTACATCCTCCGCATCCGGTGCCGGCCGAGAGACCGCTTCCTCGTCTGGTCCAAGCGCGTCCTCGCGACGCTCTTCCCTCGCCGTCGGCTGGCTCGTGAGATCCAGGAGCTCCGCGCCCGTGCCGTCGTGATCAGTGAGCGCCATGCGCGTTACGGCGTCAGCCGTGAGGCGCTACTGCGATGCACTACTTCTTCTATAGCCGCTCCTACCCCCGTGCTCCGCCATGCGCTCGGCCGGCCGGCAGCAAACGACCCTGACCATCTCGTCGGCATCACGGAGCAGGCTGATAAACTTTCCAACATGGTGAGGGCGGTGGGTGACAAGAATCTCAAGGTGTTCTCCATCGTTGGATTTGGTGGACTCGGGAAGACCACACTGGCGATAGAGGTGTGCCGGAAGCTGGAGGTGGAGTTCCCACACCAAGCGCAAGTGTCCGTGTCCCAGGCGTTTGGCGGCACCAAGGATCTCGAGGGATTGCTGAGGCGCATTCTTCGACAGATCGTGCAGGCGAAAGCAGACAATGCACAAGGCATCAAGGAAGAGAACCCCCTTGATGGCGTCGACGACAAGGATGAAAGCGACCTCACCAGGATGCTCAAGGAGCTTCTCAAGGACAAGAGGTACACATAAACACACACAAGCTATATATCTACATATTACTTAGTTGTTTAATTTATCATTTTGTCTATTAAGTTTAATCTATCTCAAAGTTCTCACACAATAATCAATGAAAGAAAAGGGAAGTGTGTATAGCTTGTCATTTATGGGATCAAGATATAAGATAAACAGTTTTGCTAGAACTCATCTAGATGAGATATAATTTGATCTCATTCATCTTTTATAGCCATTGGATATGATGCTATAAGATGCGTGTGTGCTGACGTGGGTTGTATCTGTTCTTGTTTTCAAAGTGAATGAAACCAAACTATATCTCACCTAGATGAGTTCTAGGTACTCCCTAAGATAAAACCCGCAAATCATATGGCGCAAATCATATGGACATAAACAAGTTATGCAAATCATACTAAAGCCCGCAAGGCCGTAACAAGTGGCTAACCTCACAGCAAGTCGTACTGGGTCTTGTAAAAAAATTCTTCGCAAGCGTTAGTGGCACATACACAATTCATGAAATTCTAGTGGCAGCCATGTAATTTCCAAACTGGAGATTGGCACATACCAAATTTTGCATTTACTCTTTGGGTGGACACTTGCATGGCCATGGAGAAGAGAGTCAGGTATGTCTCCCAGAAGAGAAAGCCAAAAACTGAATTTATTATAGCATCTCTAATCATTGTAAGGTAATTGTTTGTCACGCGAGATTAGGATGATGCTGCGTATAATAAATAAGAATGAATAACAATGCCATATGTAGTGAACCAACCAACCTCGTACAAGTGTCTTATGGTCAATAGACTTCAGTTAGGGGGGAGGGGGGAGTATGGCTGGCCTCGCCAGAGGGAGTGAGGGTGGAATAGAAAAGAAGGAAAGAGGATCAAGAGTTAGGGTTTCCCTGCCAAGGCTTATATAATGCCCATCTATCTGAGATGAGCCTAGATAGAAGACATCCACTAATAGTTTTGGTATGTGAGATGGGCCTCTTCTTTGCTCGGCTTGCAATTGTTTTCAAGGTATGCATATCTGCTCGCCTGTGTCGTAAAGATCTAGTTTTCGACACAAACTTTTCTGCCTTGACCTTTTCAAGATATACGCCCAAGAAAACCCAACTCAAATAGCCTATTCTGTGGTAGGCAGAGGGCGAACAAACGCACTCCTCAAGCAATGCTCACTTTGGCTGGCGGGTTAGCCTACCTAGTTGGGAATTTCGAAGAAGTAAATGAAAAAAAAAAAGATAGGAAAACTGGAAAATAGAGAAAAAATAATAAATATTGTAAACAATAGAAAATGTTGAGGACCTATAAAAGGTTGGTACAAAATAAAAATGTCTCGGATTTTAAAAAACGTCTGCAAAATTTTAAATGTTTGCAAAGATGAAACATGTTCCTTAATTTAAAAAATGTTTATTAATTTACAACATGTTTCTTATTTTTTACAATTCTCTTGAATCTAAAAATGTTCATTAAGGATTTTTCCTAAATTTCCACAAATGTTCACGAATTTGGAAAAAGGTTTGTCGCTTTATTTAAATAAATGTTCCCATTTTGTTAAAAAGTTCAAGATTTAAGAAAATATTCACGAATTTGAAAGAAGTGCATGGATTTTAGAATGTGTTCGTGATTTTTAAAATGTATGTGAATTTTAGAAAAAAATTTCAAGAAACTACAAAATAATGATTAATTCACAATGATTTCATGAATTTGAAGATGTTCATAAATTTCAAAAAATATACATGAATTAATTTTTTTATGGATTTAGGAAAGTTTCCGAAAATCATGAATTTGTAAAAATGTTCAGCAATTTTTTAAAATTGTGAATTTACAAATATTCATAGTTTCCAAAAACAAATCCCAAATTTAAAGCGTGTTATTGATTTTTAAAATCACAAATTATAATCTGTAACAAAAAATTAAAGGAGAAAATGAAAAATAAACAGAAAACAGAAACTGGTAGAAGAAACAGAAAAGGAGAAAAAAAATCAAATATGGTTCTATAACCTTCTTAAAAACGTCAGGAGAAAGTACAAAAAGAAGAACATAGTGAGCCACCTATATAGCTGCTAGGGTGCGTGTTTGGTCGACATTCTCCGTGTCACACAACGAATAGGGTTTGCCTTGCCGGCCGTCTTAGAAACTCCCTTTGATGCCCTTTGTGTAGTACTCCCTCTGTCTAGTTTGTAGTATTGATCCATGCATTAGAATGTACGGTAAGACCATCATAATATATTTTTTTCTTGGTATACATATTTTCCTTCAATTAACAAATACTCGCTCCGTCCGGAAATACTTGTCATCAAAATGGATAATAGGGGATGGGACGCAGGAAGTACTCACCGTTAACGTACATGTATGTCCCTGGGAAGAAAACTCAAGCCTAAGGAATGTTTCCCTAGAAAACATACATATTCCATAAAAAATGGAACACATGCATCACGCTAGATGGTCATTCATAAAGCTCTTAAGGGGTGCTGATCTAACGTCGATTACCGGGTACAGAAACCATAAAATTTCCCGCACCAATAATTTAGTTAACAGAGTATTATCAATGGATCTTCAAAACTGCATGTAAAAATCTTCAGGCGATCGATCTGGTGAACTCTTATTACAATAGTTGGATATTGCTAGCTATATTTTATTACTATGGTAAGAAAATACAAAACATTAAACATTTACAATATCGTATTATTACAATAATAAAAACATATAGAAAAATCTACATTGATTTTCTCATGTCTTGAAAATGAGGAGTTAGGTAATATCATGTCTTTTTTATATGCCCTTGTGTAGTCGTGTCTTGAAAATGAGGAGTTAGGTAATATCATGTATTTTTATATGCCGTTGTGTAGTCGTGTTTACGCAATTAATGGTGATTTATGAAAAAGGCAATTAACTATGGAATTCCTATGATAAAACTAGGTACCTCATTGTGGTCGATGATGTATGGACGGTAGCAACATGGGATACAATCAGACCGAAGTTGCCGGACAACAAAAATGGTAGCAGGGTCATTGTGACCACTCGGATAGAGAGTGTAGCCGAAGCATGCGGTGATGCTAGTGCTGATGGAGATCACATTTATCAGATGAAACCCCTTGATTTTAATGACTCCAAGAAGTTGTTCCTCAGCAGAGCATTTGGTTCAAAGAACGACACTTTGCACAATGATCTGAGAGGTGAAATGGAAAAAATCTTAAGAAAATGTGGTGGGCTACCAATGGCCATTATTAGTATTGCCAACCTCTTGGCGAGCTACAAATCACCAGAGAGCAAAGATATGTGGGAAAGAATATGCAAGTCAATTGGTTCTCAAATGGAGAAACACCCAACCCTTGAGGGCATGAGAAAAATAGTTACTCTCAGCTATAACCACTTGCACTATTATCTCAAGGGTTGCATAATGTACCTTAGTATTTTCCCAGAGGATTATGTAATCACCAAGAAGCGACTCTTGAAGAGATGGATCGCTGAAGGACTAGTTGCCGAGATTCGAGGTTTGACCTTAATGGAGGCTGCAGAAGCCTACTATAATGAGTTATTGAGTAGGAACATGATTGTTCGGGCCGGTGATATTGTCAGCTGGTGGGATGGGACTGTGGAGACGTGTCAGGTACATGACATGGTCCTTGAGGTCATGGTGTCGAAATCCCTGGAGGCTAATTTTGTTAGCCTAGTAGGTGGCTCGTATGAAGGGATGTCCTATGGTAGCATTCGCCGCCTATCCATCCATGGTGGAGAGGTAGTATCCGAAGGCTCTTGCTCCACTGAAATTGCAACATCACATGGTAGGAAGAATGACATCGAAGGGATGAAGATGGAGCATGTCCGATCATTGAGCATGTTTGGCCCTGAAGATAACATGAAGATGCTTGATCGTCTAGGTGAGTTAAGTCTGCTCAGGGTACTTGACCTGGAAGACTGCACGGCCATAAAAAACAAGCACTTGAGACATGTTTGCCGGATGTACCTTCTCAAGTTCTTGAATTTGAAAGGAACAAGTATTAGTGAGATGCCTCCGGAAGTCGGTGACCTAGAAAATTTGGAGACCCTTGATGTACGTCAGACACACCTTGAAGATCTACCGGAAACGGTGACAAAGCTAGAGAAACTAGAACACCTCCAATTCAACAAGAAGGATGCCATATTTTATACGTCTTGGAGAGCAAGTAAGGGCCTGGGTAGGATGAAGGCATTACAGACGGTGAATGCAGTAGTTTTTGGAAGTGATGCTGATGTTGCCGAAGAGCTTGGTAACCTACAACAAGTGAGAGAGTTACGTATGGATGTGGACTGCGGTCCCCTTGATCTGAAGGTTAGGAAAAATCTTGCTGTGTCCCTGGGCAAGATATATTCCCTCAGGTGGCTCAACATTACTGATCATCCTTGGGTCAACCGTACCGACCCTCTTGGGGACCCAAAATATTTGGACTTCATACATGAAATCGACCCCCCGCCGCGGCTCCTCAGATATCTTAGGATTGGCTCCGGCATTAGCAAATTGCCCGACTGGGTCGGGTCACTGAATTATCTTACCGAGCTTTTCCTTTCTTGGACATACTTGGTTGGTGACCAACTGTTTGGCCCAGTATGTAAGCTGCCAAATCTGTTGGGCATACACCTGGAGGCGTACTACTACGTTGCTCCAGAGCTGGTTGCACAAACTGCCCACAACTTCCCAGCGCTCAAGAACCTATACCTGAACTTTGATATTCATTTTATGGAAGTTCTCAGATTTGAGGAAAAATCAATGTCAAAGCTCGAGAAACTCCAGGTGAGATTTCTGGACAAAGATACTAAGATACTCGAAGGCATGGAGAATTTGACAAGCCTTAAGGATGTGGTGCTCGAAGGTAACAGAGACAACCCTGCATTGCACCGCGCAGTGCAGCAATTAAAGACAATGAATGAGAAGCGCCAAAAATCCGATCAGATCAAGGTTGTAGTTAAATACGGCGCCGTGCAGTGGCCCAGTGTGTAGTTAGATGTCGTGATCACGCTGTGTTTGTCACTCTGCTTGATTACAGGAGGTTGGTTTGGTTCACTTAATTTGGTTCAGTATCTGTTTCACGAGTGTTGTTTTTTGAGGTTTTTCTTACTTTCTATAAGTTGTCGTTGCCAAACTGGTTATCCCTACCGTTGTGATGTTATTTGCTGCTTGTTCTGTAAAGCTGCTCAGGAGTTGTGTTTGTTAAATAAGAATTATTATTATGTAATAAAGCTGAAGATTGCAGCAGTTTAGACTGCTGTTGTTTTTTTGGACGTTGATTTACCTTTCCAACAAATGCATATTTCCTAAATTCAGTTCCCTATCGATTTCTCCTTCATCTGTTTGATTCACAGGCCATCAGAGTTCATTGGTTTAATTCCTGTTATTGTTCTTACTAATGTATTGCATTAGCTTGTAGTCCATGAATAGGATCGTACCTCAACTTAACGAGACTCGTACTGTAAATAAGCTGAAACTAAGAGCATCTCCAACATCCGCGCTATAGCGCCGGGCGCAAAAACTGGTTTGACGCGCGCCCAACGCCTGGTTTGGCGCGGCGCGCGGCGTTTGCTCCAGCAGCCAGCTGTAAAGCAGCAGCCTAGCAAGCTCTCAGCAGCGCGTAAAAATACAATGCGCGAACATTTTTTCATAGATAAAAAAAGCGATGCAAGATATTTTACATATAGATAGATAGATAGTTGGGGCCCGCCACGCCGCTGCGTCGTCACGCGCTGGCCGCCTCGTCTTGGCGCTCGGAATGTCGAGGCCGAGCCGCACGTCGCGGACCGTATCTCGGCGGAGAACCAGCCGTTTGGGCGCGCGCGGACGCCGCGATAGCCCGAAGCACCCCGGCGGCGCGGCGGCATGGTGGCGCGAAAAGCTGCGAAGCGGCGAGTGGCGAGCGGCGAGCTTGCGAGGGGAGGGCGCGTGGCTGTGTGCGTGGCTGTGTGCGGTGCGCGTTGCGGGCGCGGCAATTTATAGGCGCGCCAAAACTTCAAGCGCCAGCGTGCGCTTTCTCCAGCAGCAAGCGCTTTCAGCATGTAAGTTCCCGCCACCGCTGGAGCGCGCGGAATCAGCCGGCGCGCGCTAAATCGCGATTTTACCGCGCGGGCGCGTCTTTTGCCGCGCCTGTTGGAGATGCTCTAAGGAAACCAACAATAAAGATGCCGCCCTTGTAACTTTGTAAGTACAATTCAAGCTTGTCTGAGCACACGGCAAGGAACGGAATTGTGGGAAGGAAAAACTGCAGGAAACTAGTAATACGAGGGAAAGCTCGACCCAAGAACAAGGACAAACGAGGGAGATAAGTCGAGCGTACCAGGCCTGCAACATCACCTTTTAGCACGCCGTAACTTCTGCAACCAGAAGGCTAAACAGGCCATTAGCCTGCCTCGGACGACACTCCGGACGAAATAACTGTTACAATATATATGAACGAATGTCCATTGGCTGTCATGGTAAATATTCAAGGGCAACCACTGAACTGATACAGTGTTCTGGCCAATACTCCTACAGTATTGATCAGGGTACCTTAGGTTGATAAACTGATAATAAAACCACATACAGCAAGCAAATACTGCCGGCCTGCCTCATCTTGATTTCAATAATTTTTACAGTAAAAGAAAAACCCACTTTACACTCTTCATATCTGTAACAAATCTTCCGCCCCGAATACAGCGAAACAGGGGAAGTGTTCATTCGGCCTCCCTTGTTCTGTCCAAGAATAAATGACAGTCTATCTTTGCAGACACGCACGCCTCTGTTTTTGTAACGCCTCTGGTCCTCGCTGAATCCTACGGTACATTCATATTGCTCCCTCCGTACCCCGTGAATAACCGCGGAACCTGATTCTTCCTACATATATATGCTACGTAATTTCTTGCCCAGTTTGACAATTACGATTACGACCATGCTTCAGTGTGAAGTTTACCGACCCTTTCCGGTTAGCCCGCATGTGTTTTTCTTACGTTATCTACAGCGTAAGAAGAAATGCTAAGAGACGGGGTTTGGCTGCAAATTAACCTGCTGGGTGAGTGGAGAATTCGGCGATGCGCGACGGTCGAGCAGGGAGGATCGCTCGCTCGTACAGCAACACCGTCTCCATCGCTTCTGTCTGTGGGGCGACGGAGAGACGGCTGCGGACGGTGGGCGAGGGAGTTCTGGCCGGCGCCGGCGGCGGACCCTACCGCTCGCTCTCTCGGAAATTCCTATTTGCCGCTCCTTGCGGCTAGCAGTCAACGCAACGCACGGGTTGGGATGGGCCGGCCCGTTCAAACGATTGTGTGAATCCGGTTTTGGGAACCTTCTAGGTGGTTCCCAGCCGGCTTTTTCTGGTTTTGGGAACCTTTCAGGAGGTTCCTGAACCGGTTTTTCCATTTCTCCTTTTTTCTCCCATTTTTGTTTCTTTTATTTTTCTTATTCATTCAAATTATTTCTTTCCTTTTTCTGTTTTCTTTTTTTTCTTTGCTCTTTCGTTTTTTCCTTTTTCATGTTTCTTTTATTTGAGAATTTCAAATATTTATTCGGAAATTCATATCATGTTCTTGTTTTCATGATTTGCTCTCAATATCATAAAATTTTCCCATTTTCATTTTTTGTTCACAATTTGAAAAAATGTTTGAGTTTCAAAAAATCTTTCAGAAATTTCAGAAAACGTTCTAGTTTTAAATTTTATTCACGATTTCAAAAAATGTTCGTGTTTTAAAAAATGTTATCATTCTCAAATATTGGTCTCGTTCAGGTTTTGGGAAAATGTTCCTGTTTTAAAATTTTGTTCAGAATTTCAAAAAATGTTAGTGTGTGATAAAGTCTTTCATGAATATAAAAAAATGTTCTTTTTTCAAATTTTGTTCACAATTTTAAAAAATGTTCGTGTTTTGAAAAATGTTCAGTACATCCAAAAAAAACTTCTTGTCTTCAAATATTTGGTACATTCTTGGTTTGAAAAAATGTTTAGGAACTTTATAAAATGTTCCCGTTTTCATATTTTGTTCACAATTTCAAAAAATGTTCATGTTTCAAAAACTCTTTCAGGAATTTAAGAAAATGTTCTTGTTTATTAAATTCTCTTCACAATTTCAAAAAATGTTCGTGTTTAAAAAAAGTTTCATTAAGTTAAAAACAATGTTCCCGTTTTCAAATCTTGATTATGTTCATGTTTTACGAAAATGTTCTCTTTATCAAAATATGTTCAGAATGTCATTCATAAAATGTTTATGTTTCAGAAAATTTATAGCAACATTTCGAAATTGTTTGAAATTTTTAAGAAATGTTTTTTCCTAAAATCTCAACCCTGCTGGCTGTTGTTATTGTTTCACGCTTAAATATTCAGGAGCACTTTATAGTGGAGTGGCTAGCTGGTCGTTGCTCGCTTTTTGTTGTGAGCGAGGTCGCGGGATCGAATCCCAGAGTAGCCTACTTGTTTCTCGGTTGATGGGTCGGCCCAGTCGTTGGTCGCCCATATGTATCGAGTTCGCGTTTGACACAGAACGCGTCGTATAGGACGAAATCACTAGTTGAGGAGTACTCGTTTCAAAGATCATCCAGCTTTTTAGGTTGCAACAAGTGAGGAGTACTCGTTTCAAAGATCATCCAACTTTTTAGGTTGCAACAAGTGGCGCACATGCAGCGCGTCACTCCACACAACCTGGGAGTTTTCACTTTTTTCGTAGATTCGTTTATTCAAAACATTTTATCTTTCAAACCATGCGTCCAAATCTTGAACCGCTTTCACCATTGGATTCGTCACGTTGAGATCTTGAAAACTAGATCCAATGTTTGATAGGTTATGACGAACCATTTTTTCATGAAACAAACCGGACGAAAAAACGAGCCAGGAGCATGGTTTTTTATTCTTTCTGAAAGAGGCACGCCCGTGCCTCTCACGAAATCACAACCGCGACTCTCGCGGAAAGAAAAAAAAGTGAAACGCATTTTTTTCTGTTTCCGAGGAGGCACGGCCGTGACGCTCGCGAAAGCACTACCGTACCTGTCGCGGAAGCAAAACCGTGAGTCTCGTGAAAGAAAGAAAAAAGTTAAAACGCGTTTTTTTTTCGTTTCCGAGAGGCACGGCCGTGACTCTCGCTAAAGCACAACTGTGCCTCTCACGGAAGCAAAACCATGACTCTCACGAAAGGAAAAAATAATAGAAAACACATTTTTTCCGTTTCCGAGAGGCACGGCCGTGACTCTCGCGAAAGCACACCCGTGCCTCTCGTGGAAGCAAAACCGTGACTCTCGCGAAAGGAAGAAAACAGAGAACGCATTTTTTCGATTCCGAGAGGCACAGCCGTAACTCTCGCGAAAGAAAAATCGTTCCTCTCGTGGAAGCAAAACCGTGACTCTCGAAAAAGAAAAAAAAACGCATTTTTCGTGTAAATTTTTTTTACCCAAAAGTTAAGGAAGACCGGTGGAAAACCAAAACGTCGAAAAAAACTAGAAAAAACCCGTTTAAAAAGTAGAAAACGTGTGCGAAAAAAAAACAAATTCCGAAGGGCGAATGGCTGAGAGCGCGCCAAGTGGTGTTGATCGTTCAGAGGCTCCCGAAGGAGCGCTCGTTAACTAGTTGGGTCCCCGCTCTCTCGTCCCTAGCGAATTGGAGGGTGGCCGCATCATGGGCCAGCCCAGCAGCGTCAGATCCGAATATTTTTGAAACGCGAAAAGAAATTATATTTTGTGAAAAACAATTAAAAATTCAAACAATTTTTTGAAACCCTAAACAAAATTTGAAACAGCAAAAAAAATGAAAATAGGGAATTATTTCTGAAAATCCGAGCTAAATTTGAAAACGTGAACTGTGTCTTGAATTACATGCCCCGTCGACTTCAAGCTCACATGCACTGTCTTGGATCAATCCCACGCCATAGTCTTGTCGAAGGCACATAAGCCTCGGATTTGTGCCATGTGTTTCCACGCCCCAAAAGTCGGTCACCATCAGCATCACGCTCATATGTCGTCGTCGTCGATCCCACCACCGTCTTCTGTACCAACCGACTTGTGTCGATCCGTCCGACTATCTAGTCCTACCCAGCCGAACTTATCCGGCTGCATGACACGCTCGAGGCTCCCAAATCGTCTTCCAAAAGACTTCTATCCATCACATGATAATTCCATATCTGCCATAACCCAAGATTTTCAGTTCCGTGAACTTCTCCACCTCAAACCTGGTACCCGTTGGCTCCATGGTTCTTCGTATGACTGGTTGTGTGGAAAAATACCCGAGCTATCCCCGCGGCGCCAAAATACACACGCAAAACCCAGCATGGTCTCGCCTCCATGCAGTAGTAGCAATCTACCAAAATTTTGGCCTTCACGTGATCTGCTCCCTTCGCTCAACTCCTGACGCTAGTGCACTTGCCTTGTCAAAGCCTCCTGCTAATTCCTATCGATGCCAACGTGATGGATTCTTTCCCTGGCCCAAATTGATCCGTTTCCTGCCTGCTGCACAGCCCACTGGGCCTTTGCCTCGCGTGAACGCCCTGGGCCTTGCCTGGACCAGCTGCTCCCGGCTGCTCGCACAAGTCCCACGCATCGCAATTCGCCGAGATCGTATCGATCTAACGCTTGCCTAGCTCAGTGCCGCCTGTACGCTCGCCGATGGAACCACACGATCAATCGCCGAAAGTCTGCTGCCGCCGATGCTTTCGCCTCTCGTCTATCAATCCGATCTGCCACACGTGTGCTACTGCCTCTCGATTGATTGCTCAACAACCAACATTCGATGATGCCCTAATGCTTTCGCTGAACAATGTCGCTCTTTCTTCCTGCTCTTGATCAACTTCCATGGCCACTTCAAACCTTACTCATGATATAACTTGTTAGATTTAATCCGAGGTGCATTATCGTTTTACCGAGGATCAAGTAATCACACGACAGAGGAGGAGATTTGGGAGGCGGTCCGTGTGCAAGACCTCGACAAAGCGTCGCATCCAGACGGGTTCTCGGCCCGGTTCTATGTTGCATGTTGGCTGATCATTAAGGGCGATGTGTTGGCAGCCTTCCAGGCGTTTGGAGACATGGACTTTCGTGGAATGACATCCATTAATCAGGCATTCATCACTCTTCTGCCAAAATCTGCTACTGCAATTGAGGTCCGAGATTACAGACCGATCAGCCTAATTCATAGCTTTCCCAAGCTGGCTGCTAAGGTGCTAGCGGCACGGGTCATGTTAAAATAAATCCGAGGCACTCCGTCGATCTATCGAGGACCAAGCAATCACACGAGGCATGACACCGAGATTTGTTAACGAGGTTCACCGATATGGCTACATCCCCGGGGCATGACTACGGGCGCTCCTCCCCATGACACCATCACAATACCGCACCCCGGCCGCCCGGGCGCCGGCACACGTCGCCGGCTCCCCCGCGTGCCCGTGCTATTATGTTGGCATAGGTTACATCGTGTGTCTACCCCCGCTATATATGAGAGTCCTAGGATACAAGTGTCCTACTTGGGCACGACTCCGTATCCTGTCTACACACCGTACGACTTCAAGTCCAACAGTAACCTAACTTGTACAATAATATTCGACACAACTCTAACAAACTCCACCTTGGCGAATATTCTCCACCACCTTGAATTCGTCCGTGCGTCGAACCTCCATATACATTGGGCTTGAGATACGCCATGAGCACCGCTGTTACTCCCAGACTCCACGTGACTCCACCTCCAACTGTAGTCCCTTCTCGTCTTCTTCACAGTCAACACTCGAGCAGAAATTAAGTTCCTCATTACTCTACTTTGTGCTCCCAACATCCGGAGTATCCGTTCAATGCCATCACACACCGACCACTGTCTGCGTGAAAGTGAACAACTCACGTATTTGACGCCACATATAAGAGTTACATGAACTCAACATCACCGCTCTTTCATGACCGCCTTTCTGAAATTTGAAGGAATTTCACCGTCGCCCTGTGTCACCTTGAGTCAAATTCACAGTTGTCCAACCCTTCTTCCCGGATAGTCTCGGACATGTCCCACAGCTATAGCACTCCACCTCCTTCTGTACTTGTCATCCGCACTTTGCCATGTGCACTGAACACCACAGAATATACGGCCATGTACTCTCTCTGTTTTGACAAATCCAGACTTTCCGTCACTTTCTCAGATTCTCCATGGTCAACTCCTGTCCATCAACTAGCACCTATAGATCGAGTCACCAACTTGAATCCGGTACTCGTCAACACTGCTTGAGCACCCCCTGCACAATTTGTCTGACCACATGTCCGACCACCACTAGTAGAAAAAGGGTCAAACGTGAAGCACATTAGTGCCGGTTTGTATTAGAGCCGGCACTAATGTATACATTAGTGCCGGTTCCAACGGCTAGCCGGGCTGCTCTCATTAGTACCGGTTCGTGGCTAACCTTTAGCACCGGTTCGTGCCACGAACCGGTACTAATGAGCGTGGTGGCAGGATGTTGTCAGTCTGGGCCCCCTCCAGCACCTTTAGTACCGGTTCGTGCCACGAACCAGACTATAGGTCCTCCTGCATATAAACCCTTCGTCCAGCTTGCTCTGTTCTTCCCCTTTCCCTCTCCTCTCCTCTCTGTTCTTCCTCTTCCCTCGAGCTCACCACAAAATTTGCCCAAAATTTGTCAAGATTTGAAGGCCCCATCCATTCAAATGATCACAAAGGTTAGCAACTTTGTCCTTTCATCTCTCATTGCTAGATTAGCTCTTGCAATGCTTTATATACTTACTAATTTGTGAGTTTAGTAATTTGGGAGGAAATATATATATATGTGCTAGTATTTGATTTATATGCAATTTGAGGTCAAAAATAACACTTAGTTTGCATATGTAGGTGTGGTTTACTTAGTGCCTTCTAAATCTCCGTCGTAACCACCATCGATCGCCCGCACCGTCCCGTCACAGGCACCACCTTGTGGTGAGCCTCTTGTTCATGTAATTTTATATAAAAAATTGATGTTTGTGTGATTTGGATATATAGTTAATCATGTAATAATTATCTTACCCTTACGTTGTTTGTTATACATAGTGCCATGGTTTTGATATCCGTCCCCGTCGGCCCTCGTCCTTGTTATGATTCGGATGTGGTATATTCTCTTTTAAAACTATTAGTTGCATTTCGTGTTTATGACAAATTATGCCCATCAAGTTGACATAGATATTTTTATCTAGGAGGTATGTGAACGGAAATTCCAACCGACCCTATTGTCGAGAGGTTAAATTTAGTTGAAAGAGAAAACGAGTACTTGAAAGAAAAATTGAAAAGAATTCAGGGGGAGAAGATGGAATTGGAGTTGCATGTTGCCGATGTCGTCGATGATCACAAGATCAAGATGGAGAAAATGCGCTTGAAGAATAGAAAGATTAGAAAATATGCCATCGATAGTGAGGCTTGGTATCATTATGTTGTTGGATCAATTGTTACCTTAGTTGCGATCTTGATCGCATTTGTTGTTGCATTTAAATGCTTTAGCTAGAGAGTTATTTGTTTGTTGCATTTAAGTGTTGTATGAACTTTATGTATGAACTTGTATTAATTTGGTCTATTCGTGTTGTGTAATGAAGATGAGCCGGCAATGGATGTACGATGACCGATGCTCACCCTAGTTCGTTGAGGCGTGCATACTTTTCGCTTGCGGCCGAGGCAAACAAGCGGGCGGATGGTTTTATGCCTTGTCCATGTGGTGTCTGTAAGAATGGTCACAATTACTCTACGTCAAGAACCATTCACGTCCACCTGTTTGAGTCCGGTTTCATGCCCCACTATAATGTTTGGACCAAGCACGGAGAAAGAGTGGTTATGATGGAAGAAAATGAAGAAGAAGAGGACGACGACAGCTATCCTGACCATGGGTTCCCTGAATACGATGATAGAACAATGGGGGAAGAAGCTGAGCCGGTAATGCGGGAAGAAGCTGAGCCGGCAATGCGGAAAGAAGCTGAGGAAGAGGCATCAGATGAGCCCCTTGATGATCTAGGTCGGGCCATTGCCGATGCAAAGAGAAACTGCGCAAGTGATTTGGAGAAGAAGAAGTTGCAGTGCATGTTAGAGGATCACAAAAATTGTTGTACCAATTGCGTAGGTGACAAGAAAAAGCTGGGCACCACACTGGAATTGCTGCAATGGAAGGCAGAGAATGGTGTATCTGACAAGGGATTTGGAAAGTTGTTGGTAATGATAAAGGATATGCTTCCAAAGGACAACGAATTGCCCGAGAGTACGTCTGAAGCAAAGAAGGCTGTCGCCCTCTAGGGTTAGAGGTGCAAAAGATACATGCATGCCCTAATGATTGCATCCTGCACCGCAGTGAGTACGAGGATTTGAGCGCTTGCCGGTATGTGGTGCATTGCGCTATAAGATCAGCGCGATGAGCTGGTGATGTCGGCGAGCACCCCAGGAAGAAGATTCCTGCCAAGGTGATGTGGTATTCTCCTATAATACCACGGTTGAAACGTTTGTTCCAAAACAAAGAGCATGCCAAGGCGATGAGATGGCACAGAGAAGACCGTAAGAAAGACGGAAAGTTGAGAGTACCACGACGGGTCGCAGTGGAGAAAAATCGAAAGAAAGTACGGAAGGAGTTTGCGAGATGACGCAAGGAGCGTATGGTTTGGTCTAAGCGCAGATGGCATTAATCCTTTTGGGGAGCGAGCAGCAACCATAGCACCGGCTGTGACTCTATGTTTGTATAACCTTCCTCCTTGGTTGTGCATGAAGCGGAAGTTCATTATGATGCGGTGCTCATCCAAGGCCCTAAGCAACCCGGCAACGACATTGATGTGTACCTAAGGCCATTAGTTGAAGAACTCTTACAGCTGTGGAATGGAACAGGTGTACGTGCGTGGGATGAGCACATGGGGGAAGAATTTGACCTCAAAGCGTCGCTGTTCGTGACCATCAATGATTGGCCTGCTCTCAGTAACCTTCGGTGACGGACAAACAAGGGATACCGCGGATGCACGCACTGTTTGGATGATACCGACAGTATATATTTGAATAGTTGTAAGAAGAATGTGTACCTGGGACATCGTCGATTTCTTCCGAGCAGGCATCCCGTAAGAAAGAAAGGCAAGCATTTCAAAGGTGAGGCGGATCACCGGACGAAGCCTCGCCATCATACTGGTGCTGATGTACATGATATGGTCAAGGATTTGAAGGTGATATTTGGAAAGGGTCCTGGTGGACAACCTGTTCCGAAGGACGCGGACGGACGTGCACCCATGTGGAAGAAGAAATCTATATTTTGGGACCTGCCATATTGGAAAGACCTAGAGGTCCGCTCCGCAATCGACGTGATGCACGTCACGAAGAATCTTTGTGTGACCCTGCTTGGCTTCTTGGGCGTGTATGGGAAGACAAAAGATACACCGAGGCACGGAGGACCAGCAACGTATGCACGGAGAAGATGGCATACATCGAGGTCATGCAAGCTACGCTCTTACCAAAGAAGAGAAGGAAATCTTCTTTGAATGCCTGCTCGATATTAAGGTACCGTCGGCTTCGTCGAATATAAAGGAATAATAAACATGGCGAGAAAAGTTCCGAACCTAAAGTCTCATGATCGCCACGTGATTATGACGCAATCGCTTCCGATTGCATTGAGGGGCTTCTACCAAAAACGTTCGATTAGCCATTGTGAAGCTATGTGCATTTCTCAATGCAATCTCTCGAAGGTAACCGATCCATAAATCATACCAAGGTTACGAGAATGATTTGGTGCAATGTCTTGTCGATTTCGAGTTGGTGTTCCCACCATCCTTCTTCAACATCATGACGCACGTCCTAGTTCACCTATCTTGAAGAGATTAACGTTTTGGGTCCTGTATTTCTACACAATATGTTCCCCTTTGAAAGGTTCATGGGAGTCTTAAAGAAATATGTTCATAACCGTGCTAGGCGAAGGAAGCATCTCCAAGGGCCATCAAAATGAGGAGGTCATTGAGTTTTGTATTGACTTTATTCTGACCTTAAGCCGATTGGTGTTCTGAATCGCGCATAAGGGCGCATCGATGGAAAAGGCACGCTAGGAGGAACAAATAATATGTATGGACGGACATTCTCTCACCAAGCACACTACACAGTTCTACAGAATTCCACCTTGGTGGCTCCGTATATGGATGAACACAAGAATTTGCTACGCTCCAAACACCGGAGCGGTCGATGAGTGGATTACACGTGAACAAACCAGGAGTTTCGCCAACTGGTTGCGAACCGCACCATGCATGCCACCTCTATTGAAGATGACCTGTACTTGCTGTCCTAGTTACCATCTTGAATATAATGACTTTCAAAGGGCGAGATAAATGGTAATACATTTTACACGATTGCCCAAGATAAGAAGAGCACCAACCGAAACAGTGGTGTCCGCTGATGCGAAAACCAAGGCGGAAAGGAAACATATTATGGTTATATACAGGACATATGGGAACTTGACTATCGGCGTGGTTTAAAGGTCCCTTTGTTTCGTGCAAATGGGTCAATATGACACGAGGCGGGTAACGGAAGACCCGCGATGCGGAATGACAACAAGGATCTCAACAATCTTGCGTATGCGAGCGAACCATTCATCCTAGCCAATGATGTGGCACAGGTTTTCTATGTGAAGGACATGTCTACCAAGCCAAGAAAAAGAAAAAATAAGGAAGCGAATGCATCGTACGATGAGCCAAAGCGGCACATAGTTCTTTATGGGAAGAGAAACATCGTGGGAGTGGATGACAAGACAGACAAGTCAGAAGATTATGAAAAGTTTGATGAAATTGCTCCATTCACAGTGAATATTGACCCGAGCATCCCGTTAAATGATGAAGATTTTCCATGGTTACGGCGCAAAGGGACACACGCGAAGAAAAAGTTTCACACCCAAAGATCTGGGATGTGATCGGCTTCACTATCATCACTTTCTTCTGTGTTTCACACCCAGGAGGGAATGTCTGTAATAGTTAGGGTAGTTATGTGTTTTGGCATTTGAAGCGAAGAAATTTTCTGTGGTAAACAAATTCTTTTCATGCATTTACTGATTTTTTCCCAGCTAAATGACCCTGAAATTGAAAAGCAATTCAAATGAACTCGAAAAAGGTAGAAAGTTGGCATGGTATCATAATTTCATATAAATAGCATGTGCAAGAAAGTAGAGAGGGTTACGACAAAAACTGGATGCACTTCGTGTACAAAATGGACAATCTCTTTGAAGTATCGGGGTTTCAAGCGAAAACTGAACTGTTACAAAGGCATTTCATTTTTAAATAACCTAAGCATTACTAAATTGAATATAATGATAAAACACACTAATATTGAACATAAGAAAAAGAATCACTGGAAAAAACTTTTTCAAAGTTAAGTTATTCACAAACTAGTGATTCACACAAATTTCAAATAATTCAAAATTTAAACTATTCAAATTTGAAATCTACCGGCACTAAGAGAAAGTTTGTAATTTTTTGTACCTAAAGCAAAAATATTCACAAAGAAACTCTAAATACAACAAAAAACAACTCAAAAATAAATAAAACAAAAAAATAAAGCAAAAAAAAAATAAAGCAAAAAAAAGCCCGCCTACTGGGCCAAAGCGGCCTGCATATGACCAGCGATACAACCTTTCATTGGGCCAGGATGCAGGCCCGTGAAGGCCCAGTAGGCCCACAAGGCGAGGAGGACAGGTAGGCCCAGTAGGCCTGAATAGGAGAGGAGCTCGAGAGAGCTACCGCACTGGGGCTTATAAACCGGTCATGGTAGCCCTCGACTAGCGAGGTGGGACTAAACTTGCCGCACCAAGACCGGCGCTAATAAGACTTCTTTAGTACCGGTCGTGGCACAAACCGGTACTAAAGGGGACCTTTAGTACCGGTTTGTGCCACCACCCGTACTAAAGGGGTCGCTTCCGCCGCTTGGCTCAAAAACAGACCTTTAGTACCGTTCTTGGCTCCAACCGGTACTAAAGGTGCCTTCTATATAATTAAACACTTCAAAATTTCGTCAATTTCTCATCTCCTCTCGCTTCTTCTCCTCTGCACTGTCGCCGCTTCGCCGCCGCTTCGCCCCGTCCCGTCGTCGCCGCCCGTCCGCCGCCGCCGTCGCCGCCAAGACTGTCTCCCGTCGCTGCCGCCGCCCCGCCGCCGCCTCGTCCCCATCGCCGCCGCCCGTCCCGTCCCGTCGCCGCCACATGCCGCCGCCCCGTACATCCCGTCCCGTCGTCGCCGCCGTCGTCGCCGTCCCGTCGCCGCCCCCGTCGCCTCTCGCCTAGCCGGCGGTGTGCGCTACACACACACATACATTGTTAGACATTTTTCTGTTTTTAGAAATAGTTAGAAATGTTAGATTTGTTAGATTTGTTAGAAATGTTTGAAATTGTAGAAATTTTTCAGTTTTTAGTTATAAAATATATAGTTATAAAAAGTTAGAATTGTTAGAAATTTTTCTGTTTTTTAGTTATAGAAATAGTTATATATATAGAAATGTTATAATTTTTTTCTGTTTTTTAGTTCTAAAATATTAGAAATGTTATAGAAATGTTAGTTATATATAGCATTGTTAGAAATGTTATAGAAATGTTAGTTATATATATAGAAATGTTAGAAATTTTAGTTATCCAAATCCAATCATTAAAAAAATGTTACTTTTTGCGGGCATATAGCTAGTATTTGTTCTCGACGATGCCCGGCCCGCATTGTAACACCCCGGATGTATCTTTCCATATTTGTAACTCCAACTCTTGCCATTTTCGGATATGTGCTATCATATTCCCTCCGTGGTTGGGTTTTGTTTTCGTTTTGCATTTTGTCCATGTCATGCATCTCATATCATGTCATCATGTGCATCTCATTTGCATACGTGTTCGTCTCATGATTCCGAGCATATTCCCCGTTGTCCGTTTTGCAATCCGGCACTCCTATGTTCCCGGCGTCCCCTCTTGTTCTTTTTCCGTGTGCGGGTGTTGAACATTCTCGAATGGACGAGCCTTGCCAAGTGGCCCCGGTATAGCACCGTAGACCACTGTCAAGTTTGGTCATTTGGAGTTCGTTTGGTACTCAACGGTTAACCGCACCTCGCAAAGGCCTCTTTTAAGTTGCAGCCCAACAACCCTCCAAAACAGCCCAATAACCCATCTAACTCCCTCCATGCCCTCGGTCGTTCGATCACGATCGTGTGGTAAAAACTACACCCCATTTGGACTCTCCTAGCTCCTCTATGCCTATTTAAAGAACCTCCCGAAATCCGGGTCCAAACCACCCAAAACCCTAGCCCGCTCCTCCGCCGCCCGGACACGTCCGGATCGGGCCGGACAGCGTCCGCGCCGCCGCCGCCCGGCGAACCAGGCGCGACACGTGGCACCCGCCATCACATCACATACGCCGCCCGCCCGCCAGAGCCGCCGCCCGCCCCCATGAGCCGTCCGCCCGCCGCCGTCCCGCCCGGCCTCGGCCACCGCCGCCGCCGCCGCGCCGCCGCCGCCCGCCATGCCACACGCCCTTCCGCCATCGCCGCCGCCGCACATGCGCCGCCGCCCGCCCACATGCACACACGCGCACACACACACCGCCGCACACACGCCGCCGCCCGCACGCCCGCCCACGCCACCGGCCAAACCGCCATGCACACATTACACTCCATGCCACCGCCTTGCCATGGCCGCCGATCATGCACGCCCGCCGCCGCCCAGCTGCCGCCCGCCGGACCCGCCGCCGTCCGCCCCGCCGGCGACCCTCCTCCCTCCGGCCGAACCCTCCGGCGAGCTCCTCCGGCCGGCAACCTCCTCGGATCCGGCGAGATCCAGATCCGGTTGATTTTTTCCCCCCTCCAAATTCGTCTAAGTTATTAATCTGTCATTAATTCGTGCAGTTTTCAACGCATCACATCTCTGCAACCGTGGCCCCGTTTTGGGCGTATAATATGTCAAAATGTTCGTCTCGAAGAGTACATCATTTCATTCCATTGCATCATTTGCATTTGAGCTCATCTTGATGCCCGAAATGCTGTTGGAAGATAGCTTCAGATCGTTAGTTTCAGAATTTTATCAGTTCGAGCTATTTTGTCATTTTTGCCATGAATTATGTGTGCACCCTATGGATTTGAGTCCTACATGTGAGTTGAACATTGCCATGCCATCTTTCCAGGGGTATTTTCCATGTATTTTTGTGAGCTATGTGTTGACTAGAACAAGCATGCAAAGTAGGGATGATGTTATTCCTGATTTCAGGGACTTAGTGATTTCACTAAGTTTTGTCCTGCTGATAATTTGATGCCATATGTTTAGGTTGTTTCAGAGAGATCTATGCCCTTTTTGAGCATGATCAGTAGGGGTGTTTTGAGCATATGGTTGTACTCTATCCATCCATGCCTTTGTTGGTATTTATGGAGTAGTCTAGCATGTCATTTTCGTGCTCTACTTTTGCTTGAAATTGTTTCCTGGCAGACTGTTTGCATTAGATTCAATTTTCACGAGGTCGGTGTAGTTGATCCGTGTATGCTATGATGTTGTTCTTGCCATGTATAGCTCCTATGCCATGTCTTCTTGATGGGTGTATGCTTAGTTTATCATGAGGTGCTCTGTAGTGAGTGCATCGAGCTCACGAACATGCCATGTTGAATCTGTTTTTGCCATGTCCTGAGATTTCACTAAGTCTGAAATCTGTAATAAAACTTGCAATGTTTACATGGGTGCCATCATTTCTTAAGGTCCTTTTTGGCTTATGGTCAGTAAGGGACTATTGAAATATGCTTTGAGTAGAATCATGTCATGCCTTGCTTTGCTATTATAAGTTCCTGTAGCATGTTGTTTGCTTGCTCTAAACATGCCTTCCTGATGTTAATTCCTGCCATGTTAGTATTTTCACTAAGTCTGTGATCCTGATATTTTGAGCACTTTCTCCATGCTTGTTTGAACATGTTATGATGTGATTTAGCCGTAGCTCAGTGTTCCTCTATTGTTAAGCATCTCCTGTAGTTTGTTGCCATGTGCTTTGTTTTTATGTTGGGGTGCTGTAGCATAGTATCGTGTTGCTTGCTAAGTAGCATCGGGCTGTTAAACGCAGTTTTGCGTCATTCTTGTTTTGCTTGTCATTTGCAAACCGTGCATCCGATTCCGGTGATCTTTATATCGATTTCAACGAAATCATCTCATCTTTCAGCGGCATACTTGGTTTGCCAAGTTGATGCCAGTTCATCATTTTCCTTCCGGAGCATACATATGCATAGCATGTCACATCTCGCATCGCATGTCATGTTTTGCATCATATTGCTTGCATTGTTCCTTGTTTGATTGTGGTTCCGTTGCTTGTGTTCTTGCTTTGGGTAGAGCCGGAGGCGAGTGCGTGAGCGAGGAGCCTGTTGAGAACGACTACGAGGATCCAGCCTTCGACAACTCGAGAACCTTACGAGCAAGATGACCATACCTTGAAATCACTTCTATCTTTGCTTGCTAGATGCTCGCTCTTTTGCTATGCCTATGCTGCGATACCTACCACTTGCTATATCATGCCACCCATATTGCCATGACAACCTCTAACCACCCATGTCCTAGCAAACCGTTGTTTGGCTATGTTACCGCTTTGCTCAGCCCCTCTTATAGCGTTGCTAGTTGCAGGTGAAGATGAAGTTTGTTCCTTGTTGGAACACGGATATTTTGGGATATCACAATATCTATTGTTTTAATTAATGCATCTATATACTTGGTAAAGGGTGGAAGGCTCGGCCTTATGCCGGTGTTTTGTTCCACTCTTGCCACCCTAGTTTCCGTCATACCGTGTTATGTTCCTTGATTTTGCGTTCCTTACGGTCGGGTGATTTATGGGACCCCTAGACAGTTCGCTTTGAATAAAACTCCTCCAGCAAGGCCCAACCTTGGTTTTACCATTTGCCACCTATACCTTTTTCCCTTGGGTTTTCGCGAGCCCGAGGGTCATCTTTATTAACCCCCGGGCGGTGCTCCTCGAGTGTTGGTCCAAACTAGAGCACCGTCTTGGGACCATTCCTTGGCAACTTGGATTACGTCGGTACCAGACGCTTCGCTTATCCGGTGTGCCACGAGAACGAGATATGTGCAGCTCCTATCGGGATTTGTCGGCACGATCGGGTGGTCTTGCTGGTTTAGTTTTACCATTGTCGAAATGTCTTGATGTCTGGGATACCGAGTCGATCGGTGTGTCTTGGGTGAAGGTTTATTCCTTCGATGACCGTGAGAGCTTGTGATGGGCTAAGTTGGGACACCCTGCGGGTATTATCTTTCAAAGCCGTGCCCGCGGTTATGAGGCAGATGGGAATTTGTTAATGTCGGTTGTAGAAACCCGAAGTTGACCTTAATTAAAATACATCAACCGTGTATGTAACCGTGATGGTCTCTTCTCGGCGGTCCGGAAGTGAACACGATGTTGGAGTTATGCTTGGCGTAAGTAGTCGGGATCACTTCTTGATCGCTAATAGTTTCACGACCGCGCCTTGCTTCTCTTCTCGCTCTCTTTTGCGAAGTAGCCACCATATATGCTAGTCGCTTGCAGCAGCTCCTCCTTTTTGACACCAGCCTTCCCTTAAGCTTAAATAGTCTTGATCTCGCGGGTGTGAGATTGCTGAGTCCCTGTGGCTCACAGATTCTACCAAAACAGATGCAGGTACCGGTGATGCCGGTAGCAGATGGCGAACGAGCTAAAGTGGGAATATGATGAGGCCCTTGGTCGATACTATGTTTCCTTTCCGGACGATTAGTAGTGGAGCCCAGTTGGGGCGATCGGGGATCTGCGTCGCATGTGGGGTTGTTCTTCTTTTATTTTGGTTCCGTAGTCGGACCTTGATTGTATCTGGATGATGTAATGCTTTATTCATGTAATTGTGTGAAGTGGCGACTGTAAGCCAACTATGTACCTTTCCCTTATGTATTACATGGATTGTGCGAAGATTACCTCATTTGCGACATTGCTTTCAATGCGGTTATGCCTCTAAGTCGTGCCCGACACGTGGGAGCTATAGCCGCATCGAGGCGCTAAGTTGGTAATCGAGCCATCCCGACCTTAGGAGCCCCACCGCTTGATCGCTTTTAGTGGCGAGTTGTGTCTAGAAAAATGTTTTGAGTCATTTAGGATTATATATATCGGAGAGTTAGGAATTCTTTTACTTCCCAGTCCTTGACCTTACGGTGAGGTATCTGACGTAGAGTTTTGACTCTTCTCTTCTCAAATTTCACTAAATTTTTTTAGGATCACGCTGGTATCTTGGGATCGTTCGATATTCTTATGATGACAACATTGTCTTGGTTGCCTCGACATTTAGGGGTTGTGGCGGTGTCCCGGGAGTTGAGCTCCGAGGTGTTGTCGTCATAATTTTATCGTTGCAGTTCGGAATACCTGAGTTTAGTATGCGCCGACATCGAAAATCTCTTTTATGCGTCAGTTGGTGAGATAACCCGCTAAACCAAGATCTTGTGGTGAGTACGGAGTATTGCCATGACTCGTATAACGGATGCTTTTCAAGGTTGAGGTACACGATTTCGAAGGTTTCTTGGTTATGTGTTGAAGGATGGATACAATTGGATGTAGGGATTGTTAGCTTGGGTGAGATATATATATTGCTCCCTGTATCCCCAACACCTGATTGCATAACCGAAAGTTTCGGAGTTTATAGGTGGGATTCAAGTAGCTCTAGCATTTCTTCCGCAGATATTTGGTTTGTGATTGGGTAATCCTTACCACTTATTTGTTCCATTCATACCTTGTTTTTATTTTCAATCATCAATCTCTTATCAAGTGGCTTCTCACCTTTATGGACGTGATGTTTACTTTGGAATTCATTCGTTCATCTCTGTTCGAATGTTTATTGTGAAGACTATATGTTGCAATTTCTATCCGTTGATTCAACTTGTCTATCAAGATGCTAACGGATGTCACCCTCTTCAGGATGGCTCCACCAACGTCAGAATCCGGAGCAGTGATGGGAGTCGGCGAACCCTCCACCTCCACCTCCGCCTCCGGAGGCATGGCAAACTTTGATGGCAACCACTAACGCCAACGCCGATTGTTGATTCAGCTGATGCAAGAGCGTAACCAAGGCCAAGGCAACCAAGGAATCAAGGTCAAGGCAGTTCTATCATCAGCCACGCTTTCCTTCACTCAACCAGTTCCTTGCCAACCAGCCAAAGTCTTTCACTTACGTGCGAGGCCACGACGCCGACGATTGGCTCGTGGATATCAACAAGCATTTTGAATGCAGCAATGTCGAACACGAGGACTACGTCAAGTTCGCGTCTTTTCAGCTCAAGGATCGAGCAGCTGATTGGTTCCACAATACAAGGATTCTAGAGGTGGTCGAGTGATTACTTGGACTGATTTACGCCGGGACTTTAAAGCTCACCATATTCCTTCGGTGTTGTTGAGAGCAAGCGTGAGGAGTTTCGCAATCTCAAGCAAGGAAGCATGTCGATGTCTGAATACAACATACAGTTTGAAACTTGCTCGTTTTGCTAAACAAGGCGTTCTGATGAGAGAAGTATGATCTATCGCTTCAGAGGTGGCCTTGAGAGGATCTGCAGTTATCTCTTGTTCTTTATGAGCCTACTCGGTTTGATCAATTCTATAATATGGCACTCAAGCTAGAAGGTGCTCAGCTCAAGTGTGAGGCTTCAAAGAAGAGAATCGGGGATGCAGTTCAGTCTTCTTCTTCCTCTAAAGTGGCGACAAAGCAGCAAAAGTTCTACCTTCCTCCTCCTCCGTTCCGTCGGCCTTATCGTGAGAAGAACTCAGGTGGTCGTGGATCTTCCCACCCACCCAACCCAAGCTACTGAACAAGTCTCAGCCTCAAGCTCCAAGGTCAAATGCTCCTTATCACCGTCCGCTCTCGGAGGTGACTGCAACAAGTGCCAGCAGAAGGTCACTATGCGAACAAATGCCATAACCAAAGCGCCTTCCTCCTCCTCCTCCTGTGAGGTCTTCAAGCAATGCAAAGTGGTCAAGCATAATCCCAAGTCTGCAAAGGTGAACATGATGAATGCAGCGCAGCGAAGGATTCTTGAGATGTGATCATGGGTAATCTTCCATTAATGATATTCTGCAAAAGTCTTATTTGATCTTGGTGCATCGCATTGTTTCATGTCAAGGTCGTTCTTCGCAAAGAATGATTTTACTTGGTCTTACTTGGATAAACCTTTGGGTGTTGTTTCTCCGGGGAAGTCAATGAGAGCCAACTCCTTAGTTCATGATGTTTCTATCAAGATGGGCGACTACAAATTCCTGTCTAAACCAATTGTTCTTGGTGACTCGGATATTGATCTTATTCTTGGGATGGACTGGCTTTCTCAGCACAAGGCTCAGCTTGATTGTGCTGTCAGGGAAATTCAATTGACACACCCTTACGAGGATGTTATCATCTATGCCTCGTGATGAAACCATTCGGTTGTTTTCTCTCAATGAGAAGGGCGAATTGGATGCTATCTCTCAAATTCGATCGTTTGTGAGTACCAAGATGTATTCCGGAAGAGCTTCGGGTATGCCTCCTCATCGGCCACCGAATTCGTTATCGATCTTGAGCACGCATCGAACCCGTTTGCAAGCGTCCTTACAAGCTTGGACCCAAGGAGCTGAAAGAATTGAAGAAGCAGCTCGATGAACAAGAGCGTCTGGGTTTGATCGGACCGAGTTCATCTCCATGGGGATGTGGAGTTCTTTTGTCCGTAAGAAGGATGGCACGGACCGACTTTGTGTTGATTACCGTCCATTGAACAAGAAGACAATCAAGAACAAGTATCCACTTCCCAACATCAATGAGCTATTCGAGCAACTCAAAGGTGCTAAAGTATTCTCCAAGCTTGACCTCCGTATGGGTTATCATCAGATTCGCATTCGTGAACAAGATATTCCCAAGACAGCATTCAGAACAAGCTTTGGTTCTTATGAATATACTGTCATGTCTTTCGGCCTTGTCAATGCTCCTCCAACTTTCTCTCGCATGATGAACTTTATCTTCAACCCATACACAAATGAATTCGTCTTGGTGTATCTCGATGATATTTTGGTCTTCTCCAAGAACAAGCAGGATCATGCCAAGCATTTGCGATTGGTGCTCGACAAGCTCAGAGAACATCAATTCTATGCGAAGTTTTCCAAATGTGAGTTCTGGCTTGATGAAGTTCTTTATCTTGGTCATATCATCTCAGCCAAAGGCATCGCTGTTTCTTCAATTGTGAATTGGGAACCTCCTCAGAATGTCAAGCAGCTCCGCAGTTTTCTCGGTCTTGCAAGCTATTGTCGAAGATTCGTTGAGAACTTCTCCAAGATTGCAAAGCCTCTTTCCAACCTCCTCCAGAAGCATGTCAAGTATGTCTGGACGCTTGAGTGTGATGTCGCTTTCAACACCCTCAAAGAGAAGCTAGTTACAGCTCCTGTCTTGACTCCTCTGATGAATCCAAGCCATTGAAGTTTTACGTGATGCTTCCTTGCAAGGTCTCGGTGCTGTGTTAATGCAAGAGAAGAAGGTTGTGGCCTATACCTCTCGTCAGTTGAAGCCCAACGAAAAGAACTACCCCACTCACGATCTTGAGTTGGCGGCGTTGTCCATGCATTGATAACATGGAGACATCTCTTGTTGGGAAGGAAAGTGGACATTTTCACCGATCACAAGAGTCTCAAGTATATCTTCACTCAGCCAAACCTCAACCTCGAGCAAACTCGATGGGTCGAAATGATTCAAGAGTACAATCCAAGTATTGAATATACTCTGGCAAGGCGAATGTGATTGCAGATGCCTTGAGCGAAAGGCTTATTGCAACAGCTTAATTCTCAAGCCCTTCCAACCGGATCTTTGTGAAGCTTTCCATAAGCTGAATCTTCAAGTTGTTCCTCAAGGATTTCTTGCCAACCTCATAGTCTCTCCTACTTTGGAAGATCAAATTCGTGAGGCTCAACTTCGGATACCATGGTGAAGAAGGTGAAGCGTGGTATTGACAAGGGCATTTCCAAATACAAGTGCTATCGCTTGGATGACAAAGACACTCTTTTCTTGAGGATCGTATTGTGGTTCCTAAAGGCGATCTGAGAAAAGTCATCATGAATGAGGCACACAATTCCCTCCTATCCATTCATCCCGGAAATGCGAAGATGTACCATGACCTCAAGCAATCATATTGGTGGACTCGAATGAAGCGAGAAATTGCTCAATTCGTGAATGAATGTGATGTCTGCAGAAGAGTGAAAGCGAACACCAAAGACCAGCTGGTCTCCTCCAACCTCTTGCTATTCCAGAATGGAAGTTTGATCATATCGAGATGCACTTCGTGACTGGATTTCCTAAGTCCAAGCGTGGAAATGATGCTATCTTCGTTGTCATTGACAAGCTTACTAAAGTGGCTCATTTTCTTCTGTCAAAGAATCTATCACAGCAGCTCAGCTGGCAGAGCTATACACCTCCAGAATTGTCTCCTTGCACGGTATTCCGCAATTGATCTCTTCAGACCGTGGAAGCATCTTCACTTCTAAGTTCTGGGACTCTTTTCAGAAGGCCATGGGCACCAACATCGGTTTCAGCACAGCTTTTCATCCTCAAACAAGTGGCCAAGTCGAGCGAGTCAATCAAATCCTTGAAGATATGCTCAGGGCTTGTGTCATTTCTTTTGGCATGAAGTGGGAAGAGTGTCTCCCATATGCCGAGTTCTCTTACAACAACAGCTTCCAAGCAAGTTCGGGCAAGGCCCCATTCGAAATTCTATATGGCAGAAAGTGCCGTACTCCTCTCAATTGGTCCGAGACAGGTGAACGCCAACTTCTTGGCAACGACTTGATCACGAAGCGAAGAAATGTGCAAAGTCATTCGTGAGAATCTCAAAGCCGCATAATCGCGCGGAAGGGCTATTATGATGACAAGCACCGTGATGTGGCTTTTGAAATCGGAGACCATGTCTACCTCCGCGTCTCTCAATGAAAGGTACTCGTAAACCCGGTATCAAAGGGAAGCTTGCCCCTAGATCGTGGGTCCTTTCAAGATCATTGGCAAAAGAGGCGATCTCGCCTATCAACGAGCTTCCACCCAACTTTGCAAGCGTGCGATGTGTTTCACGTGTCACAGCTCATAAGTGCTTCAAGATTCTGGCGCACTATCAACTTTGAAGAAATTGACCTCCAAGAAGATCTCTCTTATCATGAGCACCCGTTGCTATTCTTGAAGAAACCGAGCGCAAGACTCGCAACAAGTCAATCAAATTCCTAAAAGTGAAGTGGTCACACCATTCCGACCGAGAAGCCACACAGGGCGCGAGGATCACCTCCGTTCGAATATCCGGAGTTCTTTCAGTCCTAGATCTCGGGGCGAGATCCTCTTGTAGTGGTGGAGTGTTGTAACACCCGGATGTATCTTTCCATATTTGTAACTCCAACTCTTGCCATTTTCGGATATGTGCTATCATATTCCCTCCGTGGTTGGGTTTTGTTTTCGTTTTGCATTTTGTCCATGTCATGCATCTCATATCATGTCATCATGTGCATCTCATTTGCATACGTGTTCGCCTCATGATTCGAGCATATTCCCGTTGTCCGTTTTGCAATCCGGCACTCCTATGTTCCCGGCGTCCCCTCTTGTTCTTTTTCCGTGTGCGGGTGTTGAACATTCTCGGAATGGACGAGCCTTGCCAAGTGGCCCCGGTATAGCACCGTAGACCACTGTCAAGTTTGGTCATTTGGAGTTCGTTTGGTACTCAACGGTTAACCGCACCCTCGCAAAGGCCTCTTTTAAGTTGCAGCCCAACAACCCTCCAAAACAGCCCAATAACCCATCTAACTCCCCTCCATGCCCTCGGTCGTTCGATCACGATCGTGTGGGCGAAAACTACACCCCATTTGGACTCTCCTAGCTCCCTCTATGCCTATTTAAAGAACCCTCCCCCGAAATCCCGGGTCCAAACCACCCAAAACCCTAGCCCGCTCCTCCGCCGCCGCCGGACACGTCCGGATCGGGCCGGACGCGTCCGCGCCGCCGCCGCCCGGCGAACCAGGGCGCGACACGTGGCACCCGCCACACGCGCCGCCCAGCCCGCCCGAGCCCGCCGCCCGCCCATGAACCCGTCCGCCGGCCGCCGTCCCGCCCGCCCTCGCCACGCGCCGCCGCCAGCCGCCGCCGCCGCCACCACACCGCCACGCGCCGCCGCCGCCGCCCCGCGCCCGCGCCCGCCGCCGCCGCCGCACGCTTCGCGCCGCATCCCGCCGCCGCCCTTCGCCCGCCACACACACATCCGCCGCCAGCAAACCGCCGCCGCCACTTCCATGCCGCTCCCGCCGCCGCCGCCGCCTTGCCGCCGCGCCGCCGCGCCGCGCCCGCCGCCCGCCAGCCTGCCGCCGCCGGACCCGCCGCCGTCCGCCCGCCCGGCGACCCTCCTCCCTCGGCGAACCCTCCGGCGAGCTCCTCCGGCGGCAACCTCCTCGGATCCGCGAGATCCAGATCCGGTTGATTTTTCCCCCTCCAAATTCGTCTAAGTTATTAATCTGTCATTAATTCGTGCAGTTTTCAACGCATCACATCTCTGCAACCGTGGCCCCGTTTTGGGCGTATAATATGTCAAAATGTTCGTCTCGAAGAGTACATCATTTAATTCCATTGCATCATTTGCATTTGAGCTCATCTTGATGCCCGAAATGCTGTTGGAAGATAGCTTCAGATCGTTAGTTTCAGAATTTTATCAGTTCGAGCTATTTTGTCATTTTTGCCATGAATTATGTGTGCACCCTATGGATTTGAGTCCTACATGTGAGTTGAACATTGCCATGCCATCTTTCCAGGGGTATTTTCCATGTATTTTTGTGAGCTATGTGTTGACTAGAACAAGCATGCAAAGTAGGGATGATGTTATTCCTGATTTCAGGGACTTAGTGATTTCACTAAGTTTTGTCCTGCTGATAATTTGATGCCATATGTTTAGGTTGTTTCAGAGAGATCTATGCCCTTTTTGAGCATGATCAGTAGGGGTGTTTTGAGCATATGGTTGTACTCTATCCATCCATGCCTTTGTTGGTATTTATGGAGTAGTCTAGCATGTCATTTTCGTGCTCTACTTTTGCTTGAAATTGTTTCCTGGCAGACTGTTTGCATTAGATTCAATTTTCACGAGGTCGGTGTAGTTGATCCGTGTATGCTATGATGTTGTTCTTGCCATGTATAGCTCCTATGCCATGTCTTCTTGATGGGTGTATGCTTAGTTTATCATGAGGTGCTCTGTAGTGAGTGCATCGAGCTCACGAACATGCCATGTTGAATCTGTTTTTGCCATGTCCTGAGATTTCACTAAGTCTGAAATCTGTAATAAAACTTGCAATGTTTACATGGGTGCCATCATTTCTTAAGGTCCTTTTTGGCTTATGGTCAGTAAGGGACTATTGAAATATGCTTTGAGTAGAATCATGTCATGCCTTGCTTTGCTATTATAAGTTCCTGTAGCATGTTGTTTGCTTGCTCTAAACATGCCTTCCTGATGTTAATTCCTGCCATGTTAGTATTTTCACTAAGTCTGTGATCCTGATATTTTGAGCACTTTCTCCATGCTTGTTTGAACATGTTATGATGTGATTTAGCCGTAGCTCAGTGTTCCTCTATTGTTAAGCATCTCCTGTAGTTTGTTGCCATGTGCTTTGTTTTTATGTTGGGGTGCTGTAGCATAGTATCGTGTTGCTTGCTAAGTAGCATCGGGCTGTTAAACGCAGTTTTGCGTCATTCTTGTTTTGCTTGTCATTTGCAAACCGTGCATCCGATTCCGGTGATCTTTATATCGATTTCAACCGAAATCATCTCATCTTTCCAGCGGCATACTTGGTTTGCCAAGTTGATGCCCGGTTCATCATTTTCCTTCCGGAGCATACATATGCATAGCATGTCACATCTCGCATCGCATGTCATGTTTTGCATCATATTGCTTGCGCATTGTTCCTTGTTTGATTGTGGTTCCGTTGCTTGTGTTCTTGCTTTGGGTAGAGCCGGAGGCGAGTGCGTGAGCGAGGAGCCTGTTGAGAACGACTACGAGGATCCAGCCTTCGACAACTCGAGAACCTTACGAGCAAGATGACCATACCTTCGAAATCACTTCTATCTTTGCTTGCTAGATGCTCGCTCTTTTGCTATGCCTATGCTGCGATACCTACCACTTGCTATATCATGCCACCCATATTGCCATGACAACCTCTAACCACCCATGTCCTAGCAAACCGTTGTTTGGCTATGTTACCGCTTTGCTCAGCCCCTCTTATAGCGTTGCTAGTTGCAGGTGAAGATGAAGTTTGTTCCTTGTTGGAACACGGATATTTTGGGATATCACAATATCTATTGTTTTAATTAATGCATCTATATACTTGGTAAAGGGTGGAAGGCTCGGCCTTATGCCGGTGTTTTGTTCCACTCTTGCCACCTAGTTTCCGTCATACCGGTGTTATGTTCCTTGATTTTGCGTTCCTTACACGGTCGGGTGATTTATGGGACCCCCTAGACAGTTCGCTTTGAATAAAACTCCTCCAGCAAGGCCCAACCTTGGTTTTACCATTTGCCACCTATACCTTTTTCCCTTGGGTTTTCGCGAGCCCGAGGGTCATCTTTATTAACCCCGGGCGGTGCTCCTCGAGTGTTGGTCCAAACTAGAGCACCGTCTTGGGCCATTCCTTGGCAACTTGGATTACGTCGGTACCTGTACGCTTCGCTTATCCGGTGTGCCCTGAGAACGAGATATGTGCAGCTCCTATCGGGATTTGTCGGCACAGTCGGGTGGTCTTGCTGGTTTAGTTTTACCATTGTCGAAATGTCTTGATGTACCGGATACCGAGTCGATCGGTGTGTCTTGGGTGAAGGTTTATTCCTTCGATGACCGTGAGAGCTTGTGATGGGCTAAGTTGGGACACCCTGCAGGTATTATCTTTCAAAGCCGTGCCCGCGGTTATGAGGCAGATGGGAATTTGTTAATGTCGGTTGTAGAAACCGAAGTTGACCTTAATTAAAATACATCAACCGTGTATGTAACCGTGATGGTCTCTTCTCGGCGGAGTCCGGAAGTGAACACGGTGTTGGAGTTATGCTTGGCGTAAGTAGTCGGGATCACTTCTTGATCGCTAATAGTTTCACGACCGCGCCTTGCTTCTCTTCTCGCTCTCTTTTGCGAAGTAGCCACCATATATGCTGATAAACGCAGCAGCTCCTCCTTTTGACACCAGCCTTCCCTTAAGCTTAAATAGTCTTGATCTCGCGGGTGTGAGATTGCTGAGTCCTGTGGCTCACAGATTCTACCAAAACAGATCAGGTACGGTGATGCCAGTAGCAGATGGCGAATCCGAGCTAAAGTGGGAATATGATGAGGCCCTTGGTCGATACTATGTTTCCTTTCCGGACGATTAGTAGTGGAGCCCAGTTGGGGCGATCGGGGATCTGCGTCGCATGTGGGGTTGTTCTTCTTTTATTTTGGTTCCGTAGTCGGACCTTGATTGTATCTGGATGATGTAATGCTTTATTCATGTAATTGTGTGAAGTGGCGACTGTAAGCCAACTATGTACCTTTCCCCTTATGTATTACATGGATTGTGCGAAGATTACCTCATTTGCGACATTGCTTTCAATGCGGTTATGCCTCTAAGTCGTGCTTCGACACGTGGGAGCTATAGCCGCATCGAGGGCGTTACACGCATCCTCGCCGTCGACCCGTCCGCGACAACGTCCAGCCGACCCATGTCCGGGACTGGGCTCCGCCGGGCTGGCACTGGGAGGTGCTGCTTGGAGCGGCGCGCCGCTTGACGAGGAACCCGGCCGCGGGTCCAGTCGTCGACCCTGATCTCGTTTGGTGGCGTTTGCGTGGGCCAGTTTCGGGGCAGAGGGACCCGGCCCCGCCGGAGGTGGTACGTCGCCGTGTCAGGGAGGAGGACGAGCACGTCCATCGCTACATGGTTGCGTTAGAGGGCGGCAGGTTCTCCAATACGTGGCGATATCTTGAGGATCTCACTTCAGCTATGATCTGTGAGGTTCCTTCTCTTTGGGTGTCCACTGCCCGCGCCGGAGGAACCGCGAGTGTCCTAGATTCTTCAGTAGTATTCGATCTTTATTAGCTAATAGCCGTGATGTACTTTTCAATATTATATATTATTCGAGACGATGTATTGAGATTATATCTATTATTCGGGCGATGTATTGAGATTATATCTATTATTCGGATGATGTATTCGAGATTATATCTATTATTCGGGACGATGTATTGAGATTATATCTATTATTCGGGCGATGTATTGAGATTATATCTATTATTCGAGATTTGAATACTAAATTGTTTTATATTTCTTTTGGATTAGTTAAACAAAAGCTATGGCGGAACAATACCGACAGAGAGGAGAAACAGACCATGTTCGATATGATACTGTGAGGCGATGATAATCAAAATGAAGAAGATTATGGCGGCTCGAATTTCTAAACAACACGGAGAGGGTGATATGATATTCGATCACGACGAAGTCATGAATGATTATGACGATGACGAAGAACATGATCCTGAAACAACAAACACCGACGAGGTATATATATTTATATAAGCGGGCATCGGTGATCATCACATGTTTTAAATGACTTGAAGATATATTAACGAATCGATCTTTGTTCTTTCAGCCATCCGGATCGAGCAAATCTTCGTAAAAAGGATTTAAACGAGGCCCGAACAAAAGTTGAAGCCGGGCGTAAAGTACAATATCGAGGCATGCGACCCTCTTGGCAAACCAATAGCGCCTAAGAAGATTGCGAACAAGTTCGTTCGTCGGTCGCGGAGTTCTTGTGAAGGACCAACTCGATCAAACTTCAAGAATGGAGGCGCCCGGCAAAGCCACGTCCGGATGTTACTTATGTCGACAAGAATCAAAAGATCTGCTTTGGGATACTCTCATGGAACATTTCACCCTACGGATCATTTCACGAAGCGATATGCGAGAAAGTCAAAGAGGCTGCTCTTAAGATGATGGCGACGCATTCAAGAAATACAAGAATGGTGAATGGAACAAATGCGTCGGCGGAGGAAGGAAGACTCCAGTATTCAAGGGAACACCGGAGAACCAACGTGATCATTGGGCGATTTCGTGAAATTCAAGGATTCGGAATTAGCTAAGGAACGGTCGAGAATAAACAAGAAGAATGCGAAGAAGGATAAGTTCCATAAGTCGGGGCGGTGGCTATCGGTGGCAATGCCTAAGTGGGATAAGTCGAGAAAGAGATGGAGGATGCAGGTGTCACTCCGGTTACTAAGAGCTGGCCCGTCGAGTCGGGACTTAGTTCTATCGCATGGGGGAGTTGGACGGGAGGCAGGAAAAGTTTCGACGAGGGCAAGTCTGAAGGGAGGCGACGATGCGATACTTGTTGCAATAGAAGAGGCACGAGCGGGGTGTTCCAGCCCAGCAGAGAGAACGACGAGCTTCGCGTGCCCTAGAAATCCTGAACACCGGGAAGAACACGAGGCAAGGGCGCTATTCCGTGGTATGAGGGGTTTTTAGACTGGAACACCGACTACAGAACCCGTGCGAGAAAGAAGATTGCGGAGGAGAAGAAGAGGAAGATGGAGGAGGAGCAGAGGAAGCGGGACTATGAACGCCTTCAAGGCCTAGAAGCAAGTCAAGCGGAATTGGCAGTCAAATTCCAGCGGCAGCAGGAGCAGATCGACTCACTTACCCATCAAAGGGGGTCTCAACAGCTGCAGCAGCTAGCGGATGATCCAGCATTGGATAGCACCGGCCCATCCATGCCGAGAAGCAGCGTGGGTTCCGTCCCGGATGACCCAATGCTGGGTAGATACCCCGTGGATGACATCACGGAGAACACTAACTGCGAGCTACACTACAAAATGAAGAACATATCCATGAAGGTGGCGGATGGCTGTGCTTTCACAAATCCCCCCGAGGCAACCTTCCATGGCAACCCGATTACTGCGGGCTATGCTCGTGTCGTGGTTGATGATGTGCTGGACCCATATTCGGGCTACAGACTTGACATTCTTTGGAGGTGACGGCGGCGCTTTCTCGGAGAGGCCAAACATCGTATCATCCTATGGAAAAAGGATTGCATCATCTTTCCAAGGCCACCCACACCGCGTCACGAGTCCTCGTCGAAGTCCGCCACCGAGTCGATGACTCCGCTCCTCCAAGTCCGGCAAAGTGTCAGGACAATCCTCCTCCTCCAAGTCCGGCAAAGTGTCAGGACAATCCTCCTCCTCCAAGTCCGCCACAGCGTCAGACGTCCACTCCTCCTCCAAGTCCGGCACAACCTCAGGCCACTCCTCCTCCTCGTCCAACTCAGTCCCGTCAGCCATCTCTGCCGCCTCAGCAATCACAGAGACACCCGCAGCTCACAGTGCGTGGCCGTCTGGTCGAGTAGTACAGCTGGAAATACAAAGCGGAGGCAAGCGGTATAAATATGGTCCAAGCACAAAGCCTCTTCCGCAGAGGTCTTATGACAAGTCCGAGGAGGAAATCACAGCCATATCGAAGGCCGAGGTGGAAGCCCATTTTGCACCGAAACCGCCACCGCCGCCAAGGGAAAAAGTGCCTGAGGAAACGATTGACCACTTCATTCGTATGGCTCAACCACCAGCTTCCAAGCCTGTTGACACAGACTATGAGCGCCACATCAGGAAGTTAAATCGAGCACGTCTACAAAGGGAGGCGAGCACGTCTACATCGGGATCGAGCAAACAAGAAGCAGCTGCCAAAAAATGCGGAAAAACCATTCCCCAGCTGGGAGAACAGTCAGCGTAATCGATCCCCTCGCTTGTTGTGCCAACAACAAAGTGACGATCTGCGCCCCAATATTATTGTGGGCAAACGGTGCATGTTCGAGGTGGGCAATGTGGTAATAACGGAGGAGCATATAATGCAGGCTGAAGTTCTCAACATCACTGTTGGACAACTCCTCGAGATCGAGCCCATGCCTTTGCTTAGAGAGGATGAAGTAAACGGCAATATGTCCGGGGCCAACCTTTGGTCGCGCTGCACAAGGTCAAGAACCTCCCAGCGAGAATGTATGAATTGCATCAATGGTACATGAACATGACCAAGATTTCAGATCGAGTGTCCCTCATGGTGAATGTCAAGGAGGACCATTACTACCATGAGAAAGCTGGGTCCGTTGAGTATTTAGAACTGTTTCAGTTATACAATAAGGAAGCACTCGACAAATCTATCATCGGTTGCTATTATGCGTAAGTGATTTCTTTCTATAATTTAAGTCTCAAGCTAGCTGTAGTGATCCTTTTGAGATCAATCATTACCTGTAATTATCCTCACTATATATATTCTTTTACGTGGTATTATGCAGGATGAAGATATATGAAATGAGAAAAGGTGGGCGCTATGGCATTGGGTTCATTGACCCAAACACCGTTAATGAATTCACATGGAAGATAAATGAACATCATGCAAAGGAAGTAGAGGACAACATGCTAGAGTTCTTGAAGCGCCTCAAATACAATGAAGATATACTACTTCCTTACCACTTTGGGTGAGTCACACTGTCTTGTACTACAAATTCTCTGTTTTTGCCTACTAGCTATAGCTACATGTTTTTGCTAACATATGCCCGCTTAATTAAGACATGTAGCGTGTGTGCATATGCAGATTTCACTGGGTCTTGTGTATCATTAAAGTTGACGACGGAACAATTGAAGTACTCGACTCACTGGTCTAAAAAAACTGACTTTAACATCTTGTATGGGATAGTCAACAGGTAATTTCAATCATTATTAACTATATATCTCGGTCTATTTAGTTCGTCATTTCATGATATAAACTATTTAATAACCCCTTTATTCATTTTCTTTATCGGCGGTCAGGGCTTGGGCAAGATTCATCAGCGTCACGCCCGGCCCGTGGAAACAAAAGCTTGAATGGTTACGACCCAAGGTAAGTAATTAAGTAGTACTAGCTAGCTAGCTAGCTGCCATCTCTTTAATTATCATGCTTGATTAATTTTTATCTGATCAAATTCCATTCTCGTAAAGGCCACAAGCGGTAGCGAGGGTACTGATCTGTGTGCATTCTGCGTTTGCGAGAATATTAGCATGATGGCGTCCGAAAGGAGCAGATATCAAAGACAGCAATGGATGCGCTTGTCGAACACTATTCACAATTTTACACCATTATCGATATCTAGCTAGTCACACAACTAATATACATGCATATTGATCCCTTCTTAACAGTTCAAAGAGGTGCGGAGAAGCTCATAGAAGCGGAGCGTAGAAGCACTTCAAGAGGAAATAGCGGGATTTTTGCTCGACCAGGTCATAAATCCGAATGAAGAATTCTATTACCGCTACGCCCCAATGAAAACCACTTTCAATTGTCATCGTGCTCCGAAGGCACCAATTAGACTGGCTCCGAAGGCAACATTCATATGTAGGAGAAATTGTATATATCTGTACATGTGTGTATGTGTGAATTAATTAATATGGTGGTTTAATTTGTGAGACATTGATGTGATATATATATGCATGATTGGTTCTACTAGAAATTATATATATATATATATATATATATATATATATATATATATATATATATATATATATATATATATGTATAACGTGTACAATGTGTAGTATCGTAAAATACCAGCAAGCGAAAAAAAGAACTAAAATGGAAACACAAAATTAAATGAAAAAGAAATCATAAAACCAAAACCCTCCAAACCTTATAGTACGGTTGGTGTTACCAACCGGTACTAAAACTCGAGCCCCGGAGCTGGCTAGTGCCACGTGGTTGCCCTTTAGCACCGGTTCGTGCTGAACCGGTGCTAAAAGGGGGGCCTTTAGTGACCACAAATTAGTGCCGGTTATGTAACCGGCACTATAGGTCCTTACGAACCGGTGCTAATGCCCTGTTCTGCACTAGTGCACCAGTGCCTTGGCCTGTTGCTGTGTCCTGTGTTTACCGCACGCCTCGCCGCTATCACCGCGTCGAGCCTCTACTGTCCTGGTCGAGTCTCCCGCGTAGCTAGCCCATACTGCCTCAACCCCCACTGCAGAGAACCCCCGATCATCATCGACCGATGCCGAGTATCACGTCTCCATCAGACCACTGGTACCCAGTCTGAACCACGTGTCTCTCGCTTTCTCGCTGAAATAGGCATCGACTCTCTGTCGACTTACGCCGTAGCCCCTCCATCAGCATAGAGTGAAGTCATCCATAAGACTCCAGCTCCACCTTCAACATGACTCCATGGTGGTTGTACGTGCCACCCCCACGCCCCGTCGACCTCAAGCTCTCATGTGTACACAACCTTGAATCAACCCTGCGTCATAGTCTTCTCGAAGCCGCACAAGCCCTCAGGCCTGCACCACGTGTTTCCACGCCCCAGAAGTCGGCCACCATCAGCATCACGCTCCTATGTCGTCCTCGCTGAAATCACCACCGTCTTCTGCTTTGACCGACATCCCAGTCGATCCGTCAGACTGTCCAGTCCAACCAGCCAAAATTATCCGACTGCAACCATGCTCCACCCTGCATCGTGTCCACCTCACACATCTTTGTGCATTGCTTTGACGCCCTGTGTATGCATGATCCCTGTCACGACACACTCCAGACTCCTCCGAGCCTTATACGCATGTCGCTTGCGCTTGACCACGCCCTCTGTTGCCTGTCCACACGCTCCAAGCAATCTGATCAAACCAACCTAGCGAGATTTTCATGCAAACTTGAACCGGACAAATCCCTTGTCTGCAAATTTTCTTGCCAATGTTTGATTTATTAGCTTCTCCATGCACCTAGCAGAAAAGAATCAAGTCATCTTGATACATGCCAAACCACTCTCGTGCACACACGTTGGACCTAGCAACTCCCTTTTTTTCACAAACAAATCTCACATGCACTGGCAGGTTTTCCTTCGGCCTTGCACCACATCTGCACACGCAGCCCTTAGCAATCGCACACATGCACCCAGCCGCACGTCGACCACGCCCTTTGTTGGGCCTTAAACAGCCAGCTGCTGCTCCTGGGCTGCACCAGGCTACACGCCTTGCCCTCCCTAGCGCTGCTCTGCTGCTGCTCCTTCTGCACGCCTGGGCCTTGGGCCGTGCGTAACGCTCCGCTGCTGCACGTTACATTGCCTCGTCTACTGCGTTTCGTCGATCGCCACATGTCTTGTCGAGACCTCGCGCAGAATACACCGCCGCCGTTATCGCACGCACCAGCCAACCTCCACGCCCGTGACCTATCTCGCCGAATTGCTGCTGCAAACCGATCTGACCTGCCGCTTGTCGATGCCGAGATTGATTGCTTTTCTTGCACTTGTCCGCTTCAGATCAACTTCTCGTCCGCCTATGCCACTCTGTCGGTGACATCTTTCCTACGAACAACTTTGATCCAAGCCGAGCTTTTCCTCTAGATCAACACCACGACCTTAAATCGAACCTTGCTCATGATACCACTTGTTAGAATAAATCCGAGGCACTCCGTCGATCTACCGAGGACCAAGCAATCACACGAGGCATGACACCGACATTTGTTAACGAGGTTCACCGATATGGCTACATCCCCGGGGCATGACTACGGGCGCTCCTCCCCATGACACCATCACAATACCGCACCCCGGCCGCCCGGGCGCCGGCACACGTCGCCGGCTCCCCCGCGTGCCCGTGCTATTATGTTGGCATAGGTTACATCGTGTGTCTACCCCCCGCTATATATGAGAGTCCTAGGATACAAGTGTCCTACTTGTACACGACTCCGTATCCTGTCTACACACCGTACGACTCCAAGTCCAACTATAACCTAACTTGTACAATAATATTCGACACAACTCTAGCAGGTCACCGGAGATATGCGACGCTTGGTCGGTGCACACCAGAGTGCCTTCATAAGAGGAAGATGCTTACATGATAACTACATGATGGTACAAGGCATGGCAAAGAAACTTCACACTTCCTCGACGCCTTCGATTATGCTTAAGCTAGACATTACTAAAGCATTTGACACTGTGGACTGGGCGTTCCTGATGGAGGTTCTGGAGCAACTTGGGTTCGGCCCAAAATGGATCGCTTGAGTTGCCGGCCTCCTTCCATCCTCCTCCACAAGGGTCCTGCTGAATGAAATACCAGGCAAAGTCATATATAATCGGCAAGGTCTACGACAGGGAGACCCTATGTCCCCACTGCTTTTTGTCATCACTAGTAGAAAAATGGTCAAACGTGAAGCACATTAGTGTCGGTTTGATTTTGGCCCGGTACTAATGGTACCATTAGTGCCGGTTCGAACGGATTTGCATTAATGCCGGTTCGTGTTGAACCTTTAGTACCGGTTCGTGGCACGAACCGGTACTAAAGGGTGATGGCAGGCTGGCGTCGGGCGGGGCCCCGATCACCTTTAGTACCGGTTCGTTGCACGAACCGGTACTAAAGGTCTAACCTTTAGTACCGGTTCGTGCCATGAACCGGTACTAAAGGGGTCTGACCTATAGTACCAGTTTGTGACACAAATCGGCACTAAAAGTGTAGGGAAAATGTAAAACGGCTATAACTTTTGCATACGATGTCGGAAAAAAACGTATAATATATCAAAAAAATTCAGCACGAAAATCCGCATCCGATGGAGATAGCCTACGACCTATTTGGAATTATTTAGAATCCTCAAATTCCAAAAGGAAAAAAGATATGGTCAAATAATTTCAGTTTTTTTAAAAAAATTGGTTAAATCTTGTCAAACTACTTATTCAAGAAGTATTAATGTTACTACATAATTATTCAAGAATATTAGTGTTACTAAATAATTATTTCAATTTTTTGAATTTTGGTCAAACCTGGTCAAACTATGGTCAAACTTATTCAAGAAATATTAGCGTTACTAAATAATTACTGTTTTTTAGAATAATAGTTTCAAACTCAAACGGTGAAATGTGTGACTTCATGCTCAATCTAAACTCCTGAGGGTTAACAGGATTAACATCTTACTATTGTTAGGAAAACAACAAGTGCAGACTCGGAAACGAAGGAGAATATAACCCGAAAGTTAAGCGTGCTCGGGCTAGAGTAGTGAGAGGGATGGGTGACCGGTCGGGAAGTTAGATGATTTGGAATGAGTGATCCACACTTGAGCAGTTAAGAGAGGGGATTAGAGACTAAATCATCAAATAATTCAGAAAAATTAAAAATAAAAAAAATCAAATTTTTTTCCAAAATCTTCAAAAAAAAATTCAAAAAAAAAACCTTTAGTACCGGTTGGTAACACCAACCGGTACTAAAGGTCCCCCATACCGGGGCGCGAGCTCACGCCACGTGGTGGCACTTTAGCGCCGGTTCGTGCCGAACCGGTACTAAAGGGGGGGGGCTTTAGTGACCACCCTTTAGTGCCGGTTATGGAACCGGCACTAAAGGCCATTACGAACCGGCGCTAAAGCTCCGTTTTCTACTAGTCATGGTCATGGAGGCCCTTCACCACCTGCTTCAACGCGCGACCTCGGAGGGTGTGCTGAGTCCTTTTGCACCCAACGGGCTGCGACACAGGACATCAATATATGCAGATGATGTGGTCACCTTTCTCAGGCCTGATCGTAGGAGCCTCACGGCATGTGTTGCACTACTCACAGATTTTGGTATGGCTTCGGGCCTACGGACGAACATGGTCAAGTGTTCTGCGCACCCGATTCGTTGTTCAGAGGAACAAGTGCTGTGGATAGCTGAGGAGCTGGGTTGCCAGGTGATTGGATGGCCTTGCCGGTACCTCGGGCTACCTTTGGGCTTGCGCAAGATATCGGCATCGCAGCTGCAGTACGTGGTGGATAGAATGGCTGATCGCCTTCCCTCATGGCAATCGAGACTGCTCTTCTGGGCTGGGCGTCTGGAGCTAGTAAAGACCACGCTAGAGTCGATGCCCATACATGTGATGGTGGCGCTGGACCTGCCAGTGAAAACCATCGAAGCTGCAAATAAGATATGTCACGGTTTTCTATGGAAGGGACGCCGAGACGTGCATGGCGGTCATTGTCTAGTGGCATGGGATCAGGTGTGCACACCCAAGGAATATGGCGGCCTCGGTATCCCGAATTTGCACATCCTCAACGCCGCACTCCAAGCAAGATGGCCTTGGTTAGTGCGACCGAAGCGCAACCGGCCGTGGAATGAGTTCAACATTCAAGTGTCTCCGGACTCCTTGAGCATATACAAGGCGGCAACGAAGTGCACTATAGAAAATGGAGAGGTGGCTTTGTTCTGGACAGATTGGTAGTTATGGGATGGAAGAATCCAAGACCTCATGCCAAGCCTATTCGCTGCAGTCAAAAGGAGAGAGCGAAAGAAAACAGTGAGACAAGCCATAACCGAAGGTTGGTGGCAAGATGTGTCGCCTAACATGAGCCCCCAAGCTCTCACCGAGTTCCTGCAGCTTGTGGACAGAACCCAACATATTTAGCTCGTGGATGGCATGGAAGATAAATTGGTCTGGGCTTGGGAACCAAATGGGTGCTTCTCGGCGAGATTGGCCTACCGGGCGTTCTTTGCTGGGAGAGTGGAGGCCGCTGGGGCCGTGCAAATCTGGCGGTCAAGAGCGCCGGCGACTTGCAAATTCTTCACATGGCTGGCGGCTCGGGAGAGGTGTTGGACGGCTGATAGGCTTGCGCGTCGGCAACTACTCCTCCGGCTTGCCCCTTCTGTGATCAGGAGCCGGAGACAATCAACCACACCCTTCTCGGCTACGTCTTTGCTACACAAGTGTGGCTCTCCATTCTCGACCACTGGGATAAACTAACTTGGTTGCCAACTGCGGATGACAACCTGGTGGAATGGTGGACCTCCATCAACCCGCAACCAAAGCTTAGGAAGGAGACATGGACCGTCATTGCGTTGGTGGCTTGGATGTTGTGGAAACACAGAAATGATGTAGTGTTCAATGGAGCGACAACCTCCACAAGTGAGCTCCTTAGGAAGATTGATCTACAAGGGCAAGACTGGAGGGCGGCAGGGCTACTGCGATAGGCGGGATCGCTCCTGATTAGAGTAGATGAGTGGGCTAGTAGTGAGTAATCGGCATGTCGAATATTGGCTTTCATAGCCGTGGCTAAGTTGTAAAACTGTCTGTCTTTCTAGGCATCTTCTATCTATGATCTCGATACGTCAGCTTTGACGTATCCTTGAAAAAAGTAATCACACGAGTATGACATCAAGATTTGTTACCGATGTTCACTCTCATGGCTACATCCTCGGGGCCTAACTACATGCGCTCTTTCCGTGACACCGTCACAACTCACAATACCGCACAACGGCCACCCGGGCGCCGGCACACGCCGCCGACTGTCCCCGTGTGTCTGTGCTATTATGTTGGCATAGATTACATCGTGTGTCTACACCAATTATATATGAGACACTTAGGATACAAACGCCCTACCAGCACATGATTCCATACCCTGTTAACAGAATACAACTCAGAGTTTAACTATAACCTAACCTTATACACTATGTTCTAACACAATTTCAACAGCCGCCCGCTTGTAACGCCTGAGACATCGCCCGGGACCTATTAGACGGCCAGCTTGTAATGACGCAGAGGTCAGGTGTTTAACCTCATTAAAAAATCATATTATGGATGGAGATTCTGAGAACATAGTTGGTATGATTAGAAGTATGAATTGGTATGAAGGACAGAGAGAGAATATAGCTGGTGTGACGGAGCGTATATGATGAAGCAATTAACTTGCACCACCAACAGCCATGCCAAAGACGCTGCACATGATCGACTGACTACAATAATAGACTCGCGTACAATATAGATTCGGCCAGCGTATGTGTTGGCCGGTCTTAATCAGCGTATGTGTTGGACAGAGGCCCCTCCCCTCCCCTCGTCCCCCTTGTGTCGCCCCCGCGGGCGGCCCGGGGGAACCCTAGCCGCAGTCCCCCTCGTCCCTCCTCCGCCTCAACCTCTCCTCGCCGCCGCCCGCTTCGCCGCCGGGCAAAGCTTGGCCGGCTGGGCGGCGGCGGGGCATCTCTCTCCCTTGGAGCGTCTTGGGCGGTGTGGGACGACCAGATCGCGAAGAGGCGTTGGGCTAATGCAGGGTCTGGCGGTGCGGTGGGCGAGCATCTTGGCGGCTGCGCGGCAGCTGCGGCTTGGATGCGACTCCACGGCGAGGCGGTGGCTGTGTGGTCTTCAGATTGAGTGGTCGCGGGCGCCGCCATGTTCAGGCCGGATCCATCTGGATCTGGCGCTTGGATGTTGTCGGCCGGTGTAGGGTGGTGGTCTACGCCGCTGGCCTCGTCGAATCGTGGACCGGTGCCTGGAGATCTACGGCGACTGTCCTTCTTGATCCTCCTTCCTGGTGGGTTGATCCCCATGGCACTTGCATCTCTGCTGGTCTCGGTTTGTCTCGCTGTCAGATCCGGAACAGACAGAGGTTTGATGGTATAGGTTGGGGACCGGAGGAAACTTTGGCTGGCTGGTCCGGCCCGGCATCGGCGGCGTCCTATGACGCGGTTACCCTCCTTGGAGGCGAAGTTGGGGTCCATCCTATCCACATCTGAACCCTTCCCGGACGGAAGTCCAAAATTCAGTTTGGATTGGGCGGCGGCGGCGCCCTGCATTTCGTAACCTCCATGGAGGCGCTGTCTTGGGAGGCTCAGATGGTCGGGCGAGAGATGCTATGGGTGGTGGGCGCCGCGTAGCTCCAGCAGCGGCGACAGTGTGAGCTCCGGGGGAAACCCTAGATCTGGGTCTACCATATCGGACGATGATGTCACCTTCCATGTCATTGTCCCTCCTGGGGGCATCGTTTTGGAGCATGCGCCGACTGGAGGGGACAAGAGGAGGAGCGGTGTTACATCTACCGCGAGGCCGACGACGGATCCTGGCGGCATGGCACCGCGGAGGTTCGGCGATGGGCGTGTCTGGAGATGGACTCGCGCAGGAGGAGAAAGTTGTCTAGCGTCATGGTGACGTTGATGGCAGAGAGGCCTGACAAGGTCGGTGCAACGGTTTTGCTTTGAGGATGGACCGAGGGATGATGATGGTGATGGCCCTTGTAGCGTGCGGTGCTCACTGGGAGGTTGTCTGACCGGTGTTGGGATCCAATCCAGGTAGTGGCTTGGAGGGGACACCCGGCTTTAGATGTTAGGCTTTAGTGCGACATTTGTTTGGTATTAGGCCCGGACATTCGGCACGCCTTCATCAAGGGGATAGGAGTAGCAACGGTGTTGCCAAGATGGTGGCTTCAGGCTTATTGATGTATCATCTTGTATGGTCTTTGTGAATAATTAATAACATGGTTGCATGCATCGTCCAGAGGCCGGGGTACATCCTCCTTTTCTAAAAAAAATTGAAAGGAAAAGAGCAACTTAATTGGGCATACCCTATGTTCACACTGGAAAAACGAATGTTCTAACGTTGCCCAAACTGGGTCAGCTCTCCACTATGTTATTTTTTTTTACGAGGATAAAGGGAGTTTTATTCTTTAGGCAATGGGATTACAATCAGCTGGCAGGAGCTCCTCAATACAGGAAGGACCTCTTTAAAGCCAAACAACAGTACACAGACTCAGTACGGCTGTAATTAGCCAGACAATGCGCTATCATATTCTGAGACCTAGTAAGCTTTTAGAGAATAAACTCCCGACCTTCCATCAGAAACTTGATTTCCATTGCCAAGTGCCCATATGCCGACCGTGTAAGAAATACTTTCTGTCCAACTGCTCTCTAACCACCATCAGGACCTGGCATGGTCTCTATCTAACCCTCTCAGCCACCCAGGTCTGTCTACAGCCAGCGATATCAGTGTTATCACGCTATCTGTTGGCGAAAGGTTTACTGACAGAATATGGATGTTGCCTATACTTCTGCCGGGAAAGGTTTTCCATGACAGATTACCTTACCAACACGCAAGTCGGCAACTTACGAGGCAGTTCGCTTGTCTCATAATTTAAGATCTTATTACATCTAATATATGTGAGGGAGTGGTAAATATCTTGAGCTTTTCTCATTATTGCTCGATGATTGCTCATGGTGCCTGCCATGGCATGGATCTAAGAGAAAAAAGAAGTATTTTTCTCTCAGTCGTCTTTGGACGCGAGGGCTTAGCGGTCGATCATGTGCAGTGTCCAGCTAGGCATGGCTGTTGGTGGTGCAAGCTTGTATATCATTGGTTGAGAGTGCTTTGCTCGCCACCTTAATTACCTACCATATGTTCTTTGTCCTTAATAACACAAACCATGTTCTCCGTACCTGATAAATGAGCATCTGATATAGCGAACCACACCACAAAACTGTGCATCTCCGATCCAGCCACTCACCCTTCGAGATAGTCAAGAGAGCCAAGGGAGAGCCGGGGAGAATGGAGGGGACGACGCAGATTGTGTCCATCGTCGGGCAGCTGGTGGGGGAGGAGTACCGGCAGCTCCGCGATGTAGCCGGCCAGGTGGCTGAGCTCAGGGACGAGCTGGACACCATGAACGCCATCCTCCGCATGCTGTCCGATGCCGACGAGGGCGCCGTGGACCACTTCATCCGGGCGTGGATGAAGCAGGTCCGCGAGCTCGCATACGACGCGGAGGATTGTGTTCACCTTTACATCCTCCGCATCCGGTGCCGGCCGAGAGACGGCTTCCTCGTCTGGTCCAAGCGCATCCTCACGACGCTCTTCACTCGCCGTCGGCTGGCTCGCGAGATCCAGGAGCTCCGCGCCCGTGCTGTCGTGATCAGTGAGCGTCATGCGCGTTACGGCGTCAGCCGTAAGGCGCTGAGCCGCTCTACTTCTCCTTCTACCTCTGCGCCAGTGCTCCGCCATGCGCGCAGCCTGGCAGCAAACGACCGTGACCATCTCGTGGGCATCACGGAGCAGGCTGCCGAACTGGCCACGATGGTTAAGGCTGTGATTAACAGTGACCGTGACATGAAGACCAAGGTGTTCTCCATCGTGGGGTTCGGGGGGCTCGGGAAGACTACGCTGGCGATGGAGGTATGCCAGCAGCTGGAGGCGGACTTCCAACGCCAAGCACAAGTTTCCGTGTCCCAGGCGTTCCGCGGCACAAAGGATATGGAGGGACTGCTGAGGCGCATGCTTCGTCAAATCGTGAAGCCAAAAGTAGATAACGCGCAAGGTATCAAGGAAGAAGAACCCCTAGATGACATCGACAACAAGGATGAAGACGACCTCACTAACATGCTCAAGGAGCTTCTCAAGGACATGAGGTAAATACACTCACAAACTGCCTATATATATATATATCGATCTATCTGTTTGTGACTTTTTTTTGTGTGTGTTTGAATCTATCAGTCTGTCTATTTAATTAAGACACTCAGGAAGTTTCATGTTAATCAAGGAAGAAAAACAAAGGTGTGGTTAGATCCCAGTCAACTAGGATTTAACAAAGTTTTAGTCAAGCAACAGAAAATACAAAAAAAAACTAAATATTTTTCTTTGCACAGATCATGTAAGATCCCATGAATATAGCATCAACAGAGGCTTGATTAAGTCTAAGTCAACTGAGATTTAGCAATGCCGGAAAATAAAATGTAAGCCAAACTCATTTGGTGGGATCTAGATATAATTGCAATTAGATTACCCACACTAACTACCCTACAAGGGTATTGGTATTTTTAATTATCAGGAGTCTGAGAATTTGTTAATTCACAATCTCTTTTTTTTGCGAGAAAAAAATTCAATCTACTCATCAATCATGGCAGTACATAGAACACTAGAGGTAAAAAAATTACAACCAGGTCCATGGACCATCTAGTTATGACTACAAGCGCTGGAGCGAGCCGAAGGCGCGCCGCCCTCATCGCCCCTCCCTCAAGCCAGACAAACCTTGTTGTAGTAGACAGTCAGGAAGTCGTTGTGCTAAGGCCACAAAGTACCAATGCACCAGAGCAACAACCATCGCCGATGAAGAGAGTTGTAGAACGGAAAGATCAAACCTGTAACCACACAAAAGAAGACAAACAAAAACATGATCCAAATAGATCCACTGAAGACCAGCACCGATCGAATTCCGCGACATCCGATGGAGACATAGTTCCACACATCCTCCTCCGACGCTATTCGCACCATCGAGATGGGGATAGGATGTGGGAGACATTATTTCTACTGAAGGACGTCGCCACTGCCACACAGCTCCAACGAAGACGTTGAACCTAACAAAAATTAGAACGGGATCCCTCCCGCCGACCGGGGCGGAGGGAGGGATCTCTGCACCTCCACGGCCCAAAGGCCATCGGAGGTGGGGCCGGCGGTAGGAGGATGTGAGATGCAAAACCGTTGGGTTCTAGCTATGAGACATGCTTTGTTTATTTCTTTTCGGTAGTTCATGTTCCACTTATATATAGTGAGCTTCTCCCATTTTTCGCAATCCCACCCCTCTGCTCAATCAGATGACCAGAAATGCTTGTCCACCAGTTGCCAAATCTGCCACGTTGGAAAGCCCTCTAGGTGACACGTGGCTCTTTTCGCTCGGTCGGCAACGCAACACACATACTCCCTTCTTTCCCGTTTATAGAGATCATCCAAAAAAATTGTTTTTTCGTTTCATAAGTTTCAGTTCTACTACTTACCATCACCCCTTCGTACTTGCTACCTATGGGTTCTCCACTAGGGTTTCCTCTGCCTCTTGCCAGAGCCGCCGCCAATCCGCCTCTTCTCCTACGGCCCTAGGACCATGTAGGCACGCCATCGCCGGTCCTCCTCTTCTCCTATATGGTCCTAGGACCATGGAGGAATGATGGATCCCGGCCCTTGCTATCGAGAGGGCTCCGTGTTTAAATGTCTCTTCTAGTTTTATTAGGGTTTGTGCGAAGCTTAGGAAACAATGCGGAGGCCGCTTCTTGAAGATGGAATAAGATTCTCCACGCCAGCCTCCGTTCCGATGATGCTTCTAGCGTCGCTGGAGCGCGTGTGGAGGTGCGTCTCTGATGGATCTAGTGGGATTCAATCGATCTTTGTCTTTGGTGGATCCAATAGGATCCGATCTTCGTTTGTCTGCGTATGTGTGTCTACAGGTTAGATCCTTCTTATCTACTCTTTTTTTCATTGGCGGCAGTTGTTGTTCTCGTGCGCTGGTCCTATGGGGCCTAAGCACAATGACTTCTCGGTTGTCTACTACAATAAGGTTTGCCCGGCTCCGATGAGGGAGGAGCGATGACGGCGGCGGACCTTCAGCTTGCTTTAGTGCTTGTAGTCATCACTAGATTTTCTACATACCTAGATGTATTTTTTTTTTTCTGGTGTCTTTGTACTATCTTGACAGATAGTGAATAGATCAGAAGTTTTCGCGCAAAAAAAGGTTCAGATTTAAGGTGCATAAATAACTGCATGCAAGGATCAAGAGAAAACTCACCAATTCATATAAACATTTTTGGTCATTTAGTGCTCATGTATGCATGCGCTCTAATTAATGTATCGGTAAATATAACTTTTTGAGAAAAATGAGCGGTCTAACTAAATATTTGCAAACTATGAAATTTATTCCATCACTCATCATCTATCTTGGTTGGAGAGATTTTCAAATTGATCTTTATAAGAGCATGGTTAGTAGTATAGCCAGATGTTGGCTATATGCAGTTGCCGTGTTATGCAACATCATTATGTGTAGTCAATCATACAATAAGTTTGGCTATTAGAATAATACTTTTTTGAAGAACTTCTCTCTTTCCCTTTTATCATATTTTTTTTTTCTAGAAGCACGCATATAGCTAGACTTTTAGATGAGAGCCCTCTCCTATCATTTTACAATGTACCTCTGTTCCACGTAAGCAAAATGCCATGTAAGCGGGCTATTGACTTGCTTTAAACTAGAAAGGGGTATCCTAATCAAAGAAAAACGGGGAGTATCACCACTAAGCTACTTCCTCCGTCGAGGTGCCTCCATCTGGGTGCATTGGGCGTCTGAGGAAAATCAAGTATTCCAAATGTATAAAGGGATCGTGCAACAATTAATTTAGCATATTACCATCAAACCACCCGAATATGTCTGAATAGCATAGTCTAGATGCGGCGTGCCATTCAATGCGGTTCCGCATTGGTCCGTAGGGTGGTCCGGACACACTTTCTCCCGTAAATCGGAGACAAACTAGGGGGTTGCGGCTGCCCGTCGTCATGTAGCTATACAGTGGATATGAACCAGCTGGTTGGTCCCTTGCCAGATACGAGCCAGCCAACTCTCTACTCCACCACCCTCGAGGCCGCCGCCGCTTGTGTCCCATGAAGGCCACCGCCGAGGTGACACCGGCGTACACAACCGGTGTCTTACTCGGTGGCAAGCCACTGTCGTTTCCTTCCCATCCCGCTAAAGCACATCCCGGCGGTTCCACTCTGATGAGCGGCGCTGCCGAACATGGGAAAGTGAGCCGCCCTTTGCACTGAAGCATATATCTCTAGGGTTCACGGCAGTCCGAAGGCTGTTGAACATGGGAAAGACAATGGAGATCCGTGCGGCCAGCCATAGACTAGTCAAGGATATCAGTGTCGCGAGAACGGATATCTGCCGGCGTCAGCTGTAGTTTAACATAGTCAGGTATAGTCTTTAGTTAACTTTTTCAAAATATAATGAATTTCGTTCGGTTTATTTGAAATTCACCGTATTTGAATTAATTTCGTCCAGTTAATTTCAACAGCGGTTGAAATATATGCAGACAGCGTTGGATGAGCGGCCCTGCACAAGTGTCCGCGTTGAGCCCTAACCACCAACGCCTCGTTTTTGCGCCATCCCCACGCGCAGACTTTTCTAGCTAGCCTTCCAGGAAAACCGCAACAATTGTGCATGCATGCTCCCCCTATCAATTGGTTCGCTGCAGCGAACCAACCTGTGGTTGGATGGTTAAAGGGACCGTTGTATTTTCAGCCCATATCGATGTTTAAAAAAGTCCGTTCGCTGCAGCGGAGAGTCAAAACGACCCCATATTGATTATTAGGAATTGATTGTTGTATCCAGCTCCGGGTAGGAAGAAAATGGGTCCGTGATTTGCGCAAGTCCTGGTCCCATTTTTTTACATCAACCAATTTCTTCACGTCTAGATTACGCTGCTTCTCCCTACACAGCTGGACGGAGGGAGTACAAAAGTCCCGTAGCGTCAGTCCACGTGGCCGAAACGAGGCATGTTAGGCCGAGCCAGTGGGTGGAAGGCCACCTTCCTCCCGCTCGCAGCCTGTTAGATCATCTCTAGCAGACCTATTATCGGACGATTTTTTTTAACACAGTACAGACGCAAGCGCTTATATACACGTGCATATACTCATACCTATAAACGTACACCTTATTCTTTGAGCATCTTCGAAATACTGGGCCGGCATATCATTTTAAAATTTACAAAGTCGCCGTAGCCACCTCATCGTCGACCGGAACGTCTCCCCCACTGAATGCACATCATCGGAAATCCTGAAATAAATGTAGGAATAAATGCGAGCAAAAGGATTTGAATCCTGGTGGGCTAGTGATACCACAGTCCCTCTAACCATCCAACCACAGGTTGGTTCGCTTGTACGGATCTTTAAAATGTGTATAAGTGCCGCAGAAAACGTGTTCTACGGTTGGCGTGGGCTGCGGCCGAACAGTAAAACAAAAATATTCATTTTACCATTCGGCCTTGCGTGGTCTGTTTGACCGATTCTGTTTTACCGTTCGGCCTTGCAGGCTCTGTTCAGCCACATCCTGCACCAGCCCTCAAACCGAAAAAACAAATTAGACAAATTGACCATAATTCATATAAATGGCTACAAATTCAAACAATCAAACATAGTTTGTGTGAAAATTAAACATAGTTTTCATCCATGACCCAAAACAACATCATGCAAAAGCCACCACCACCTCCATGACTATCATCATCATCACTCTCCACCACCACCACCGAAGCCGCCACCACCTCCATGACCATCTCAACATTATCATCACCCTCCACCACCGCCACCGAAGCCACCACCCGTTGCCGCTTGCTTCCTTTTCTCCAAGATCTCCCTCCTTGCAATATCATGTCATTCTTTGGTGATGTCGTCCATGTCATTGCAGTTCATCGTCATGATCTTGTTCTCCTCTTGAAGAAGCTTGGCCAAGGCCTTGTTCTCCTCGGCAATGGCTCTTCTCTCTTCAATGGCGGCCTTGCGCAACCCCTCTTCCTTGAGTAGTTGCCACTTTTCTTGCTTCTCTTGTGCCTTCTTGTCGGCCAATTCCTTCTTTGCCTCCAATGTCTTGGCCACCATCAACTCATTTGATTGCACCATGGCATCTATCTTGTCCCGCAAGCTTGATGCCTCCACTTCCCTCTTGATCTTGTCCTTGGCCTTCTTGTTTCCATCGGGCTTGTTATTGTTTCTTGGGCCATCATCATCATCATCCATCTTGGTGAGTGAACCTCTCTCCAGTGGGGATTCTTTGTCAATCAACTTCCACTTCTCGCTATTTTGAAGCAATTTCCAGCAAAGCTCTAGTGTAAATGTGCCATTGGAAGCTTCCATGTCCTTGTACCTTTCTTGCACAATTTTGTCCTACAAAATGAAAACAGTGTCAAAGTATGTCACATGCAACCTCTCCAATGGCTACAAATCATTTATTCTACTTGGGACGTGAAAACAAACTCACATAATGGGCTACAATGGTACCACTTAGAGGTGCATTGCGGACTTGCTCGAAGCAACCACTCCAACGGCTACAAATCAGCTTGATCACATCCCAACGACCTTGGAGTGACCTATAGGTGTGTGGCGTCCTCGAGTGATACTTTTCCATCATTCGGAAGAACTGGTCCTTTATCCTTTGCCAATACCGCTTGTCGGTTTGGTCAGTGTCGGTGCACGCATCAAGAGACACAAATTCCCAAGCCTTGATCAAGACTTGATCTTTCAGTTGTGTATAGTTCTTAGATCTCGCGCGCACTTTTGCTTGCGCTTAGTCGAACACCCCCTCCCCAATCTTCACCACCTCATCTTCTTCCTCACCATGACCGTCCACACCACCATCCATCTCATTGTAGTCGTAATCAGCGATCGGGGCTTAATCAATCTCAACGAAGTTGTCGTCCAACATGTGCACAAAATCCACAGTCACATCATGCAAACCGGCGCTACAATTTCACTCACAAGTCACAAACAATCGCAATGGCGGGAATTGAACGGCTAGAAGAAAATTGAAGTACCATACCTTGCACCCATTCCGTCGAACACCTCGGGGGCGATGGCAACACCATCATTGGCGGGCGTCCTCGAGAAGCTCTCGCGGTGGCGATCGGAGGAGGTGGTGGCGCGGTGCTCATAGTACCTTTTTTGGCCGCCTTCTTGCGTTTCACCCCCGCCACCTTGCGCATCTTCACCGGCAGGGGTGGGGACGGCCTGGACCGGATTCACAGCGGCGGCAAGCGTGGGTGCCTTCCCGACGGCGGCTGTGGGAGTGCCGCTCTGGATGACGAAGTTGCCCTGGCGCTTGCGGGGATGGGCGGTGGAGGCTTGAACGGCGGCGGGCGCAACACAGCCGGCGACGAGATCTGCTTCAGGGTTGGTGCATCCATCACTTCCACGGTGACGGGTGATGGCTGGAAGGTGTCCATGGCGGTGCTACAAAGCTGGGGAAGGTGGTCTGGAGCGGTTGGAGGAAGATCAATGACGGCGGAGGGAAGGAAGAATAGGAACTGTTGCGCGAAAATGTCCCTCCTGCCAAATCTCGCTTACGATAGGGGTCACTCTCGGGTCGACTTCCTGCCCCGTGTATCTAAAGGTTGTGGGGGAGAATTTGCCGCGCCCCAAAAAAGATTAAAGGCCGCGGGCCGAGACGGTATCTGTTTGGGCCACTTTTTTCACGCAAAACTGTAAACTAACGGCTATTTTGCAGTTCGGCGCGATATAAGGTGTCTGCTAGAGATGCTCGGCCCACCTAGCGAAAACCCGGATAGATACCTGATACATGATACATGATACATGATCGGCCTAGTACCACTCAACAAAAAGAAAAACATGATCGACCTAGTAAGTTTTTGTTTGGAAGGATTTTACCCTGATTTGTATTCGACAAGTTGTGGTAGTAAGAGAATACTGATAAGGTTGTCGTAGCCAGGAGTATCATATAGTAGTATCATGCATATGATACTACATCCATATTGCATAGTATCATATGTTGATATCATAGATGACTTCATTTATTATTATACAAGACACACAGTAGCACATCATTTAATATGATACAGTATCATGATATGATACTCAATCATCTCTTTCTTCATTTAATTTTATGACACCCCATTAAAATTGTCTAGTCGGAGTGCATGATATTACTTATGATATTCCAATTACCGGCAGCCTAAGACTAGCAGCGGAGACGTCACTCTCAATCACACATGAATCTATTATCAGCAAAGATAATAGAGTTATGATGGTTGCGATATTTGCAGTAAATGAAAGTGGTAATTACCTATGGCGACTATTAGGCGGTGGCCAGCCGACCCAAACACTCGTCTGTTTTTATGTTATTTCATGGTAAATACATAATGTCTTTTCTTCTTTCTAAACCACACAAGTCTAATAGACAATTTATGTGTTCCCGAGTTCTTGTTGGGTCAATATATCCGCTATGTAGAACAAAAAAGAATTGTGTTTGGCGGCACGACCAAAATACATGCATGGAATTAGTAGTTACATAAGAATTATTTCTCCTAATTAACTTTAGAATACAAAAATTGTCCAAAAAAAATTCGGGTTGTAGTATAATATTTGTTTGACGTAGATATGAGTTGTAGATGATGTTTGAATTAGGAAGCCACATTTTAAGATTTCAGTTTCTAGATAGTTTTCCTTGCTATGTTTTAAAACAAGGTCTAGCTTTCTGCCTTTCCTTGGGAATCACATGAAAAAAAAATACTTTTTCAGTAGAAAAGAATCATTACACTTCAGATGATCCTCTGGTCATTAAAATTTTCTCTTAGGACAATCCAGAAAAATATCCATCATGTGTTCTTCATCTCAAATCCTTTAAAATATATAGAAGAGACAACAAGGTGCTGGCATTGAATGAAGTGTTATTGTAATATGGTGTAGTTTGGTATTATGTAAATCTAGTCGAATTAATATGTAGTAGAATATAAATGGTTGCACTAGTTGTACAAACTCAAAAAGGGAACAACTTGTACATATTGGTTACAATAATATAAATCCATACAAAACTTTTACACATATTAGTTTATGACTCGAAAACAAAGAATCAACTGATATGACGTCTTTGTAGATGGCCTTAAGCTACCATGTTTATGTCACTAAGAAATACTTATTCATAATGAAGGTAGTTGTCGCTTTTCATGCATTCTAATTAATAAGGAATTCCTTTTGCAAAACTAGGTACCTCATTGTGGTGGACGATGTATGGACAGTAGCAACATGGGATGCAATCAAATACAAGTTGCCAGAGAACAACCAAGGGAGCCGGATCATTGTGACCACTCGGATAGATACTGTGGCTGCAGCATGCAGTGGTGCTAGCAGTGTTAATGAAAATTGCGTTTATCGGATTAAGCCCCTCAGTTTGGAAGACTCCAAGAAGTTGTTCCTCAGCAGAGTATTTGGTCCCAAGGTTGCCTCTTGCCCCAAGGGTCTGGTAGTTGAAATGCACAAAATTTTGAAAAAATGTCGTGGACTTCCAATGGCAATTATTAGCATCGCAGGCCTCTTGGCAAGCTACCAATCATCGGAGAGCAAGGATATGTGGGAAAGAGTTCACAAGTCGATTGGTTCTCACATGGAGAGCCACCCTACCCTTGAGGGGATGAGGCAAATAGTTACTCTCAGCTATAACCACCTCCCTCATTACCTTAAGGGTTGCATGATGTACCTCAGCATTTTCCCAGAGGATTATGTCTTCGCCAAAGATCGTCTCCTGAAGAGATGGATAGCAGAAGGACTAGTTACTGAGGTCCGAGGTTTGACCTTAATGGAGGTTGCAGAAGCCCACTACAATGAGCTGGTGAGTAGAAGCATGATTGATCGCTCCAGTGATGTAGTCACCTTCTATGATGGGAGGTTGGAAATGTGTCGGGTGCACGACATGATGCTTGAGGTCATGGTGAACAAATCCCTGGAGTGTAACTTTGTTAGCCTAGTAGGTGGTCCATACAAAGGGATGGTGTATGATAGGATTCGCCGCCTATCCATCCATGGTGGCGAAGAGATAGAGGGCTCTCCATCTAACAGAACTGCGGCATGTCTTAGTAAGACAAATGGCATCGAGGGGGTGAAGATGGATCATGTCCGATCATTGAGCCTATTTGGTCCCGACGAACACAGAATGGTGCTTGCTCGTTTAGGCAAGTTCACCCTGCTCAGGGTGCTTGACCTGGAAGACTGCATGGGCCTAGAAAACAAGCATTTGAGACATGTCTGCCGGATGTACCTGCTAAGATTTTTGAGCATGAAAGGTACAAATATCGAGAAGATGCCTCCAGAAGTCGGTGACCTAGAGAATTTGGAGACCCTTGATCTACGTCACACGCTCCTGGAAGATCTACCAGAAACTGTGTCAAAGCTAGAGAAACTTGAACACCTGCAAATCAGCAACAGGCGTTACTTTTACGGTGATAGTTGGACTGCACGCAAGGGCCTGCGTAGGATGAAGGCACTACGGACGGTGAATGAAGTGGTTTTTAAATGTGATGTCGATGCTGCAAAAGAGCTCGGTGAATTACAACAGTTGAGAGATTTACGTATGGCCATTGTCAGCGACCCCCCTAATGAGGAAGCTAAGAAAAAGCTTGCTAAGTCCCTGAGCAAGTTATATTCCCTCCGGTGGCTCAACATTAGTGACCGTGGTCCGGACAAGGATGTATTGAACTTTCTGCATAATGTCAAGCCGCACCCACCGTACCTCCAGTATCTTAGGATTGGCTCCCACATTGACAAATTGCCCGAGTGGGTCGAGTTTCTGCATGATCTTGTCGAGCTTTCTGTTGCTTGGACATACTTTGGTGGTGACCAACTGTTCAGCCCAATATGTAATCTGCCCAAGCTGAAGTACTTAGACTTGGACGCGTATTGCTACGAAGATAAAGAGCTGGTTGCACAAGCTACCCAGAGCTTTTCGGCGCTCAAGGACATGTACCTGAAATTTGAGAATGGAGCTGTGGAAGTTCTCCGATTTGAGGAAAGATCAATGGCAAAACTTGAGTCACTCAGAGTGAGATTCGCAACCACAGATTCTAAGAGCGTAACTGGCATCGAGCATTTGACAAGCCTTAAAGAGGTGCAGCTCATTGGTAAGAAAAACAACTCTTCATTGGACGATACAGTGGGGCAGCTAAAGGCACTAAATGAGAAGCGCCCAAATCAGCAGCTCAAGGTTGCAGTGAAATACGAGTGATCACTCTGTTTTGCCACTCTGCTTGCTTGACGGAGGTTCATTATTTGTTTCACAAGTGTTGCTTATGCAGATTTTCTTAGAATCTGCTTGCTTTCCTACCGTCTTGGTGTTATTTGCTTCTTGTCCTGTTAAGCTGTTCCTCTGCAGTTTCAGAATTGTGTTTGTGAAAAGAATTGTTATTGTTGTGTAATAAAGCCGGAGTTTGCGGCAGAGGTCGTCTGTGTTTTCTTGGACATTATCTTACCATTCCAATGCATGTTTCCTAAATTTCAGGTCCCTGTCTCGATGTCACCTTCATTTGTTTGACTCATTGACAAGCAGAGCTACTTGTTTTGTTTTGGAGAGGGGGGTCAATGCACATGTACTCGTTGTTTCTCACAAGAACCCCTGCACGCCGCCGTCTTTGGCCACCTCATCGGTGCCAGTAGGCTTTTTGGATGGTATAGAACTTAGTTTGGATTGTGAATGGCAGGGGTGTCGGTCATAGATCTTTGAATCAATGAACGGTGCTACTACTACTTGTTAAAGACCAAGTTGGCAAAGAAGAGGCTTTTATATGATTCCACTGCTTTTGATTCCACACGATTTGGCATCTGCCATTTCGTGGCAGGGTTGAGGGTTCATCAGGAATCTACATCCTGAGATAGGAGTCACCTCAGACTCAGAGTGGTCAACTGGTCATGGTATGAGTGGTACTATTGAAATTGACATTATGAAACAGCAGTGCAGTGCGGCACAGCTTAACTCCCAAATTTTGAGTGTCATGCAGAAACTGCAAATTGCTGCCTCTCATTTCTGTCCCAACTGTTACTCTGTGTTGCAATCTGAAACTAAGAATTTCAAGCTGCAAGGCTGTTAAGTGTGCATAATTTCTGTCCTAAATGGCAAAAAATAAAAATAAGTTAAATGCACATTCTGAAACTATAAACATTTGGACTGACAGTTACAGTTTGGAAATTGAGCGGAGGTCGGCGAACCGCTCCCGCAGCGCGGCGATGGCGTCGGTCGCGCCCCGCAGCGCGTCGACGAGCTTGACACGCGCCAGGCTGAGGAGGAAGGCAGCCTCGTCTGAGACGACCTTGGGGAGGCCAGGGGCCCACGCTGCCCCTCCTGCTGCTGGCTTTGCCCGCCACCGGCGCTCCTGACGAGATGTTCGACCGGATCTTGGCGAGGGGCGGCGGTTCTAGGTGGGGAGCAGAGGTTGGGCGTGGTGCGCGCAGTCACCGGCAGGGAAAGGAGCTAGGGGGCGGGGCGGGGCGACGCCGGCAAGAAAGACATGGGTGTACGGGCGACGGCGACATCCTAAGGGCATCTCCACCCGTTGCCCCCCACGACGCACAAAAATCGCCCCCTGGGGCGAGCCGGCGAGATACTCGGCGCTGCGGCGGTTTTTCGCCCAGTCGTCGCCCCCAGCTCGCCCCAGGCTCCGAAATTGACCCACTTTGCAGCCCAATTTCGGCGAATAAACGGCCCATATGGGCGAGAATAGGCCCATATTCGGCATGGTTTCGCCCTGTCTCGGCGTTCATTTATCAACATAATTATTCCTTATCACATATTTCATCACAGAAAAATCAAATACTTCAACAAAATAGTACAACAACAAATAGTTCAATACAAATTATATAGTTCAACAAATAAAAACTCGTATTTCATCACGCGGCGTTCCCCTTGAGCCTCCATAGGTGCTCAATCAGATCTTTCTGCAGTTGATGATGCACCTGTGGGTCTCGAATCTCTTGACGCATACTGAGATAGGCAGTCCAAGTTGCCGGTAGCTGGTGATCAACTTCGGCTAGAGGACCCTGCCTGTAGTATGGTTCAGTGTCAAACACTGGGTCTTCTTGCTCGCTCTCGATGATCATGTTGTGCAAGATGACACAGCAAGTCATGATCTCCCACATTTGATCTTTCGACCATGTCTGGCGGGTATCGAACAACAGCGAATCGAGATTGGAGCACACCAAATGCCCGCTCGACATCCTTCCTGCAAGCCTCCTGAAGCTTCGCAAACCAGCGTTCTTGCCTCCTGGCACAGGGTTTGAGATCGTCTTCACAAATGTCGACCATCTCGGATAGATGCCGTCAGCTAGATAGTACCCTTGTTGTATTGGTGCCCATTGATCTCGAAGTTCACCGGAGGAGAATGGCCCTCAACGAGCTTGGAAAAAACAGGAGAGCACTGCAACACGTTGATGTCATTGTGAGTTCCTGGCATACCAAAGAAGGAGTGCCAAATCCAGAGGTCCTGTGTGGCTACCGCCTCAAGCACCACACTGCAACCGCCTTTGGCGCCTTTGTACATCCCCTGCCAACCAAATGGGCAGTTCTTCCATTTCCAATGCATGCAGTCGATGCTTCCAAGCATCCCAGGAAATCCTCTTGCTGCATTCTGGCCTAGGATCCGAGCAGTGTCTTCCGCATTGGGTGCTCTCAAGTATTGTGGCCCAAACACTGCCACCACTGCCCGACAGAACTTGTAGAAACACTCTATGCTGGTGGACTCGGCCATGCGCCCATAGTCGTCGAGTGAATCACTGGAAGCTCCATATGCAAGCATCCTCATCGCTGTCGTGCACTTTTGGATGGAGGTGAATCCAAGAGCGCCAGTGCAATCCATCTTGCACTTGAAGTAGTTGTCGAACTCCCGGATGGAATTCACAATCCTGAGGAAGAGCTTTCGGCTCATCCGATAACGGCGCCGAAATGTTCTCTCGCCATGAAGTGGAGCATCGGCGAAGTAGTCGGAGTAGAGCATGCAGTAGCCTTGCAGACGATGCCGGTTCTTTGCTTTCACCCGCCCCGGCGCCGAGCCACCTCGACGCGGCTTTTCATTGCTCGCCAGCAGCTGGGCGAGGGCGGCGAGCACCATCAGATGCTCTTCTTCCTGGACGTCGGTCGCGGCTTCCTCCTCCAGCAGCGCGGCGAGCTCTTCCTCCTCATCGGAGTCCATCGCCGAGTCAGTCAAAACGCCGAACACCTTGCGCTCGTGGGCGTGTACCCGCCGTTAAACCGCGCCTCCGCGGCCAGAAACGGCGGCCGGCACCGCCTAGTGCTGCGGGGAGGGGTTGCCGCGGCGAAGCGCTGCTATTTTCAGGCGGGGAATGGCTATCTAGGCGGAGTAGGCCGGCGACCGTCGCCGGGATACAGCTAGTGGTGGCCGAGGGCGCGGGGGGTGCAAGGCGAGTCGGGAAAAACTTGACTTTTCCCTGCCGGTGTGGGCCAGCGCTTTTCACTAGCGCCGAGCCTCTAACGGCTCCCAGCGCGCGGGTTCGACTGTGACCGCGGGCGGAAAAAGGCCCGAACCGGCGATTTTCGGCGTCCTGGGGGCGCGACTGGGACGTTTTTTCGGCGCCGGCACGAAAAAATCGCCTGGGGAGGCCTTCTTGGGGGCGCGGCTGGAGATGCCCTAAGTTCCTGATTGCTCGAGAGAGGGCAAATACTGGGAGAAATCCACCTTACACGTGGGTCCCACGTCCACCTCAGCACAACATGCAAGCAAACTGCCAAGTCAGCTCTAACGAATGGACCCACATGTCATAAACATGCTTAAAACGCTCTAAGCCGCCTATCAGTGTTTTCTGCAAAAAAATTAGACCGAGAATCAATGGTTTACTAGTTTTGACACAAATCTGTAAATCGACCGATGTTTCCTGCAGACCTTGACGTCAATGTGGTGGTTTCCGAAATACATTTACATCCTGAGCTAGGGAGTCTGCTGAGACTCAGAGCTATCATGGTATGAATGGTACCATTGACATTGACAGATGATAATACATAATTCTAGTGTCGTGCAGAAACTACACACTTTTTCTCAAGAGTACATCAAAGGTGTATCATATTTAGAAGGCCGAAGACAATTACAAGAAGCTAACCCTCGCTGCGAACAGCAGTTGTGGAACACACAACACACCCAAACTAATCCGAATAAAAGCCCCCACACACATTACAAACACAACGCAAAGGAGCCTGCCCTAAGCAGAGCATCAAAGCCCTGTCTCGACCAACACTGATCACCTCGAAGAGCAACAACTTCAACTGGACCTCCTTGTCGGCGCACCATCCACCGTTAATGTCCAAAAGGAAGTGGCAAGTGGGTGGCGGGACTTGATTGGTCCCGAGAAGGCCACCGTCTTGGACTCATCGGCATTGACGTACTTTGCTCCCAAGAACCTCAACTCGGACCAGCGGCACGCACAGGAGAACCGCATCACAAAGCCTCCAAGCCAACTCTCAACGCGCGATGCTCCCAACAGAGGAACGTCGCCGAAACGCCGCCATCGCGGGTCCAAGACCTAGGACAATCCAAACGAGAAGGGGGAGATGCCGACACACCGTAGCGACGCTTCCAAGGAGGGAAACGACACCCACATGCGCCGTCGTCGCTAACACCGATCGAAGACGGGCAAGATTTTCACCCGTAACGTCGCCCACCTCCACCCATCGCGATGAATTGAGGGCACTCGGCTGTAATGGATCACACCGCCCCTACCGCAACCCCCCGCCATCATGAACGTAACATCGCAGAACATCGAAGCCCTGCACGGCCGAGGGCACGTACACCATCTTCCACCTCCCGCTGGCCGAGGAAGGACATCTCCAAACCACCATCCAACTCCACCACGGCTAGGAGCAGTCGATACCGCAAGCAGTGGCTGGTCACGCCACCCTGGCACACAGCGCCACGCATCGATCGCGGACCGCACGGAGCTCCCTGCTGCTTGCTGCCCTGGGCAGAACCACTTCGGCGTCGGCAAGGGCGGGACCCGCGCCCCTTCCACCACGCAACCCCCAACAGCCTTCCACCCTTTACCAAGTATATATGTGCAACTGCACCTGCAACTAGCAACGCTATAAGAGGGCAAAAGGCCGAGCCTTCCTTGAGTTTATTCCTCTACGTCATGTCATCTTACTTAAAGCGTTACTTTGTTCTTCATGAACTTAATACTCTAGATGCAGACAGGAGTCGGTCGATGTCTGGAGTAGTAGTAGTAGATGCAGGCAGGAGTCGGACTACTTGACACGGACGTGATGCCTATATTTCATAATCATTGCCTTGGACATCGTCATAACTTTGCGCTTTTCTATCAATTGCTCGACAGTAATTTGTTCACCCACCGTATTATTTGCATTCATGAGATAAGCCTCTAGTGAAAACTATGCCCCCCGGGTCTATTTTCCATCATATTAGTTTCTGATCTACTATTTTTCATCATATTAATTTCCGATCTACTATTTTGCAATCTTTTACTTTCAGACCTATAAACCAAAAAAACCCAAAAAATATTTTATCTTTTGTTTATTTATCTCTATCAGATCTCACTTTTGCAAGTGCCCGTGAAGGGATTGACAACCCCTTTATCGCGTTGGGTGCAAGTTGTTTGATTGTTTGTGCAGGTATTGATGGCTTGTGCGTTGTCTCCTATTGGATTGGTACCTTGGTTCTCTAACTGAGGGAAATACTTATCTCTACTTTGCTGCATCACCCTTTCCTCTTCAAGGAAAAAACCAACGCAAGCTCAAGAAGTAGCATGCACTGACATTGGAACTTGAACATGGCACATCTGATGAGGAGAGGTAAAGATGACTCGCATGCTTTGTCGACAAGCAGTGGGTTAGCATTGTGGCAGATCATGGCTCTGTAAGATGTATCTGCCCCTTCCCTTATACATCTCTGTTTTGACTGGAGGCACATTATAATCTAGCTAACATGAATTTCATTTACTTCCTCCATGTATGTAAGGCCCCTGAAACAAGCATTAATAATTTACTTTTATTTTTTCTAGTTACTGAGATTGTTGAGTGGGGACTTGTACATACGGAAGGAGGGAGTATCATGTAGATTGTACGGTTAAATTATGGATCATTATTATTGATTTTTTTCAACACTTTTTTTTCTTGTTTTGCATAGTTTACAATGTCATTTTGTGCAATGGATATTTATTATTCTTATTGTATTTTGTTCCTAATACACATTTGGATTAGAATTGTGATGTTTGTTTCCATGTGGGTATCATATCCATTACTCTCTTCCTCATTTCTCCCCTTCCCTTGTCTGTAGTTGGATTTGCAACTGATGACGGTGACAAGATAGGATTGAGGAAATTTAGATAGTGGATGAAGGAAGAAATACATGTTATAATCGTTAGAAAATTCCACGTCCAAGGTGTGCGCTAAGATAAAAAAGATATACGCCCTTTGTTCCCAAATAAGTGTAGTTAAAATTTGAAGTAAAACCATGACACTTATTTTAGGATGGAGGGAGTATTTGACAAGTTTAGTGTTGAACCACTAGATATGTTTGTCCCTGTTGCAACGCACGCGCAATTTCCTATCTCGGTATTAAAGTGTCTCTACTCTTAAAGGAGGCGTACGTAAGTCGTTTCGTTCCACCACCTCCACCGATCGAACAAACAACCCCTCGCAGAAGGTAATCACACCCTCCATCGATTTAACCTTTTTTTGGGAAAGAGATCTGCCGGTCATGATTTTTTAGCAACCCTTTCCAACTATGCACCCCTCTCCTTCCTATCTCTTCGCCTCCTCTCATGTCTACCGATCCAATCTACTCTTTCCCTCCCTTCTCACCCTCTTCCGCTGGGGATGGGCAGCCGGCCGCCGGACATGGCCTAGGCGAAGCCGGCGGGCGCGAGCGGAACCGGACGAAGCTCTGGCCAAAAATCGCTGTGTTGCATGTAATAATATGGATTTGGGGTTTTCAATTTGAGGTATCTGGATGTGGAATGCATTTTTTGAGGGGTGACCAGACACTGTCCGCGGACACGCCCAAGCACGTCCGCAGACATTTGAGGGGTCGAATTTGCCAAGTCCGGCTGTAGATGCTCTTAGTGGAGCAAGAAGATGTCGACGTTTGTTGGGTTGTGGTGTAGGTTGGGATTATGGACTTAAAATGCATGAGCCTTGGCATTTGTCGTCGTTGTGAACTAACGAATTGCTTATTGCCTCTAGGTATGAACATCTCCGGATCCTTCTCTTCTTTGGATCCATTGATTTTTGTGCATATAGAAGAGAGAAGTCAATAAAAAGCACTTCAAAATAATGGACCAGGGAAGAAGATTGACTTTGTGGTACAAAAAGGTTAGCTATTCATTAAAATATATCATTTGATGTGCTTTATCCTTCCAAGCTTTATGTTTAACATATAATATATATTGCATGTGCAGGATGGTTATAAGTTGAGAAATAATTTTTATTACATTTGCTAAAATACCGTGCAAATGAAGCTTAAGACAACATACCTGAGGTTGTAAGGTAATATCTTAGTCACATCAAGTAGATCTTAGTTCGTAACATATAATTATTTGGATCATTGTTCTCTATGTATATATCCTCGAGTTACATTGCAGGTGAAGTGGATTTTAATTATTTTTTAATTATTGCAGCCTATCTTTTCTCTACATATAAAATATAATATACATTATATGTGCAATCAGATAAAATCGATACATGCAAAATTTGATATGCATTGTATTCAGAGGTGCAATAAAAAAACTAAGAGCTCGTGACAACGCATGGGCATTCGACTAGTATGATTTATATCCCAGGTTCTTCAGATGGTGAGTGCGTAAATCTCTGAAACCTGGCTGCATATTAGTTAAGCAAAATGAGACCAAATTTGTTTGCAACATTTATTTGCCCAATTTATTTGCTGGTGGTTGCATAAAGAAATTGTGAGTCATTTAATCTGTTTATGAGCTTCAGACAATGTTCACGTACATAACCTCAGTTGCCAAACCATGTACATAACCAGGCTGGGAGCGCACAGGCTCGCCTCAGGTGGCGCCACCAGGTGGCGCCCCAGCCTCTAGTAACACTACCAAATGTTTACATGCCTGTATGTATGTAAACCTCCCGCCAGGAAAAAGATTAAACGGGAGGTGGGCGAGCGTCGTCCATCGTCGGGTCGGCGTTCGAGCGACAGATCGGGCACGTCGAGTGCGCGTCCAGCCACGGGTCGATGCACTCTACATGGTACAGGTGCATGCACGCCGGCAACAGCCGCACTGTCTCACCTAGCTGGAATACGCCGAGGCACACGGAGCACGTCACCGCTTCCTCTCCTCCGCCCGTCACGTTGTGCTTCACTGACCCGTTGTACTTGAATGCCGGCAGGCGGGCCGTCGGGTTTGTAGCGCGGGCCCCCAGGTTGGTAGCACGGGTTCTGGGCACCCACACCTCATCAAGTTGCCAGAGGGATTCCAGCCCCGGCAGCGGCCGCCGCCGCGGCAACTCTAGCGGTCTAGCGGCAGCGGCGGTGGGTGCTTCTGCCGCTGCCTCTGGGTGAGCTTTCTTGCTGCAGTAAACCTTTAAAACGACTCCGAGTATTAAGACTACGAAGAAGACGAAGACGACCAATACCGTGACTAGCACTCCATAATCTGGAGATGGCGACGGTGGCGCATACCAGCGTGATTCATACACCGGTGGGTCATAATACTCCCTCCGTTCCGAATTACTTGTCGCACGTATGGATGTATCTAGATGTATTTTAGCTCTAGATACATCCATTTCAGCAACAAGTAATTTGGAACGGAGGGAGTACAACGGTAGCGGTAGCGGAGGAGCAAAGTCGATGGAGCCCGTCGATGGTGGAACCATTGGTGCAAACTGCAACCGCAAACTAACTAAGAGCTAATAACGTATTGTTTGCAGGCTTGCAGCGTCGTGCTATACACTATATATAGTGTTGAGAGAATTCATACGTGAATCAACGGAGACTAGCATGCATGAAGCTCATCCTGTGGGCGGGAGCTAGGGTTAATCTCGAATGGTGATTTATTGCCAAATGCGTGTAATGAAGACAAAATCAGGGACCGAGCATGCGTGGCTCTCCTTGTCTATGCGGGATAAACAACCCACCGCAAGGTAAGGTTACATCGCCAGGGTCGTTCGTGCATCAGAGATAGCAACTAAGGAAAGTTCATGTCATGGCTAAGGTTGATGCTATATATACTAACGACTTAGACAAACCTCCAACAAAAAAGATACTTGGAGAAACCCAGTATATCCCGCGCGAATGTTTTCTAGCACGACACGCATGCGCTCATTGTGATGTTCGGTTGACGTGAAGGGTGTCGATTGCGGCGTCACACTGTTCTGACGTCCAAAAAAATCGTGACTAGTAAGGGCATGGCCAGCGCTACATGCTGGACGGCTGCCCCAGCTGCCACATAGACGCAAACAGTCCAGCTCAAGTAAAAGATGCTGCTTGCAGAGGCGGACGGACTCTTGCAGAGGAGCCCGGTTCCTCACTGACAAAAGTGGTGGATGGGGCAAGTTCTACTGTCCATGATAGTATGTTTTTTTAGTTGGGAGAGATCAATGGAAGAAAAGGGAAAGAACTAGTGATGACAGACTAGGAAAGGGACCACTGCCACCATTGAGCGATTGTTGGTTCGGACAGTAGCTTCAAATAAAAAATCTATGTGAAATGCATGGGGCAGCACCATGGTGATGCTACCATTGTACATGCCCTAACTAATAAAGTGTTTAAAACTTTAAATAATGCCCATCAAAGCCGACCTGCTGATGCAGGATTGACGTCCAAGACAAATCGTGACTATACTAAACAACTTACAACGCCTTCACCGCAATGCTTTACGACACAAAGTGGAAATCCACATCAATGGGCTTTGTGTGCGCATGGAACACCAGATTACAAGTAGGTTGCTGTTCAACTCATCAGTGTTCAAGTCTTAGGCTTGGCACACCGGTTCTCACATTTTCTGGATTTATTCAGCCTTTTCACGATGTTCGTTCAATGAGAGAAGACTGTATTGTCGACTAGAAAGACGTCTATAATGATTTCATCAATCTCAAGATATTGCCTTGGCCTAGTATCTCGAAGGTGTTCATAAAGATAAAGCATGCGTTTATGCATTGATAGGAGTCAGTGTACGCACATGCATGTGAGCATCTCCCTTTGCACTATGTTAACAAAAAAAGCAAGTCGCTCCTGACTCTTAGATTATCGCATAACATTATCCTGGGACCCCAATTAATAAACTCCCAACTCCAAGGACCAGGAGAGGCACATTAAGATATGGATTTATTTTTTTGTGGGAAAGATGTGGCTTTGGTAATCCTCATATAGAAAAGTAAAAAAGTGTCATCTAACTCCTATATTATTTGATTGGTTTATTTTTTTTCTACAATTATATTATTTGACTGCACTTGTATGTCTGCATCCAACTGTGTTTGCACGTTTATGGACTGTATGCGACTGCATGTTCATCGATCACGCACAGTTTTTGTTGCATGCCCTTCCTTTTTTTTTTTACTAAAAAGAAGTATTTTTTGTCTTTTTTCACATGGTAAGCAACTATACTCGGATGCACCTCGAAACATCTCCAACCGCCCCTAACACACCCCCAGGCCCATTTTTTATCGCCGGCTCCAAAAAAAGGCACCGTCGAGCCCTCAGGAGCCCAAATTTCGCCGGTTAGAGCCAAAATTAGTGTCGGCGGACCCAGGCCACACCGAGCACGCTGGTGGGCGCCCGGGGCGGTGGGGGAAATGAATTTGGCGCGAAAAACAAACCGTACCAAATTCCTACCGCGTGGACCCGCCAAGTCAGCGACTGGGCCTCGCAGAGAACCTTCGTCGTTCTCATCGCCTCGGCCCCCGTGCCAGTTTCCAAGGTCTGGTGGCGCAGCAATGACGAGCGGCCGCGCATCCCATCCTTTTCACATCGCGTGCCAGCACCGCTCCCGCCCTTTCCTGGCTATAAAAATCGTGCCTCGCCACCGCTCGCTGCACACTAGCATCCTCATTGCCAGAAACTCCCACCATCCCGAGGCCATGGCGGAAAGATTCCCCGGCGATCGAGTGACGGCCAACGGCTTCGGCGACCGGTCGCTGCACGAGCGGGAGGCATGCGTTCTTGACGTGGCCAACTACCCGGCGCCGCCTGACATCCGCGTGTCAAGCGCTTTGAGGCTCAGCGCCGGAGGTGTCCACGTGCCCTCTGATGCAGAATGCCGTGGTGAGATCGCGCGGATCCGGGCGTCCTTGACGGAGGAAGCACGGTAGCAGCTGAGGTATGCCCCGACAACCTCCCTCTATGGACGGCATATAGCCACCGCCGCCACGCCGACCAGCTCGCTTCCACCAACGGCGCTCTGGCGCCAAGGGGGCACCACAACTCAGACGGTCGCCGTCAGTGGTGGGGCGTTCCCGGGTGCACGCTCCACGCCGTCCTTGAGCACATCGAGGGCGGCAACGAACCGGCGTTGGAGTACCGGGCATCGTCGCTCTCGCGGCGGAACGGGAGCTTGTGGTTGCCAACGCGCATGGTGGGGTCGTCCTCCAGCTCCCGCTCCTCCGACACGACGCCGCTCGCCGCCGTCAAGCCCGGGCCCCAGGAGATGACGGAGCGCCGACGCAGCCATGGCAGCAACCTTGTCATAAATAAGGGCCGCCGCCATTCACCTCCCTGTGGCCATCTTCGCCTGGTCAGGCCAAAGAAGGAGCTGCTACCTCTTGAGCTTGCGTTGCTTTTTACCTTGAAGAGGAAAGGGTGATGCAGCAAAGTAGAGTAAGTATTTCCCTCAGTTTGAGAACCAAGGTATCAATCCAGCAGGAGACAACACACAAGTCACCGAATACCTGCAAAAACAATCAACAACTTGCACCCAGCGCGATAAAGGGGTGGTCAATCCCTTCACGGTTACTTGCAAAAGTGAGATCTGATAGAGATAGATAAATGGTAAAGTAATATTTTTGGTTTATAGATTGGAAAGTAAAGATGGCAAATTAAAGAAACGGCGGCAGAAATTGGCAAGTTGATGGGAAACTAATATGTTGTAAAATAGACTCGGGGGCCATAGGTTTCACTAGTGGCTTCTCTCAAGGTAGCAAATATTACGGTGGGTGAACAAATTACTGTCGAGCAATTCATAGAAAAGTGCAAAGTTATGATGATATCTAAGACAATGATCATGAATATAGGCATCACGTCCGTGTCAAGTAGACCGAAATGACTACTATCGCTCCACACATCGACCGCTATCCAGCATGCATCTAGATCATTAAGTTCATAAAGAACGGCGTAACACATTAAGTAAGATGACATGATGTAGAGGAATTAACTCAAGCAATATGATAAAAAAAACATCTTTTTATCCTCGATGGCAACAATACAATACTTGCCTTGCTACCCCTACTGTCACTGGGAAAGGACACCGCAAGATTGAACCCAAAGCTAAGCACTTCTCCCACTGCAAGAAAAACCAATCTAGAAGGCCAAACTAAACCGATAATTCGAAGAGACTTGCAAAGATATCAAATCATGCATATAAGAATTCAGAGAAGACTCAAATAATATTCATACATAATCTGATCATAAATCCACAATTCATCTGATCTCGGCAAACACACCGCAAAGAGTATTACATCGAATAGGTCTCCAAGAACATCGAGGAGAACATGGTATTGAGAATCAAAGAGAGAGAAGAAGCCATCTAGCTACTAGCTATGGAACCGTAGGTCTGTGGTATACTACTCATGCTTCATCGGAAGGGTAATGGTGTTGATGTGGAAGCCCTCCATGATCGAATCCCCCTTCGGCAGGACGCCGAAAAAGGCCCCTACATGGGATCTCACGGGTACAGAAGGTTGCAGCGGTGGAAATGTGGTTTTGTGGCTCCCCCGGAAATTTTGGGGTATAAGAGTATATATAGGCGAAGGAACTAGGTCAGGAGACCCACGAGGGGCCCACGAGGCAGGGGCGCGCCCTAACCCCCCTGGGCGCGCCCTCCACCCTCATGGCCGCCTTGTTGCATCTCCCAGTCTCCTGGTTTGCTTCTGGTCCAAGAAAGATCATCGCGAAAGTTTCATTCTGTTTGGACTCCGTTTGTTATTCCTTTTCTGTGAAACTCTAAAATAGGCCAAAAAAACGGAAACTGGCACTGGGCTCTCGGTTAATAGGTTAGTCCCAAAAATAATATAAAATTGCATATTAATGCATAAAATATCCAAAACAGATAATATAATAGCATGGAACAATAAAAAATTATAGATATGTTGGAGACGTATCAAGTATCCCCAAGCTTAATTCCTGCTCGTCCTTGAGTAGGTAAATGATAAAAATAGAATTTTTGATGTGAAATGCTACCTAACATATTTATCCATGTAATTTTCTTTATTGTGGCATGAATGTTCAGATCTGAAAGATTCAAAACAAAAGTTTAATATTGACATAAAAACAATAATACTTCAAGCATACTAATAAAGCAATCATGTCTTCTCAAAATAACATGTCCAAAGAAAGCACTACTAGGGAAATGGCTACTAGTAGCGCTCGTTTTTTGGTTAGTAGTAGCGCGGGTGGGTACCCGCGCTACTACTATCGCGCTATAGCTAAAAGTTAGTAGTAGTTAGTAGTAGCGCGTGTGCACCCGCGCTACTACTAACCTAAAACCAGCGCTACTACTAACCTAACTACTAGTAGCGCTCACTCTTTCCCCACGCTACTACTAACAATTTAGGAATTAAGAAAAAACTAGATGTAGTATTCATGAATGGTAATACGTCCAGTGCAAAACAAACCAATGTCACAACTATCTCAAGATTCCATTTAACATGTCACATAACCATCTCAAGATTCCATTTAATATCAGACACACACAACCATCATCGTAAGGTGGGTACCTTCCCTAGTGGTCTACCACCAACCTAAACTGACCACTTCTCTAGATGTATCTACTTAGGCTCGGAGTTCAGACGCCAGTGGATACGAATCCTCCCTCTCCCGCATGGTGGCGTCGAGGTCCTCCACCTCGGCGACCTCCGGCATTGAAATCACCTGGACGATCATCTGTGCGACGTGGCCACCGGGCTTCACGGCAAAGTCCGCCTCCGAGTGGTTGAAGAGCACATCGCCACTGGGCCGTGCTAGTCAGCGTCGATCACGTCTGCGCTCACGTAGGCAAAGTGAAAACTTGTTAGTATGCAAATTGCATCAGTTCAACCAAATAGTACTAGCAAACATGCACGAATAGGGAAAATAAATTTTCTCGTTCACCTAGTTAGGTATCAAGATGTCGTCCTTTCCGAGCATGAACCCTTCAGTGTCACCAATGAACCTGCAACATCCATCATGCCCATTGTAAAGTATGTTAGTTTCAGATAAGAAAAGAACTGAACTCTGAACATATGATGTTATATAAATCCTTACTTTGTGGAGTAAAGATTTCAGGAGATGTCATCGACAGCAAAAAAAGGCAATATATTTCACTGATTCTGGTGTTGCAACAACGTTGTTTCTACTTGCAAATTGTCCCCAGTTCATATATAACAAACTAAACATGAGATTGGTGAGATCATGCGGATGTTTCTGATGAAGCCATTCTGATTTTGATAAATAATAACAGGATGGATTATCATGGGATGTTTTGAGTCACGAATTCAACAACATAATGGTTTGGAACTAAATTAATTGTTCTCATTTATTTATACTCAACTTTTTTACTTATTTAGGTATATTTTTTGAACTTATATTTTTCTAGTACATATAGCACAATGGACACCATAGTAATGCAATTTTAAAAAGTAAAATGCATAATTTTATGTTACAATTTCGAGGTTTATTGATACAACCTTGCCCTAGATTTAAACCATCATTTCCAACAAAAAAAATTCTTAGTTCTATTTTTTAAATTATTTTTGAACATTCTTAACTAGTCCTCATGTTCAATCTGACCAACATAGATCTAAGATAAATAACATAGAAGAAATTGCACTCTTGTGTAAATATATATATGTTTGTCATTAAATGTGTTTTGTATTTGTATGTGCTCACGTCCATTACAATACCAGTAATTTGCTTGATAGAGATCTCTAGATGGTATGACTGTATTTTAGACGCGAGTAGATACAAAATTATAAAGCATATGAGATGTCTACAAGTGTAATGATATTATTCATTTTTCATCTCTTGGATTTTCCATGGATAAATATATTTTTGAAAGTGCATCTACACCCCCACAATAGTTTTTGGTTGATTAATGAAAAACCAACTAAGTGATTAATTATTTAATTGCATGTTGAACTGGATTAGTCCAATACTAGCCTTATGGTTTAGTCTATAATATACGATCTCGAGGTAGATCAACTCTTTACTTTGATACATCAAATATAAGTAAGAACAGGACGTAGGGTTCTACCTCTTCAAGAGGGCCTGAACCAAGGTAAAAACATTGTGTCCATTGTCTCCTTTTACCATCGATCCGATCTCACATCTCGGGCCCCCCTACCTAAGGTCTGCCAGTTTTGATAGTGTGTTGTGCTAGGGTTTGGGGCATCGTTGGATCACTAGAAAGGCAACCGCCGTTGGGCGTATATCTCTCCTTCCCATCCCCCGGCTCTGTTTCCCCGATTCCCTCTTCTTTCTGTGAACCCTAGCTACCGAATCCTCTGTATCCACTACTGATTGAGTGAGCAATGGATCGAATCCCTAGAAGGTGCACGTCATATTCAGGGCAAGGACAGCGGGGAGCAGGTGCTCGTCATGGAAAAACCTTGTCGCGTTGGCACTCTTGCAGCTTGCAGGAGCATGTCGTCCGTGCACATGTACTCGTTCTTTCTCACAAGAACTGAAGAACCCCAGCACGCCGCCGTCAACTCATCGGCGCCAGCAAGCTCCGTGGATGGTTGAATTTAGTGTGAATTCGTGAATGGCAAAAGTATCGTTCGCTGATCTTTGAAACAAAGGAGAAGAGGACGAACTGGAATCAATGAAGTGTGCTGCTTGCTAAAGACCAAGTTGGCAAAGAAGATGTTTTCATATGGTTCCTCTGCTCCTGAATTTTGATTCCACACGACGATTCCGCATCTTTAAATCCTGAGCTGGGAGTCGGCTCAGGTTCAGAGTGATCAAGGTACGAATACTACTTGCTCAAAATTTGAAGCTACTACATGGAGCATAGTATGCTGCCTCATCTCCTGTCATATATGATATGCTACTACATGGAGCATCTCATTTCTGTCCTAACTGTTGCTCTGTTTTCTACTCTTCTGAAACCAAATTTTTGAAGCTGCAAGGCTGTTAACTGTGTATAGTTTCTGTCCTACTCCCTTCGTACCGAAATATGTGGCTCGAGAAGCTGAACTACAGTTGCTTCAACGACATATATTTCGGTATAGAGGGATTAGATGACAAGAATGAAAATAAAAAAAATGTGCATTCAAACCATCATTGGACTTTGGTCTGACACCACGGCGACCCTCTCATCCCTTTTCCGCACTAGAGCGCCGGTTTCATGTATTTTTCAACTTTACGAATCAACGTGGTCGTACTAAGCAAGTTGATGTATCACTCTCTTTCAAGAGGATTCGCGGCATGTCAAGCCCTGATAAGGTTCTTCGCTTTGCATCGAATTAAACCACATGCTCCAGGCTACCGACACACACACACGTGTACGTGCATGCATATTGATCGAGATGGCGTCGGGCGACGAGACAGGCGATTCCCCACCTACCAGCAATAATGGCGTCGCGGCCGCCATTACTGTTCCCTCGACCTTATCTCCCCCCGACCCCCAACCTCAACCCCCACACCCCCGTGCGAATACTGCATCTCACTCTCCCACGGCCAGATCTATCGATCCAGATGGTCGGAGGGGCGGGTCGCGGGGCACGAGCGCGGCGTCTGCGACCCATGCGGGTAGCACCACCACCTCAGCCCCTGCCGCCGGTGGAGACGCTCCCGGAGATCGATGCGGCGGCGCCGGAAGCGATTGCGGAGATGTATCGGGTGGTGGAGGCGAGATTCCCGATCCGCTCCAGGTGGCCCATGATTTTCATGGAGATCCTGCATCACGCAACATTCGAAGAGAGAGCTCGCTTTGCGGGCGACGACGGCGGGATGGAGTACGAATTCATCTTCTGGGCGATTCAGGAGGCGGAGTCGACGGACCCGAGGCAGGCGGCGAGATGGGCGCGCTTCAAATCGAGCTCTCCTTCAAGGCTCAACATCCGCCCCCCTCCGGTGCTGCAGCTGTCGCGCGTGCCACCGGAGGAGTTGCCGCCGGGTGTCGTGCCCCCAAGGATTCCATGAAATCCCGACAACCTGGCGCATGGGCTCTACAGGGTGCCCGCGCTCTGTTAGGGCGCAGGAGGACCAGGGGTTCCTCCATCGAACCTCCACCATGGCCAGGTGATTGCGGGGAGAAACCCCAATCGAAGGTATGCAAAAATCGATCCAAATTACATTCTGAATCTGATATAGCTCATCCTACTAGTCAGACTGTTGAGGGTGCCCAGATTTTTCTGGAAGATAGGATCCGTGGTGGTTGTGTTTCTGAGATGATTAGAGGGGCTACCCCGTTGATTACTCAATGTGAATCATCGACATGTTCATCACATTCTGTGGATGGGACTGTTTTGCCGTTGTTTGATTCTGTCTCTGACGAACTCGCTTGTGCGAGGAGAGCGGGCCGTAATTCAAATGTGGTGACGGCTGTGACTGGTCCAACACCCACTCCGTCGCCGCTGATTACGGGATGTGTGGTTGAGGCGAAAGCGGGTTTCCGTGGGGCGTCTTTGGGACAGGCTGACGGATTTGGTGAGGAGGTGACAGAGTTTTTTGGCCAACTCTGGGTCATCCCCTCCCCGTCGCATAGCCGCCGCCTACATAAACCTAGGCCGCCCCCTCCTATCCCTAAATATGCTATCCCCAAATTGTTTTGGGTGAGGAAAGATCTCTTTCAAACTAGAAGTTTCTCGGTCCAAGATTGTTTTCCGATTTCGTCGGTAGGTCCTTTTGATCCTGCTCCTACCATCTTCAAGGTCTCCGGTGAGAATCCTAGGTTTTCTAGATCGTTTGCGGAAGTTGTTAAGAGAGGGATGGAGAACCGTGGCCAGATGCCACAAAGGAACCGCCGGCCTCCTCCGGTGAAGAAACCCAACCCCCAGGAGGGTAAATCTGCTTCCACGGCTCCGATCGCTGCTGGGAAGCTGGGTCAGCAGGGGGCAACCAAATCTAATCAGGTAAATCATACCCAGACTGCTCCCCCGGCCACCAATGCCCCACCCCCTGTTCCTCCGCCACCAGTGATTCAACCTTTAGATCCTAAGTACAAGGAGATGATATGCTTTAATTGTAGCTGGCCTGGCCATTATGTGGGGAACTGTGTGGAGTCGAAGAAATGCTTTATCTGTGCTGGGAATCATAATGTCAACAATTGTGCTACTTGGGCCAAACCTCAACCTGCTGCTACATATTTTGGTAGTGCTGCGTCTGGGTTAGGGTTTTATCACATTGAAGTACCAGTTGCTGCTGAATCTAGCTGGCTCAATTACAAAAACTGTGCTGTTCTTAAGGTGGTGAAAGGAGAGGTTTCTGCCTCTGAACTCCTGACTCAATTAAATGGAATTTTCTGCAAAAATAAGGAATGGCCATGGCAGATTAGAGAGTTGGAAAGTAAGAAATTTCTGCTAAGATTTCCTCCCTGGAAGAATGTAGATGACCTAATTGAGTTTCCTCCTTTTGAATTGCCTGTTGCTGGAGTGTCAGTTAAAATCTGTGAATGGGAAGGTATGTTGGATGAATTTGGGGCCCTGACCGAAGCCTGGGTGCAGATCGAAGGTATTCCACCTAAATGGTGTGCCTGGAAAGTATTTGCACAGATTGCTGCTTGCTTTGGCATCCTTGTGGATGTGGACTGGAATGGCATCTTTAAAAGTTTCTATGAAAAAGTTCGAGTTAAAATAGCCTGTAGAGATCCCAGGAAAATCCCTTTTGAGAGGTTGGTGGAAATGAAAAAGAAACTGTACTTACTGTTTTTTACAGTGGAGGGTTTTGAACAAATTGATGAGAACAATGATGAAGATGAGGAGGATCCAGAGTTGGAGGACATAGAAGGAACTAAGGAAAACTTAAATAAGGATCCTAAAGGAAAAGAGGGGATGCATGAGGATGAGGAACCAATAGATGAACTGGATAAGGCCAATTTCCCTTCCAAGACTAACAAGCAATCTGGTTTGAGTAAGAAAATGTCTCAGGAGGCTGTTTCTGTAGTTGATGAACATCTAAGTAATGATGTTGAAGATGTGCAGGTTCAAATGTCAGAGAATTATAATAACTTAACACCAGTAAAGAATTGTGGAAATGAAAATGAGACATTGACTGAGGCTGGAAAAAGTAAGGTGATGTCAGTCCATCTGGACTATTGCTCTGAACAACTGAGTAAATTTGAGATGGAAGAGTCTGATGGAGAGGGAGATGATATCAGTATGGATATGGACTGTTTACCAGAAGACTTAACATTGGCTATGACCTCTGTTAAGAGATCTCTTCTGGATTCCCTGGAAATGGCAGATACTGTGGTTAACAAAATCAACATCAGAAACTCACCTACATGGGGTCCGGTGCTTGCTAACAAACCTATGACCAGAAAACATGGAGATGTGAAGATTATGGATAAAGCATCTGCTTACATGAAGAAGAAGAACCTGGAGATCCCAATTACTTTCAAAGGTAAATCATTTGCTAACTTAGACCCCCATGAACTTGTTGTTTATTCTTCTAAGGTTGACCTATGCATTGGTAGTAATGAAGAGGAAAAAAAGATATCATTCTTGACATTATAAACAATGAAAAACATAGGTGTTTGCAATTTGCTAATGATAATCCGGAGATTGTTCTCCCTGATAATTTAGACCTGATTGAATCAAATGATCATCTTTCCGAATTTGAAAATGTAGACTCTCCAGATGCTGAATCAGTTGGCACTGATGTTTCAGCGATGGTTTGTCCTACTTTGAACACCAAGAAGAAGCCTTGTGGCTTATCCCACCCCTTTAGATATAAATGATTGGTGCCTTTTGGAATATTCGAGGCTTTGGTCAACCTGGTAAAACCCAGTGCCTTGCAGACTTTATTGGTAATAATCAAGTAGATTTCCTCTGTTTTTCAGAGACTAAGAGAGAGGTTATTGATGACCACATCCTTAGCAATATTTCTGGTAGGATTTCTTTTGACTGGCATTATTTACCTGCTATTAACACGGCTGGGGGGATCCTTGTGGGTCTTAACAATGTTTTATTTGAGGTGATTGGTTTTATTAATAAGAAATACTGCATTATAACTACTCTGAAAAATAAATTTGATGGTTTTATTTGGCACCTTGTGGCTGTCTACGGTACCTCTTACAATGAACATAAACTTGAATTCTTTGCTGAATTACATGATATCATGGATGGTCTTGAATATCCAGTTTTGCTGGGAGGGGATTTTAACCTAGTCAGATCTTCTGCTGACAAGAATAATGGAGTGGTTAACAACCAATTTGCTTATCTCTTCAATGACTGGATTAACAAATGGGGTCTTTTAGAAATTAATGTAGCTAACAGGAAGTTTACTTGGAGTAATAACCAAGACAATCCCATCTTTGCAACCATAGATAGAATTTTTGTTTCCCTTACTTGGGATAACCATTTTCCTTTGTCAGTTGTGACTGCACTCCCTCGTGTGGGTAGTGATCACACCCCATTGATTTTGGACACGGGGGCTCGGAAGGTGACTTCCCCCAAAAATTTTAGATTTGAAAAGTGGTGGCTTGATCACCCTGGTTTTAAGAATATGGTGGTGGATACGTGGAATACCCCTGTCCCTGGTAGAACAGCTATAGATATCTGGATGAATAAGAGTAAGCTTTTTAGGAAGAAAGCCAAGGGCTGGAGTGTTAACATCGAGGCTGATTTGAAAAAGAAGAAAAGGGAGCTTTTGCTCGAATTTGACATTTTGGACGTGTTCGCTGAGAGGAACCAGATTAATGATGGTGATAGAACTAGAATGGAAGAAATTAAAAAAGAACTTGCCTTGATTTGGAATAAAGAGGAAACTGCCTTGTGGCAGAGATCCAGAGATCGTAGGATTCTGGATGGAGATAAAAATAATGCGTATTTCCATGCTATGGCTAACCATAGGCATAGGAAAAAACACTTGTCTGAGCTAATAGGTGATAATGGCCCTGTATACTCCACCCAGGAGTTGTTAGAGGTTGCTACTTCTTATTATAAAAAGTTGTTCTGTTTTGAGAACAAACATAATATTTGTCTGGGGCCTTCCTTTTGGGAGGAGGATGAATTAGTTACCCAGGAAGAAAATGACCAGCTACAAAAGAGTTTTTCGGAAGAAGAAATTAAGGAGGCAATTTTTGGTTCTTACGCTCATGGGGCCCCTGGCCCTGATGGACTATCCTTCTTATTTTATCAGACATTTTGGGATGTCATCAAAAAAGATTTTATGGCTCTGGTCAGAGACTTTGAGGCAGGGAAACTAGATGTGCAACGTTTGAATTTTGCTCTGATTGTTCTAATCCCTAAAGAACCAGATGCCAGGGAGATGAAAAAGTTTCGTCCTATTAGTTTGAGTAAATGCGGTATTAAAATTTTCTCTAAAGCCATGGCAAATCGGGCCTCCCCTGTGGGACGTAGGTTGATTTCCTCTAACCAAACGGCCTTTATTAAAGGGAGATATATATTAGAGAGTGTGGTTCTTGCCCATGAAGTAATTCATGAAATAAAAAAAATCAGATTCACAAGGTTTGGTGCTTAAACTGGATTATGAGAAGGCATACGATAGGGTTAATTGGGATTTCCTCTTCGATATGCTCCAATCAATGGGGTTCGGTAACAAGTGGATTTCTTGGATTAAGAGCACACTTATCAATAGCACATTTAGTGTAAGGATAAATGATACTACTGGCCCTTATTTTGTAGGGGGGAAAGGTCTCAAGCAAGGGGACCCGCATTCCCCTCTTTTGTTTAACCTTGTTGCGGATGTTTTTACAAAAATGCTCAAAAAAGCTGCTTCCCATAATCTGATTTCTGGGCTTTTGCCCCATGTAATCCCAGGAGGTGTGGTTAGTCTGCAATATGCAGATGACACCATACTCTTTCTGGAAAACTCCACCCAGAAAGCTAGAAACTTCAAGTGGCTTCTGTCATGTTTTGAAAACCTTTCTGGCATGAAAATTAACTTCCACAAGAGTGATCTTATGACTATTAATATAGATGACACAATAGCTAATGAGTTCTCTCAAATTTTCTGCTGTAAAAAAGGTTCCTTTCCTATTAAATATTTGGGAGTGCCTTTGCACTATGACAAACTGAAAAGAGAGGACATCCAGCCTGTTATTGACAGGATCATCAAAGGGATTTCTGGATGGCTGGGGAGATACTGTTGGGGAACGTAGCAGAAATTCAAAAAAATTTCCTACGTGTCACCAAGATCTATCTATGGAGAGACCAGCAACGAGTAGAAAGAGAGTGCATCTACATACCCTTGTAGATCGCTAAGCGGAAGCGTTCAAGTGAACGGGGTTGATGGAGTCGTACTCGTCGTGATTCAAATCACCGATGATCAAGTGCCGAACGGACGGCACCTCCGCGTTCAACACACGTACAGCCGGTGACGCCTCCCCGCCTTGATCCAGCAAGGAGAGAGGGAGAGGTTGAGGAAGACTCCTCCAGCAGCAGCACAACGGCGTGGTGGTGATGGAGGAGTGTGGCAATCCAGCAGGCTTCGCTAAGCACCACGGGAGAGGAGGAGTACTTGGGAGAGAGGAGAGGGCTGCAACCAAAGGCGAGACCGAATCACGTGTATTCTGCCCTGCCCCATGGGCAGCCCTATGCCTCACTATTTATAGGGGAGAGGGGCTGCGCCCCTTTAGGGTTTCCCACCCCAGGGGTGCGGCCAGCCTCCAGATCCAATGGGTGGCGGCGAGGGGAGAGAGGGGAGGCGCACCTGTGGTGGGCCTTAGGCCCATCTGCCTAGGGTTTGCCCCTTCCCCACTTCCCACGCTTGGGCCTTGGTGGGGCGCCCAGCCCACCTAGGGGCTGGTCCCTCCCACACTTGGCCCACGCAGCCTTCGGGGCAGGTGGCCCCACTTGGTGGACCCCCGACCCTCCGGTGGTCCCAGACGCTACCGATAAAACCCAAACTTTTCCGGTGACCAAAACAGACTTCCCATATATAAATCTTTATCCTCCGGACCATTCCGAACTCCTCGTGACGTCCGGGATCTCATCCGGACTCAACAACATTCGGTAACCACATACAAGCTTCCTTTATAACCCTAGCATCATCGAACCTTATGTGTAGACCCTACGGGTTCGGGAGACATGTAGACATGACCGAGACGTTCTCCGGTCAATAACCAACAGCGGATCTGGATACCCATGTTGGCTCCTACATGTTCCACGATGATCTCATCGGATGAACCACGATGTCAAGGACTCGGTCGATCCCGTATACAATTCCCTTTGTCTAGCGGTATTTTACTTGCCCGAGATTCGATCGTCGGTATACCGATACCTTGTTCAATCTCGTTACGGCAAGTCTCTTTACTCATTCCGCAACACATCATCCCGTGATCAACCCCTTGGTCACATTGTGCACATTATGATGATGTACTACCGAGTGGGCCCAGAGATACCTCTCCGCTTGCACGGAGTGACAAATCCCGCCTCGATCCGTGTCAACCCAATGACACTTTCAGAGATACCGTAGTGCACCTTTATAGTCACCCGCTTACGCCAGTGACGCTTGATACACCCAAAGCACTCCTACGGTATCCGGGAGTTACACGATCTCATGGTCTAAGGAAGAGATACTTGACATTAGAAAAGCTCTAGCAAACGAACTACACGATCTTTGTGCTATGCTTAGGATTGTCTTGTCCATCACATCATTCTCCTAATGATGTGATCCCGTTATCAACGACATCCAATGTCCATAGTCAGAAACCATGACTATCTGTTGATCACAACGAGCTAGTCAACTAGAGGCTCACTAGGGACATATTGTGGTCTATGTATTCACACGTGTATTACGATTTCCGGATAATACAGTTATAGCATGAATAAAAGACAATTATCATGAACAAGGAAATATAATAATACTTTTATTATTGCCTCTAGGGCATATTTCCAACAGTCTCCCACTTGCACTAGAGTCAATAATCTAGTTCACATCGCCATGTGATTAACATTGACAGGTCACATCGCCATGTGACCAACATCATCAAATGAGTTCTGGGGTTTGATCAAGTTTTGCTTGTGAGAGAGGTTTTAGTCAACGGGTCTGAACCTTTCAGATCTGTGTGTGCTTTGCAAATTTCTAGGTCATATTGTAAATGCTGCTTCCATGCTCCACTTAGAGCTATTCCAAATGGTTGCTCCACTATACGTATCTGGTTTGCTACTCAGAGTCACTCGGACAGGTGTTAAAGCTTGCATCGACGTAACCCTTTATGCCGAACTCTTTATCACCTCCATAATCGAGAAACATGTCCTTATTTACTCCAAGGACAATTTTGATCATGTCCAATGATCCATTCTGGATCATTCTTGTACCCCTTGACCGACTCATGGCAAGGCACACTTCCGCTATGGGTACACAAAGATAGCATACCAGAGAGCCTATGTATAAAGCATAGGGGCGACCTTCGTCCTTTCTCTCTCTTGTGCCGTGGTCGAGCTTTAAGTCTTAACTTCATACCTTACATGTCAGGCAAGAACTCCTTCTTTGACTGATCTATCTTGAACACCTTCAAGATCATGTTAAGGTATATGCTCATTTGAAAGTACCATTAAGCGTTTTTGATCTATCCTCATAGATCTTGATGCTCAATGTTCAAGTAGCTTAATCCAGGTTTTCCATTGAAAAACACTTTTCAAATAACCCTATATGCTTTCCAGAAATTCTACATCATTTCTGATCAACAATATGTCAACAACATATACTCATCAGAAATTCTATAGTGCTCCCACTCACTTCTTTGGAAATACAAGTTTCTCATAAATTTGTATAAACCCAAAGTCTTTGATCATCTTATCAAAGTACATATTCCAACTCCGAGATGCTTACTCCAGTCCTTAGAAGGATCGCTGGAGCTAGCATACCTTTTAGCATCCTTAGGATCGACAAAACTTTCGGATTGTATCACATACAACCTTTCCTTACGAAGACTGGTAAGGAAACTCGTTTTGACATCCATCTGCCAGATTTCATAAATGCAGCTAATGCTAACATGATTCCGATGGACTTAAGCATCACTACGGATGAGAAAATCTCATCGTAGTCAACTCCTTGAACTTGTGAAAAAACTCTTCGCCACAAGTCGAGCTTCATAGACGGTGACATTACCGTCCACGTCCGTCTTCTTCTTTAAAGATCCATTTATCTCAATGGCTTGCCGATCATCGGGCAAGTCCACCAAAGTCCATGCTTTGTTCTGATACATGGATCCTATCTCGGATTTCATGGCTTCTAACCATTTGTTGGAATTTGGGCCCACCATTTCTTCTCCATAGCTCGTAGGTTCATTGTTGTCTAGCAACATGACCTTCAAGACAAGATTATCTGTACCACTCAAGCAATCGCATCCTTGTCACCCCACGAGGTACGGTAGTGACTTGATCCAAGTTTCATGATCACTATCATAAGCTTCTACTTCAATTGGTGTAGGTGCCACAGAAACAACTTCCTGTGCCCTGCTACACACTAGTTGTAGTGACGGTTCAATAACCATATCAAGTCTCCACCATCCTCCCACTCAACTTTTCGAGACAAACTTTTCCTCGAGAAAGGACCCGATTCAAGAAACAATCCCTATTGCTTTCGGATCTGAATTAGGAGGTATACCCAACTGTTTTGGGTGTCCTATGAAGATGCATTTTATCCGCTTTGGGTTCGAGCTTATCAACCTGAAACTTTTTCACATAAGCGTCGCAGCCCCAAACATTTAAGAAATGACAGCTTAGGTTTCTCTAAACCATAGTTCATACGGTGTCATCTCAACGGAATTATGTGGTGCCCTATTTAAAGTGAATGTGGTTGTCTCTAATGCCTAACCCATAAACGATAGTGGTAATTCGATAAGAGACATCATGGTACGCACCATATCCAATAGGGTGCAACTATGATGTTCGGACACACCATCAAACTATGGTGTTCCAGGCGGTATTAATTGTGAAAACAATTTCCACAATGTCTTAATTATGTGCCAAAGCTCAGAACTCAGATACTCATCTCTATGATCATATCATAGACATTTCATCCTCTTGTCACGATGATCTTCAACTTCACTCTGAAATTACTTGAACCATTCAATAATTCAGACTTGTGTTTCATCAAGTAAATATACTCTACATCTACTCGAATCATCGTGAAGTAAGAACATAACGATATTCATCAGATGCCTCAAAGACTCATTGGACTGCACACATCAATATGTGTTACTTCCAACAAGTTGCTATCGTGTTCCATCTTACTGAAACCGAGGCTCTTCAGTCATCTTGCCCATGTGGTATGATTTGCATATCTCAAGTGATTCAAAATCAAGTGAGTCCAAACGATCCATCTGCATGGAGTTTCTTCATGCGTACAAACCAATAGATATGGTTCGCATGTCTCAAACTTTTCAAAAACGAGTGAGTCCAAAGATCCATCAACATGGAACTTCTTCATGCGTTTTACACCAATATGACTTACATGGCAGTGCCACAAGTAAGTGGTACTATCATTATTATCTTATATCTTTTGGCATGAAAATGTGTATCACTACGATCGAGATTCAATAAACCATTCATTTCAGGTGCAAGACCATTGAAAGTATTATTCAAATAAATAGAGTAACCATTATTCTCCTTAAATGAATAACAGATTATGATAGACATAATCCAATCATGTCTATGCTCAACGCAAACACCAAATCTCGATGGTAGAGGGAGCGTGCGATGCTTGATCACATCAACCTTGGAAATACTTCCAACACATATCATCAGCTCACTTTTAGCTAGTCTCCGTTTATTCCGTAGCTTTTATTTCGAGTTACTAACACTTAGCAACCGAACCGGTATCCAATACCCTGGTGCTACTAGGAGTACTAGTAAAGTACACATTAACATAATGTATATCCAATATACTTCTATCGACCTTGCCAGCCTTCTCATCTACCAAGTATCTAGGGTGGTTCCGCTTCAGTGCCCGTTCCTCTTATTACAGAAGCACTTAGTCTCGGGTTTGGGTTCAACCTTGGGTTTCTTCACTTGAGCAGCAGCTGATTTGCCGTTTCATGAAGTATCCCTTCTTGCCCTTGCCCTTCTTGAAACTAGTGGTTTCACCAACCATCAACAATTGATGCTCCTTCTTGATTTCTACTTTCGCGGTGTCAAACATCGCGAATACCTCAAGGATCATCATATCTATCCCTGATATGTTATAGTTCATCACGAAGCTCTAGCAGCTTGGTGGCAATGACTTTGGAGAAACATCACTATCTCATCTGGAAGATCGACTCCCACTCGATTTAAGTGATTGTTGCACTCAGACAATCTGAGCACAAGCTCAACGATTGAGCTTTTCTCCCTTATTTTGCAGGCTAAGAAAATCGTCGGAGGTCTCATACCTCTTGACGTGGGCACGAGCCTGAAATCTCAATTTCAGCCCTCGAAACATCTCATATGTTTCGTGACGTTTTGAAAAACATCTTTGGTGCCTTAATTCTAAACCGTTTATCTGAACTATCATGTAGTTATCAAAACGTGTATGTCCGATGTTCGCAACATCCACAGACGACGTTTGGGGTTCAAACACTGAGCGGTGCATTAAGGACATAAGATTTCTCTTTGTTCGCATAATCGCCATCACAACTTTCAACTATATTTTCTCTAGGAACATATCTAAACAAAGGAACTAAAACGCGAGCATACGACATAATTTGCAAAGATCTTTTGACTATGTTCGTGATAATTAAGTTCATCTTATGAACTCCCACTTAGATAGACATCCTCCGGTCATCTAAGTGATTACATGATCCAAGTCAACTAGGCCGTGTCCGATCATCACGTGAGACGGACTAGTCATCATCGGTGAACATCTTCATGTTGATCGATCTACTATACGACTCATGCTCGACCTTTCGGTCTCCGTGTTCCGAGGCCATGTCCGCACATGCTAGGCTCGCTGGTTAACCCCAAGTGTTTTCGCTGTGTAAATCTGTCTTACACCCGTTGTATGTGAACGTAAGAATCCATCACACCCGATCATCACGTGGTGCTTAGAAGCGACGAACTGTAGCAACGGTGCACAACAGTCGGAGAACACTTCTTGAAATTTTGTAAGGATCATCTTATTTACTACCGTCGTCCTAAGTAAACAAGATGCATAAACATGATAAACATCACATGCAATCAAATAGTGACATGATATGGCCAATATCATTTTGCTCCTTTTGATCTCCATCTTCGGGCTCCATGATCATCATCGTCACCGCATGACACCATGATCTCCATCATCATGATCTCCATCATCGTGTTCCATGAAGTCGTCTCGCCAACTTATTACTTCTACTACTATGGCTACCGTTAGCAATAAAGTAAAGTAATTACATGGCGTTGTTCAATGACACGCAGGTCATACAATAAATAAAGACAACTCCTATGGCTCCTGCCGTTGTCTTACTCATCGACATGCAAGTCGTGAATCCTATTACAAGAACATGATCAATCTCATACATCACATATCATTCATCACATTCATCTTGGCCATATCACATCACATGGCATACCCTGCAAAAACAAGTTAGACGCCCTCTAATTGTTGTTTGCATGTTTTACGTGGCTGCTATGGGTTTCTAGCAAGAACGCTTACCTCACGCAAAACCACAACGTGATATGTCAATTTCTATTTACCCTTCATAAGGACCCTTTTCATCGAATCCGCTCCGACTAAAGTGGGAGAGATCGGCACCGCTAGCCACCTTATGCACGGTGCATGTCAATCGGTGGAACACATCTCACGTGAAGAGCGTGTAAGGTCGGTCCGGCCGCTTCATCCCACAATACGGTCGAAACAAGATTGGACTAGTAACGGTAAGCATATTGAACAACATCAACGCCCACAACTACTTTGTGTTCTACTCGTGCAAAGAATCTACGCAATAGACCTAGCTCATGATGCCATCGTTGGGGAACGTGGCAGAAATTCAAAAATTTTCCTCGTGTCACCAAGATCTATCTATGGAGAGACCAGCAACGAGTAGAAAGAGAGTGCATCTACATACCCTTGTAGATCGCTAAGCGGAAGCGCTCAAGTGAACGGGTTGATGGAGTCGCACTCGCCGTGATTCAAATCACCGATGATCAAGTGCCGAATGGACGGCACCTCCGCGTTCAACACACGTACAGCCGGTGACGCCTCCCCGCCTTGATCCAGCAAGGAGAGAGGGAGAGGTTGAGGAAGACTCCTCCAGCAGCAGCACAACGGCGTGGTGGTGATGGAGGAGTGTGGCAATCCAGCAGGGCTTCGCTAAGCACCACGGGAGAGGAGGAGTACTTGGGAGAGAGGAGAGGGCTGCAACCAAAGGCGAGACCGAATCACGTGTATTCTGCATCCCATGGGCAGCCCTATGCCTCACTATTTATAGGGGAGGGGCTGCGCCCCTTTAGGGTTTCCCACCCCAGGGGTGCGGCCAGCCTCCAGATCCAACTGGTGGCGGCTGAGGGGAGAGAGGGGAGGCGCACCTGGGTGGGCCTTAGGCCCATCTGCCTAGGGTTTGCCCCTTCCCACTTCCCACGCCTTGGGCCTTGGTGGGGCGCCCAGCCCACCTAGGGGCTGGTCCCTCCCACACTTGGCCCACGCAGCCTTCAGGGCAGGTGGCCCCACTTGGTGGACCTCGACCCTCCCGTGGTCCCAGACGCTACCGATAAAACCCAAACTTTTCCGGTGACCAAAACAGACTTCCCATATATAAATCTTTATCCTCCGGACCATTCCGGAACTCCTGTGACGTCCGGATCTCATCCGGACTCAACAACATTCGGTAACCACATACAAGCTTCCTTTATAACCCTAGCATCATCGAACCTTAAGTGTAGACCCTACGGGTTCGGGAGACATGTAGACATGACCGAGACGTTCTCCGGTCAATAACCAACAGCGGATCTGGATACCCATGTTGGCTCCCACATGTTCCACGATGATCTCATCGGATGAACCACGATGTCAAGGACTCAGTCGATCCCGTATACAATTCCCTTTGTCTAGCGGTATTTTACTTGCCCGAGATTCGATCGTCGGTATACCGATACCTTGTTCAATCTCGTTACCGGCAAGTCTCTTTACTCATTCCGCAACACATCATCCCGTGATCAACCCCTTGGTCACATTGTGCACATTATGATGATGTACTACCGAGTGGGCCCAGAGATACCTCTCCGCTTGCACGGAGTGACAAATCCCGCCTCGATCCGTGTCAACCCAATGACACTTTCGGAGATACCAGTAGTGCACCTTTATAGTCACCCGCCACGCCAGACGTTTGATACACCCAAAGCACTCCTACGGTATCCGGGAGTTACACGATCTCATGGTCTAAGGAAGAGATACTTGACATTAGAAAAGCTCTAGCAAACGAACTACACGATCTTTGTGCTATGCTTAGGATTGGGTCTTGTCCATCACATCATTCTCCTAATGATGTGATCCCGTTATCAACGACATCCAATGTCCATAGCCAGGAAACCATGACTATCTGTTGATCACAACGAGCTAGTCAACTAGAGGCTCACTAGGGACATATTGTGGTCTATGTATTCACACGTGTATTACGATTTCCGGATAATACAGTTATAGCATGAATAAAAGACAATTATCATGAACAAGGAAATATAATAATACTTTTATTATTGCCTCTAGGGCATATTTCCAACAGATACCTTACTTACAAAGGCAAAATTATACTTCTTTGTGCTTGCATTATTAGCATACCAGCATACCTGATGTCGGTGATCAAATTTCCTAAATGGGCTATTAATGCCATTAACTCTTAGATGGCTCACTTCTTCTGGGGTGATGTGGGTGAGCAACATAAATACGATTTGGCAAAATGGGGTTTGATTACTAGGAAGAAGGAGTTTGGAGGTTTAGGGGTTCCCAATATCAAAGACTATAATATGGCTTTATTGGCTTCTTGGGGTAAAAGATTTTTTACCAACCCTGAATCTGATTGGGCTAAACTTCTTGTTTACAAATATAGAACTAACTCTCCAAACCTCCTTTGGGCTAAAAGTGAAGGGGGCTCTACCTTCTGGAAGAGTATTACTTGGGCCCTGGCTGCTGCAAAAACATTTCACAAATGGAAATTGGGGGATGGTAAACTCATTAGCTTTTGGCATGAAGTGTGGATTGGGGAATGTTCCCTGAAAGTACAATTTTGAGATTTGTTCAAAATTTGTAATCAAATAGACTGTACTGTAGCCCAAGTGTGGGATGGTGAGGACTTGAAATTAACTTTTAGAAGATGTGTTGACAGAGCTGGACTGAATTTATGGAATCAACTTGTCTGTTTGGTTAAGCAATACCCTCTTCTAAAGGAACTGGACATCCCCATTTGGGGTCTTGAGACTAGTGGGACCTTTTCAGTTAAATCCTTCTATAATCAGATCAATTTTGGGGGTGTGAGCCCTAATATTAGTACTAAGATGTGGAAAATCACTTGTCCACAAAATATTCATATTTTCTTGTGGCTTTGTGTTCATAACAAGGTGCTGACTAGAGATAATCTGGCAAAAAGAAGGGTAGTAGAGGATCCTTCCTGTCTGTTCTGTTCAGAACCTGAAACGGTTCAACACCTGATGTTTGATTGTGTGGTGGCCCAACATGTTTGGGGGTTTGTTGCAGAGTTCTTTGATGTTGGAAACATCTCTCGTTTTGAACATATTCTGTCCTTCTGGCATATGTATAAATCTAAAGCTGTCCTGAACATGGTTTCATCTGCTACCTTGTGGAGCTTGTGGAGACTAAGAAATGAATTTTGCTTTCAGGGGCGCAAATGGAGGAATGTGAACTGCATTCTTGCAAAACTAAGTTGCTTTTTGCACCAGTGGAAAGTTCTCTGCGACGATACCCAGGCAACCCTACTGCAACGATGCATCTTGCTGTTGGACAAGCGACGTGGGGAACTCCTCCGGATCGCCTGGAGACGAGACTTGGGGAGGCCAACTGAGACCAACTAAGTTCAAGGGCGCCAGGAAGATGTTCTTCTTTTGGTGCCTTATCCTGGTGGTTGTCTCCTCTGTGCGGTGCAGCAAATTATCTTATGTAGTTGTTTCCCGCACTTGGGTTCTAGTCTTTGTGGCAGTTTTTGTTTTCTTTTGAGCTTTGTTGCTCTAGATACTCATTGTTCCTGGTGGTGTACTCTTTGGATCTGGTTTCGTGCTCTACTTCAGTAAAATGGGGCAGGGGGGCAACCCCCTTTCGTTCAAAAAAAAACCACATGCTCGACCGCTTGCGCGGGCCCCCGTCAATTCCTTTGAGTTTCATTCTTGTGAACGTACTCCAGGTGGCATACTTAACGCGTGTTTGCCTCTTCTAATATGCTTCCACATGGTTTGATATCTGTCGTTTCATGGCGGATCAGGGTTCATCATGAATCCACATCCTGAGCTGGGAGTCAGCTGAGACTCGGAGTAATCATGGTACGAATGGTGATGAAATTGACAAATGACAATACATAATTTCAGTGCCATGCAGAAACTACACACTGAAACATCATCATATTGCTGCCTCATCTCTTGTGATATACGACACCACTACTACATTGAGCATCTCATTCCTGCCCTAACTGCTATTCTCGTTTAAAAAATTTGAAGCCACGAGGCTGTTGCTGTGTATAATTTCTCTCCTAAATGACCAATAAATAAATCAAATGCACATTCAGAAACTAGACATTCAGATGGGACAGTCCCAAACTGAACCATCAGAGGACTGAGAGAATCCGAGAGACCACAGGGAAGGGACCTTCTCATCCCTTCCGCACCAGGTGCTCCGAGTCACCAAGCTCCACCTCCCCTAGACTCGCTCTCTCCCCCTCACCGCCGCCGAAGAGTAGCTCGATCTCTTCCAGTAGTGTTTGGAAGTGATGCTGATGTTGCCGAAGAGCTCGGTAACCTACAACAAGTGAGATAGTTCCGTATGGATGTGGACTGCGGTCCCCTTAATCTGAATGTTAGGAAAAATCTTGCTGTGTCCCTGGGCAAGATGTACTCCCTCAGGTGGCTCAACGTTACCGACCATCCTTGGGTCAACCGTACCGACCCTCTTGGGGACCCACAATATTTGGACTTTATACATGACATTGAACCCCCTCAAGGCCATGCTCCTTAGGTATCTTAGGATCGGCTCCAGATTAGCAAATTGCCCGACTGGGTCGGGTCACTGAATTATCTTACTGAGCTTTTCCTTTCTTGGACATACTTGGTTGGTGACAAACTGTTTGGCCCAGTATGTAAGCTGCCAAATCTGTTGGGCATACACATGGAGGCGTACTACTACGTTGGTCCAGAGCTGGTTGCACAAACTGCCCACAACTTCCCAAATACAAGAACCTGTACCTGAACTTCGATATTGACTTTATGGAAGTTCTCAGATTGAGGAAAAATCAATGTACCAGGTGAGATTTCTACACAAAGAGTCTAAGATGCTCCAGGGCATGGAATATTTGACAAGCCTTAAAACTGTGGTTCTCGAAGGTAACAAAGACAACCCTGCATTGCACCGTGCAGTGAAGCAATTAAAGACGATGAATGGGAACCGCCAAAAATCCCATCAGATCAAGGTTGTGGTTAAATACGGCGTCGTGTAGTGGCCCAGTGTGTAGGGAAGATGTGGTGATCGCTCTGTTTTGTCACTCTGCTTGATTACAGGAGTTTGGTTTGGTCACTTTTGTTCAGTTAATAATATGGCTGCATGCATCGTCCAGATGCAGAGGCCGGGGATACATCCTCCTTTTCTTAAAAATAAAAAACTTTTGTTCATTTCACAAGTGTTCTTTTTTGAGGTTTTTCTTCATATGTCTTTACTAATTTCCTGTAAGTTGTCGTTGCCAACTGGTTATCCCTACCGTTGTGGTGTCGTTTGCTTCTTGTCCTTTAAAGCTAGCTGGGGGTCGTCAGCAGCTTAAGGGCATATATAATGGTGCTATCTTAAGAGTGCCACGTAGGATAAATGATGAGGTGGAGGAGAGAGAATTCATAAGAAAAGCCTTGTCTTCTTTTATTTAAGAGAAGACAAGAGATGATCTCTTAGCATAATATGTCTCACCACGTTTTTAAGAATAGCTAGTTATTGAAGATAAGGCTAAAAGATGACCAATTGTAAATATTTTTTTGTCATCTCTAAATTACATGCAGGACTTAAGATAAGACTATCCTATCGACCATTGTACATGCCTTAAGACCTGAGTTTGCTAAACAAGAATTATTATGATTATGTAATAAAGCCGAAGATTATGGCAATCTAGACTGCTGTTGTTTTCTGGGTCATTGATTTAGCCTATGGAGCTGGTCAGCACTAGGGGTTCTTCGTCCACGGGTGGAGGTCGTGGATATGCTTGGCAGAGCGACGGATCGACGGAGAGGCCGTTATTGGGTCCTACCGGTGGTTTTGTCGAGGGGGCATCTGGCCTGGTATATCGGCAGCGGTGTGGTTTCCGCGGTCATCGTGGTGGTCCTGGCGGGCGAGGTGGTCGGTACCGCCCACGACAACCTCCTCCGAGCGTGGTTTTCGAGCAGACGGCCGCTGGCGGGACTACCGAGGAGCCGGTGTTGATCGGTCAGGCTATGGAGGTTGTGACGACTCTCGCTAGTGTTCAGGTTCCTGAGAATGAGACTATGGGTGATGTGTCCGTGGAAGTGCCGGACAGGGCTGATTCAGATAGGGCATCCAAGTGGGCGCGCAAGAAGGAGAAAATGCTATGCTATCGTTGTGGCGACAAGGGTCATTTTATTGCTGAGTGTGTGGCTGTGTTATGTGATACTTGTGGTAAGCCGGCACATGATTCGGGGGAATGCCCACTTCTGCGAGATCAGGCACCGTCTCTCATGATGTATGGAGTGTATTGTGCTAAACTCACTTTTTTGAATCTCCTAATGAGAGGGAGGTTCCTGATGAGGCCCAGAGCATGACTACTGGGATTGTCAAGGTGACCATAGGAGAGGTCCCCGAGACCCAGATTGTGCAGAGGCTCCAGGAGTTAGCCCCTGGGGACTTTCAGTGGGAGCTAGTTAGTCTCGCGGATAAGATGTTTCGGGTTGAGGTCCATTCGGTGGAGGATCTGCAGAGGCTTATGAGTTTTGGGATGTGCAAAGTGCCGGGCACAGATTGCATCCTAGAGTTCCATGAGTGGAAGCAGGTGGAGCCTCAGGGCAAGCCACTTACTCAGGCATGGTTGCATTTTTCCGGGGCCCCCTCGAAGCCAATGCAGGATGCTAGGGTCGTGGCTAGCTTGGGCATTATGGTGAGGAAACCTGAGCGAGTGGATATGGCTTTTACCAGAGCTCACGGGATTGCTCGTATACTGGTTAGTATTTTGGACACTGAGTGCCTGAGGTCGTCAAGTGGACTTATCGAGGCAAGGTTTATAACGTTCTGATTGAGTTTGAGGATGAGACCATGTTGGCCGAGGCGGCTAACGGGACTGACATGGATATGCACGAGGGAGATGGCAGCGCGGGAGCAAAGGAGACTCCGGTCGATGATACGGGACGACAGTTGTCCAAGAGACCGGGGTTCGGGTCTTCGACGACCAAGGATGGGGTGGTTCCACCATCCTCAGTGCCTACAACGACTCTGAGATTTGGGGCCTTCGAGCCTGCTTCTGCACCACCGAGGCTGTGGAGTGATCAAGTGGAGTCGGATGAGGCTATTGAGCTCGCGTTACCTGCTTTGGTTTTTGAGGATGCTGTGAGTCCCGCTCCTCGGGCTTCGACGGTCTCGGTCAGGGGAGAGGAGGAGGTGCGTAGGCAGGTGGCCACTACCTCACGTGCACAGCACAGTGCCTCTCCTCAGGTCGTGGCTCTGGTGTTGGAGGCTCTGTCTTCGGGAGGGATCCCGGGGCAGGCGGCCTCGGCTCTCTCCTCTCCTGTCCAGGTGCAGGTGCTGCAGGGGGCAGTTCAGCCTTCTATTGGGGACTCGGGGCAGGTGGCACCCGTGTCCTTCTCTCTGCCAGTGCTGGACGAGGCCTAGGCGGTGGCGGTCTTACCTTTGGGAGGGGGCCCGATGCAGATGGGCTCGGACCCCCCCTTCTCCCGTCGCGTCGTCTGCTCTGCAGGTCGCGGCATCACCATCGAGAGGGGGCTCGAGGCAGGAGGCCTTGGAGCCCTACTCTCCTGGGCGCCTATGGTGGCCGCCCTTCCGGTGCTGGGGGGGAGTTCGGGCAGGCGTGGCCCATGCACTCCCTTCCCTCGGTGTGCTGCCGTCTCTGCCCTGTGGGGCGCGACCGACTTCTCCGGCTTGCCTCACCGCGTCCTGGCAGTACCGTTGGGGCATCCGTGGAGGCTGACCAGCTTCGTGTTTGGGGTGAGGCAGGAGGCCACACCTCGAGCAGGATCTCTCGGGAGGAGGTCATTGCATTTGGAGGGATTCCAGATCCGATTTCTGAGGGACGACGGTTGAGCTGCCGTCTCCAGAATCATCCAGAGGTGGATGACATTCAGCAGCGGTGCACCATGAGTGCGGCCAAGCTTCGTGACGTTGAGGTCACTACTGGTATGTCGGTCCATACCTCTAATTCCATTTTACATTTTTCTAATGATGAGATTGTTGATAATGCAAATCAATTACGAGTTTCACTAGGTAGTAATGTTAGTGAAATATCAAATTCTGTTAATGATCTCCTGGATTTAGAGGCGGAGCGGGCTTTAGAGATGATTCGCAACTTAGCAGTGGTTAAGCCCACGAGTGATTCTGAGTTTGATGCATTGGGGGTCAGGGTGCTCGATAATTTATGTGCGGATCTTATTCCTCCCATGCCTGGGTCGGAGTAGGAGGATGATACATCTAAGAATGTTGTGGCCAGACCTGCTGACACTGGTTGTGAGGACCAGTCGCAGAGTCAAAATATCACTAAACGCAAGTGGAAGCGGAAGGTTTACCCGGTGTCCGCAGTGCGTAGGAGTGCTAGGATCCATACGGCTAAAAATTCCATGATGAATTATGAAAGGAATCTTTTGGAATAGCAGAGGTCTAAAAGACTTGACTAAAAGAAGGTTTCTAACAGAGGCGTCTCTCGAGCATAGATTAGATGTTATCGCTTTATCGGAAACTGGTAGAGATAATTTGCGCCACAATCTATAAATACTTTGTCGGGAGGTATTGATTTTGACTGGCACTGTCTGCCACCGAGAGGGAGATCGGGTGGGATCTTACTCGGAGTTCGATGCGATTCGCTCGAGGTTTGAAGTATGGTAATGGGAGATTTTGCAGTCAAGTTTCGGGTGCGGTTGAAGGCTGATGGGTTCAATTGGGCTTTGGTGGCGGTATATGGTGCCGCACAGCCCGAACTCAAGCCTGAGTTCTTGGCTGATCTGGTTAGGATTTGTGGCTCTGAGCAGCTTCCTATCCTGGTGGGGGGTGATTTCAACATCATTAGAAGGCGTGAGGAGAAGAACAATGATAACTTTGATGGCAAATGGTCGTTCATGTTTAATACTATCATTGAAAGCTTGGATCTAAGAGAGATTGAGCTCTCGGGAACAAAATTCACTTGGGAAAACACGATGCCAAATCCGACGTTTGAAAAGTTGGATCAAGTGTTGGCTAGCGTCGAATGGGAACAGAAGTTTCCCTTTGTAACAGTTCAGGCTCTTTTTCGTGGAATTTCTGACCACACGCCGTTATTTGTTGACTCTGGTGAGGCAACCCACTTGGGAAATAAAAATTCGTTCTCTTTTGAGCTTGCTTGGTTTGAGCGAGACAGCTTTTTTGATCTTGTAGCCAGAGAGTGGGCTAAGGATTCCGGACGTAAGACTGCGCTTGAGCGCTGGCAGAATAAGATCAGGCATTTGAGAAGTTTCTTGCATGGGTGGGCTAAGCATCTTAGTGGAATTTATAAGGTCGAAAAGGAACGGCTCCTTACCCTTATTCAGTCCTTAGATGTAACAGTAGAAACCACAGTTCTGCCAGCCTCGGAGCTTCATGCCAAGCTTGACGCGGAGATGAGGCTGAAAGAGCTTCTTCGAGAGGAGGAATTGAAGTGGGTGTTGCGGGCCAAGGTCCGGCGAGTAGTCCAGGGGGATGCGAACACTCAATTATTTCACATGATCGCTAATGATAAACACAGAAAGAAGAGGATCTTTCAGCTTGAACAAGATGAAGGAACAATTTTAGGACAGGAAAACCTAAAATTATACATTCCCGAGTATTACAAGCAGTTGTTTGGACCCCCAGAGGATAACGGTGTGTCTCTGGATGAGTCCAGGATTGAGGATGTCCCTCAACTAACAGCATTGGAGAACGATATTTTGGCGGCTCCTTTTACTGAGAAAGAAGTGTTCGAGGCCATATCGCAAATGAAAAATAATAAGGCTCCCGGCCTGGATGGATTTCCGGCTGAGTTTTATAAGAAGTGCTGGCATATCATTAAGGGGGATCTGTTGCTCTTGTTCAATGATCTCTTCTCTGAGCAGCTTCAGCTTTTCCAACTGAATTTTGGAACGATAACCCTTCTTCCTAGGAAAACAGAGGCTGTGAGAATTGAGCAATTGAGGCCAATCTGTCTTCTTAATGTTAGTTTCAAAATTTTCACCAAGGTCGGGACTAATAGGCTCACACAGATCGCGCATGCTGTGATGCAGCCTACCCAAACTGCTTTCATGCCGGATAGGAACATCCTTGAAGGGGTTGTGGTCCTTCATGAAACGCTCCATGAGATCCACACGAAAAAGCTAGATGGAGTTGTTTTCAAGGTGGATTTCGAGAAAGCGTACGACAAAGTCAAATGGCCTTTCCTTCAGCAGGCCTTACGCATGAAGGGTTTTGATGAAGTTTGGCGATGTCAGGTAGAATCTTTCACGCAAAAAGGGAGTGTTGGAATTAAAATGAATGATGACATATGTCATTATTTCTAGACACACAAGGGCCTGAGACAAGGTGATCCAATGTCTCCTATTCTGTTCAACATTGTGGTTGACATGTTGGCAATTCTGATAGGAAGGGCAAAGGAGGCCGGGCAGGTGGGTGGCTTGGTGCCTCATCTAGTTGATGGAGGTGTATCCATGATACAATCATCTTTATGGAGCACGACTTGGCAAAAGCGAGAAATATGAAGCTGGCGTTATGCTTATTTGAACAATTGACCGGATTGAAGATCAATTTTCATAAAAGCGAGTTGTTCTGCTTTGGTAGAGCCAATGAGGAACAAGAGGCTTATAGGCAATTGTTTGGATGCGAATTGGGGGCGTTACCTTTCACGTACTTAGGTATACCCATTCACCATCGTAAGCTGACAAACAAAGAATGGAAGAGCATCAAAGACCGGTTTGAGAAGAAATTTAGCTGCTGGAAGGGAAAACTAATGTCTTATGGAGGCCGACTGATCGTTATTAATTCGGTGCTCATGAGTATGCCTATGTTTCTCTTATCTTTCTTCTAAGTCCCAGTTGGTGTTAGGAAATGGCTGGACTTCTGCCGATCCCGGTTCTTCTGGCAGAGTATGAACTAAAGAGAAAATACCGACTAGCCAAATGGGATATCATCTGTCGACCGAAGGACCAGGGGGGCATTGGTATTGAGAATCTTGAAGTCAAAAATAGGTGTCTTCTCAGTAAGTGGATGTATAAACTTTCAGTTCAAACTGAGGCCACGTGGGCGCAGATTCTACGTCGTAAGTATCTGCAGTCCAAGAAGTTGTCCCATGCGACAGTGAGACCGAAAGACTCGCCGTTTTGGAAGGGGCTTATGAGAGTCAAAGCTGCCTTCTTTAATATAACTAAGTTTATAGTCAGTAACACTACAACAAAACAAAGATTAAGTAACGCAACCATGTAACATATAAAAAAATGTGTTACAGAGCAAATAACAGTAACACATTATGTCTGTTACAGCGCAAACAGTAACACATAGTTGATAAGATTCGTAAATGTGTTACAGATACATTACCCTAGTAACATGTAAGTTTGTGTTGCTCCATTTGTGTTACAGATATTGGTACAGTAACACGTAATCGTGTGTTGCGGAATTGTGTTACCAACTATATAACTGTAAAGGAAACAATTATATTGTGTAAAGTATATTTTAATAAAAAGTAATAGTGCCACAATGCGTACAAACATAAGTTCAAATTTTCACGCAATTGATTTTCTCAATAATCTTTTTCTATGACATAAGCTTGTACTTAGGTCTTCAACATTTTCCTATACTACTTGAACCTTAATTGAGATACATATATAACTCAAATTGGAATTACTTCTAATACGTATGCATAACTTCATTCATTTAATCTAACAAAATAGTGAATACATTTCAAAAATTGTTCTTATAATTACAAAAATTAGCATGGGAGCATATTATATATACATATTCTTCCTATACAAAAATTCAGGACATGCTGCGGACGTGTTAACAACACTTGGGGCCATTTGACATGCGTGAACAAAATAGAATGACCACGAATGGGCGGCAGTTGACATGCATGAAAAAACTAATTGATGCATACTACGAATCAAACCTACTACCACCTACTTTGAGAAATAAGTTATTACCAACAGGCTACAAACTCTGCTTTGCTTAATTTAAATACTCGGCCTTATTATTAATAGCAGTGAACGGCTGGGCCAAGGCCCAATCAAAAGATACAGGTTGGCTGGCCGGTGATGAGTTTACTTGGGCTGCGATTCCGTGACTTCGGCCCGGTTTCGCATCTGAGAGTTTCCACCTAGTTCTCCTTCTTTTTCTGTTGTGTTTTTCACATCCGTTTTTTTTTGTTTTTCTTCCGGTTTTCTATTTAGTTTTTCTATTTCTTTTCCTTTTTCAATTTAAATTCCATTAAAAAAAATCATATTTGTGGTATTTTTTGAAAATTGCAAATAATTTTAAAATTCTCAGACTAATTCAAATTCTTGAACATTTTTTCTAATTCTGTGAACTTTTCTTCAAATTCGTAAATGTTTTTGAAGCCACAATTCTTTCCAAATTCTCAAACTCTTTTTATGAGTCCGTGAACATTTTCATATTCACGCATATTTTTTCAAGCCATGGTTTGTTTTCAAATTCATGGAATTTTTTCAAATGCACTAACGTTCTTTTGACTTTGCAAACTTTTTTTGAGTACGCAAACATTGTTTAGAATTGGTGGAGTTTTTCAAATTCATTAATGTTTTTAAATTTATGAAAAAAATCATGATTTGTTTTTTGAGTCAGTGATTTTTTTTTCAAATTTGTTCACTTTTTTAGAACTGCCAAACATTTCTATCAGATTCATGAACTTTTTTCAAATATGCCAACATTTTTTTATGCCAGGAAAAAATGATTCATACGTTCAAGCAATTTTTCAAATTCATAATTTTTTTCTAAAACTATATGCTCAATTATGCCATGGGTTAACGGTCAAGCGGTCGACCTGTCAATGGTGAACCAGCCGAAGCAGTCGAGCGAGCTGGGTCGGCCCGTACACCGCAGTGAGTAAGCGCCAATTGGCGTTGCTCGCGCCACAAGCGTTATTGTATAGACACTCTCCATATTTTAATGTGCTAACACTAAATGTTAAACACATGTAAAACAAACAACACTCAAATTCAAATACGTTGGAGCATGTCATTGAATCAATAATTTCATCGTTAGTTTTGCATACCAATTCAAATTGAAATTTTTTGAAATTTTTTTCTCATGACGAGATATAAAAATTTCTTGCATGTGATGTTTTATTTGATATTAGATGTGAAAGTTGGGAGCTTATTGAAAACAAGCAAATTTTATATAGATAATCATGGATGTAACGGTTATGCTCATCTTAGGGGCAACCCAAAGGTTACCTCTTCTATACTAGGAGCAACTCTAGCATATCCCACAGAGTGGCCCGATATGCGGTTTATGGACCAAACAATGACTCTAGCAGATCCCGCATCTTGGCCCCGCCGGCATATTTTGTATACAGGAAACCTAAAATCGCCTCCCTTGAGTTTGCATATGTACGAGATCCGGGGGCGCATTTCCAGGATCCTAGAAAGCCATTTTGGTAGAAGAATTGGGAGGCACATAAGAGCATAGAGAGATCTTACCAGCGACAGCCGAGCGTCTTTGTCCGGAACGGAGAGAGGTCTGAAAGTGATTGTCGAGCATCTTGTCCGTCTTGCTTTGCTTGCTCATGGACTTGTCAACCGGATGGAGTTCTGGTCGGCGCTGTACTGGAGTGAAGGGAGGTCAGAGTTGAACTAGGCAGGATAGCAGACCAAAGATGATAGCTCTCGTGAGGCAGAGAAGCATGCTCCATTTGGCCACCGAGACACCCGGCCAAGGATGCATAGGTTCTGGCGAGTCGTCTTCAACCTTAATGTTCTTTTATATTAACTAGTAGATCGTAATCTCACTCTTACAGTCAGTCCACATTGGCCATACCATATAACAGTTAAACTATTGGTTTGATCCATTCCATGCTAGGGCACACAATTATAGTGTTCTCGGTACACCCATCTCCCTTGACACTGACAGTAGCCAGTAGCCCATGCCCCTGTTGTTTGCCATGGGTTATAAATAGTGTTGCATCGATCTACTTTGAGCTAGAGTACATGCCAAGATCCTCTAGAATGTCCCCACTTTGATGAACCCTTGGCATGGTCTCATATTAGGTGGTGTGGGCGGCGAGAGGGGTTGCGGCGGGTGGCTCGGGCGTGTTTTGTGTCCTCGGCAGTTGTGGCACCCCGATCCGGACCTGGGGACCTTTTATCGTCTCGCTTGTCCTGAAGACCTTGGGGTGGTACGTGGGAGCTACCGAGCAAAAACTCTGCGCTTTGTCGCTGACGACGGTGACGCTATCTTCTCAAAGACGTCATCGTGGTGCTCCTTGTTGTGGCAGGGTTCCAGGTGAAGACCTTTGTCCTATACAGACTCGACATCGGCGATGCTTAGCGTCGTTCTCCCTCCCGAGGATGTTGTCGCCGAGCCTAGGTGGTTTAGTGCGTAGCGTGTCGTTGTACTCAGTTTATCATATTTTCTCTTTCGGTTGCGTAGTTCCTGCGTGATACGAGGGCTACCTCTCCATCTTGTATCTTTTCACCGTGTACTCTGTTCGGTTGTTGCTTTATATATAAAGCGGGTCGGAAGCTTGTTCGAGAGTCTTCTATATAGGTAGGCAAAGGCTAGAAGAGAAGAAGGAAAAAGAGAAGGAATGAAAGAAAAGAAAAGAAAAAGAAATGGAGAAAAGATAAAAAAAAATTGTGTGCAAAAGAGTATCCTTGCCCACGGATCACGCCTCGTTTTTGATTGGTCGGGTAGCCTTGCCCACGGATCACGCCTCGTAACTGTCCGATTCGCTTAGATCGAACGGCTGCGGCTGCCCTATCTTTTATCCCACTCTCCTTATCCCTTCGCACCCACGCCTAGCGATCGAAGCCGCCGCAAGTCACCGCCGCTAGCCTGGAGGCCTCATGCCGCCACCGCTCGCCCCTTTCTCTGTAGGTCACCCACGCACCTGGGACCCGGGGCCGTTTCCTCCTCACCACCAGGCTGGAGCCTGGAGGAGGCCCGAGGAGGTGACCATGAGGAGCGCGCAGCCGCCGGAGCCATGGGTAGATCCAGCCGGGAGCGTCGGCAACCATCCCTCCTTCCGGCGGCGATGAAGAATTGAAGAGGCTTGAGGAGAATGGGCGCATGGGCCGTGCGCGTCTCCCGCGCTAGGAGCCACCGGTCCTCGTCATCTGCTAGGATCCACGAGGAATCGATCCATATGTAAGCTAGCTTCCACCATAATCCATCCAGCAGGCTGTTTGCTTGTTTGTTTACTAGTGGAAAGACATGATGCGAGGCCGGCGTCGTGGGTACATGGCCGCTGCTAATTGATTCTCCTGCTAATAATAGTAGTATGTGTTCTTGGCCGTGGTGGAGATGTACATACCTGAATACTCGTCATATATCCGTACATACTCGAATACTGTCAAACTGGCACATATACATATATACACACCCGAGTACCTGTGCCTTTTTTTAATTCAGCTAAACAGGTCTACAGAGTCTCAATCTTGGCAAAGCCTTGCTTTGCTCCTTTGCCACTCGGCAAACTCCGACCCGTTAGATTGGGTAGTAGAGATTGTGAAGAGCAACACGAACACATCTACTTTACTGACAGGGAATGTAGGTGTAATACGTACATAGTGGTTTTCATGGTAAAGGTTCTAGTAGATGTATGGTCATTTTAGTGTAGTATATCCCAATAATCACTATGAAAATACATCAGAAGCTCGTCTGTTCGTTTCCACTTTAATTATTGTATTTCTCATATCTCAATCTCATCTGCGAGTTTGATATAATCAAATGGGTGATAGCATCACCTTGTACTAAGTACCCATCCTGGTTACTTTTTTTATTTAGGTAAATGTAAGATACCATCATCTTTTACCAAGTATTCATCCTGGTTACATTATGTGCAAAATAGGTTCTACATTTAATTACAAATTTGTTGAATATGTGGTTTTACCGCGTGCTTATAGCCTGTACCTTTTGGTTGTACATCTATTTCTGTCTCAAGTTATTTATCTCTTACAGAATGTTTGCGGGGAGCTCGGTTAGTGTCGATGCCTCAAGGGTTTATGCATATCAATTCCATGTTGCTTAAAGCCACTGTAACGGTGTAACCATGGCTACTGGTTTTCAGGTATATGTTTATGCAGTCATAACGCGCTTGTTGACAACTCGTATCGAATGTTTATATTATTTATAACTTTTCCATGGAATGTCTACTGTTAAAAAACATCTTGCGGGTACTTTAGTTAGGTACTAGAAAGCACATACACACGCACATGCCCAACACAACCACAAGCATGAAAACAAAGCAAATTTTGGTGTTGTAATTTATGGATACCTCTTGGTTACTTTGTTTCAAAATAAATAATTAAATTTTGGCTGTCATCTTCACCAATGTAGCACCCAAAAAAATCATCTTTGATGGATTGAATACGACAGAAGTTCTATGCAGTTCGATTGGTAATTGTTCGTTCATCGTCATATAATTCAACATTTTGCTCTCGGGCTATCTATGTGATATGTCTATGTTATCAACTCTTTATTAGTAAAAATAGTACCTATTTTGCCATATCCATGGTCAATTCCTATACTTATTCCTTGGAAAAAATCCTACATATTCCATAGACCATGTTGCATTTTAGAATTTGTTCAATGTTCGGCCCCCCTTATGTATAATTCCTTGCTCCGCCGTTGCGCCTAACACATGCGTGCAGGTGTGGGCATCCCTTTATTAGTCCCACCTGCAGTCTGAATGTGTATCCCTAAGAAAGTGAATGGTCATGATAACCTTCCTGAAGTATGACTATATGTATCCATTGAAGTAATGTTCATGCAAATCCTATAATTATTGTTGTTGAATAATAATATTCATCATAATATAGGTTGCATCCAAAGTAGTTTTAAAGACTTTAACATATCCAAACCAGCGAAATGTTGCATATGCTACTATTCAGAGTATTCATCTTGAAACTAAGGTTGGTGATATTTAGTTAGGTGCCAAATTTGCACTTGTGTGCATAGATGAACCTATTCTGGATAATGAGGAGTTAGTAAGGTAAGTTTCTGATTGCAAGAGAATTGGTGATGCTTTTGCTTCCGGATACTTAATTGTCCAACCTCCAGCTTTTGTAAGTCGGAGTCTTTTCTTCCATATTCCACAATTATATTTGTGTGCATTTAATCACATAACCGTAAGGTCCATTTTCCTTTTACAGATTCAAAAGAAGCATAATGGAGTTGCAGCTGAACCGTTCTTCGGTTGGATGAAGAAGCAAATGTAATTAGAAGACTTTACTTAGCAATAATTGTAGTTTGCATTGATAGATTGAAAAATGTAACACCATTCAGAAGATCTTTTTCTTTGGTCGAATTGATGCAAATGCTATGGTGTAATATTCTTCATAGATGTGTTCTCTATAGTAAAATATATATGAATGATATGATGTCTAGCCAATAACATTGGTATGTATTAATTGTAATGCATATGTATCCTACACTCTTGTATATTCATAATAAATACCTTGATATTTTCAATTTGTGTATGTGTTGTGCTTCAATTTCTCTATCATTTTAATGATGCCAAGCATCATAATAAAGTAATTAACTATTTGAGCAGCCACAATGATTTTATTAAATAAATGTATATTCCATAAAATGGGTATCTACTTCTGTGGTTAATAATTTTAAAAATACATTAATTATGTTGCCATTCCAATATAGTAGTGTTACTGATGGTGTTACTATAGTTACAAAATGTGTTACCAGTGTTGTCGTATGATATTTGTATATTATGTTACAAGTTGTGTTACTATAATTACAAAAACATGTTACCACAATGTTCTATGTTTACAAAAATATGTTACTATGGGTGTTACTATAGTTAGAAAAATGTGCTACCAACGCGTTTGGTAACACAAAATATGCATGTTACTATAACTTAATTGTAACACAATTTTTGATATATGGTAACAATTACTATATGTGACAGTGGACACCACTTAGTAACACGGTCTAATGGAACACATTTGAAAACGTGTTACTATGTAGCCTAGTAACACTGTTTTGGGCCTATAGTAACACAACACTGTGTTACCAAAGCTCTGTCATGTTGTAGTGTAATGGCAACACCACTCGCTTCTGGGAGGATACTTGACTAGGTGAAACGTCATTGGCACTTCAGTATCCGTCCCTGTATCGTATTGTTCAACGACGTGATGCTCTTGTTGCCACGATTTTGCAGTCCATTCCCCTTAATATTCAGTTTAGGAGGGCGCTTGTGGGCGACTGGTGGGAAGCATGGCTTCATTTGGTGAGTAGACTGATGGAGGTTCAGCTATCTCATCAGGCCGATCAGTTGTGTTGGAAGCTTACTAGGACTGGAGAGTTCACAGTTAAGTTGATGTATATCGATGTCATTAACTCTAGTGTTGTCCCTAGTTTCAAAGAGGTTTGGAAAGTCAAAGTTCCTTTGAAATTAAAGTGTTTATGTGGTTTGTACATAAACAAGTCATTCTAACAAAGGATAATTTGGTTAAGCGCAACTGGACATGATTTACTAGGTGTAGTTTTTGTGATCGGGACGAAACCATCAAGCACCTCTTCTTTGACTGCCCTTTGGCAAAGGTTTTGTGGCACACGGTGCATATTGCCTTTAACATTACTCCTTCGAATTCGGGCAGTATGAAAAAAACGTGGCTTATTGGGATAGAGTCCGAAACAGCCAGACACATTCGTGTAGGAGTATGTGCTTTGTTGTGGGCAATTTGGAATTGCAGAAATGATTTGGCTTTTAACAGAAGAACGAATATTCATTTTTTGCAGGTTTTATTCCGAGCTACTGTCCTGATCCGTATGTGGTCCTTACTCACTCCGACGGAGGCTAGGGAGCGTTTGGTTACTGGATCTGTCTGGTGGGAGATGGTAGCGCGGGATATCTTCAACCGGCTTGGATGACGGTCATGTAATAGGATAGGCAATTAGTTTACCTATCTTTGTTTTGCCAGCCGGTTGTGGCTTTTGGGCCTTGTGTTTTTGGTGTTGTGGCTCTTTGTGAGCTCGCCGTTATTTTGTTTTCAGACTATACGACCTTGTTGAACAACTTTATTTATCTATTTATGTGGCCGTATGCATCGTCCTGATGCAGAGGCCGGGGAGACCCCCTTTTCAAAAAAAAATGTATATTTCTTAAATTCAGTTCCCGGTCGATTTCGCCTTCATCTGTTTGATTCACAGGCAGTCAGAGTTCAATGGTTTAATTCTTGCTATTGTTCTTACGGTATTGCATTAGCTTGTGGTCCATGAATAGGATCCAACTGAACTTAACAAGACTCGTATTGTAAATAAGCTGAAACTAAGGAAACAAACAATCACGATGCCGCCCTTGTAACTTTGTGAGTACGTACAACTCAAGCTTGTCTGAGCAGATGACAAGGAAAGCAATTGTGAGAAGAAAAAAGTGCAGCAAACTAATACCAAGGAAAACTAGACCCAAGAAGAACAAGGACAAAAGAGGGAGATAAGTGGAGCGTACCAGGCTTGCAACAACACCTTTTAGCACGCCGTAGCTTCTGCAACCAGAAGGCTAAACAGGCTATTAGCCTGCCACGAACATGAACGATACTCCGGGGGAAATAACTGTTACAATATGAACGAATGGTCATTGGGTGTCGTGGTAAATATTCAAGGGCAACCACCGAACTGATACAGGGTTATGGCCAATACTCCTACAGTATTGATCAGGGTACCTTAGGTTAATACCGAAAAAGGCTTTCGCCCCGCTTTATATACAAAGCAATGATCAACCATAGCCCAAGTACAAACGCACTGCACGACAACACACGCACACACCCAAGACGGGATACATAGGCGCTGAGCGCAGCAACACCACTCCTACCACTACAAGAGCAATCGGGGTCCTCCACCGTGAACACGCCACCGCGAAGAGATGAAGCCGCATATGACGAACCGTGAGCTCTAAGGCGGCGCCTCCAAGAAGGTTACGACGCCAACGCGCCGCCCGCCTGACCCCGGGGGTGAGAGTTTCCTCTGGAGCAACACGATGACCAATGAGAGCCGCGACGACGCCTTCAAGAAGGTAACGCGCTACGCCGCCGCCTGTCCGTCCGAATATAGAGCAGGTTTTCACCCCAGCTAACACTCATCGCCACTGAACGCAACACCCCAGCCACCATGCCGCCCACACGGCCATGGTCACCAGGCAGCACCAAACAATAGGCTCTGCCCAAGAGCACCGCGCTACCACCACCAAGGCCGCCGCCCCAGCATCCAAGACCTTGACACCACCTCACCCGAGACCCGTCACTACCCCAACCAAAGAGATGAGTGGAAAGGCCGCGCCTTTCACACCCCAGGGCAGCCCCCAGCGCCGAGACCCAAAAGGCCGGCCGAAATTGGCCTCCATCGACCCGTCCTGCTGCACCAGGTGCGAGACAAGCTCGACCCTGCGGCCGGGCGCGAGACGAGCTTGGTCCTGCGACACCGGGCGCGAGACGGGCGATGGACTGCAACTGGGAGCGGGCCAGCCCTTCGATGTAAGTAGAGGCAGACCGACGAGGAGAGGAAGCGAAGGTCGAAACGGCCCGACCACCGACGAGCCGGCGCTGGAGAAGCCGACCGCCGTCGCGGGCAGAGCCGCCAGCCACCGTGTAGCCGCCGCACCACCGGGAGGCCACCCAGGACCTTCCCGCACCGCCGCCCACGGTTCTCATATGCGGCCTGCCTAACCATGATTTCAATAATTTGTACAGAAAAAAATCCCACTTGGCACTCTTCATATCTGTAACCAAATCTTCCGTCCCGAATACAACGAAACAGGGGAAGTGTTCGCCGTCCCTTGTTCTGCCCAAGAATAAATGATAGTCTATCTTTGCAGCCATATGTTGGAATAAGCCACGACGTGTGTGGTTGGGATCGTCGGGGCGCGTTGGATGCGCGCGGGACGAGCGGGATACACGGATGCGGTCGGCCTCGTCGGGCGCGTCGGGTACGCGCGGGATGTGCGGGACGCAGCGGAAGCATGGCGTGGGTGTGTGTCCGTATGTGTTAGCGCGGCCGTAGATAGCTATGCCTGTGCATCGTGCTTGCGGCCGTTAGCGTAGCTAGCTAGATGTGCAGCGTGTGTGTGTAACGTGCATGCATGGAGCTGTTGGGGAGCCCCGCCTCGTGCGTGAACGCGGACGGGCCGAGCCGATCAGCGCATGCAGCCGGAGCGAGGTGAGCAGCGTGCGCTCGTGTGGGTCATGCATGCGTGGGTGTTGTGTTACCTCGTTTATAAAGACTGAACGATGCAGTAGTTGAGTTTGTGCTCTGGGAATAGTAACGGGGATGTATGTGCTGCCGGATGAATGTCCTGTGTATTATGCTTCTCCTTCTTCTACCTCTAGTTCTGAATGAGAGAGTGAGCTGCAACAACATGTACGCATGCCTCTGTTTTTCTAACGCCTCTGATCCACGCTGAATCATACATTCCTATTGCTCCCTCCATGCCCCGTGAATAACGGTGGAACCTGACTCTTCCTAGTACATATACTAAGTACTTTCTTGTCCAGTTTGACAATTACGATTACGACCATGCTTCAGTGTGAAGTTCACCGGTCCTTTCCGGTTAGCCAGCATGTGCAAAGCGACTGGCAGTGAGGTAGCTATTTTAAAGGAATTTATATACTTCCTCAGTTTTTAAATATTTGTTTTTTAGAGATTTTAAATGGACTATTACATACAGATGTATATAGACATATTTTAGAGTGTAAATTCACTCATTTTGCTTGTAGTCACTTGTTGAAATCTCTATAAAAACAAATATTTAAAAACGGAGGGAGTATAATATGCTGGTTGCCTCATTGCACGCCTGAGAGTTGGGAGTCGTGTCTTTCTTTCGTTGTGTACAGAGCAAGAAGAAGAAATGCTAAGAGACGGGGTTTGGCGGCAAATTAACCTGCTGGGTTAGTGGAGAATTCGGCGATGGAACCTAGAGCTCGCTCTGTCGTCCCTAGCGAATAGGAGGGTGGCATCATCGTTGGCCGGCCCAGCAGCGTCAGATCTGAATATTTTTTAAACCGAAAAATATATATTTTGTGAAAAACAATTAAAAACTCAAACATTTTTTGAGTTTGTGAACGCCTGAACGGCAGGAGCATTTTTTGAAAGGGAAAAGCTTACCTTCAGCTGGCTGATGGCGTGCGAGCGTTCGCCGCCTTCGTGTCCGTCAGATTGACTCTTGATCAGACGGTCGAGAGTAACCCCTTTATGTCCGCGTTTCTGCAACTCATGCCTTGTTTTAGAAAACAGAGTTCCCAACTGTCTAGTTAGATCCCATGGCGGGCGGACACTCCTGCAGCTGGGAGGGTGACACCGGCGAGGATTTCATCCAGATCTCGTCGGATCCGACGAGTATGGCGCGTGGGTAGGCCAGGGCGTCCGGGAGCGGCAGAGACGGAGACTCGTTCAACTGGGAGCGCAACTACGGCAAGGATTCCAGCCGGATCGGGCGAGGATGGCGACCTGGCAAGAGGCGGGGACATCCGCGAGCGGTGGGGCTCCACTCGGCGAGGTCCGGCAGGGTTGGAAGCGAGCTTCATCCCGAGGACCCACCCTGGCAGTGGCATGGCTTTCCCGCGGCAAGAGGCGAACAGATGGAGAAAATTGAAGGAAGGAATGGCGGCGAGGCGACCTAGTCGAGGTTCGATGCTCGTCGGCGACGGCGTGAAGGTGTGGACGGGCAGCGTCGATCCTTCCTCACCGCCATGTGGCGGAGCTCATGGTCTGCTCTTGCTGCTACCGGGTGATGAGAAGATGTTGCTGACCATTAACGATGGCAAGGCTGCCATCCACTTCTGCAACATCAGTTCTATTGCAAAAAACAAATGTGCAACAAGACCTTTGTTGCAGAAAAAATTCCGCAACAGGACTGTTGTTGCAAAAAAAAGTCCGCAACAAGATCTTTGTTGCAAAAAAAATCTGTGACGGACACGACTGTGAGCTGCAGATGCTTTTTTTGAAACATAGATCTTGTTGCAAAAAAATGCAACAATTACTTTGTTGCAAAAAATAATCAAAAACATGAACTCTGTTATAAAAGTTTCTGCAACATGACCTTTGTTTCAAAAAATTCTGTAACATTACCTTTGTTGCAATGGGAAGGACGATGCTCGGTCACTCGATGGGGTGGGCCTGACGGCTCGCGTAGCACGTCCCGAGGCCGCTGCTACGCGTCGGCCGGCGGATCTTTTTAAAAACGTTCGTCGTCTCGTGAGTCATTGAATTTGATGGATTGAGTGACCGAGAGTCACTTTCTATCATTGCAACACATGTCGTGTTGCAGGAAATTTCTGCAACACAGGTTGTGTTGCGATTTTTTCTTTGCAACACGGGTCATATTGTAGAAATTTTTGCAAGCTATTTTTTCGCAGTAGAGGTCTTGTTTCAGTTTTTTTTTCAATAGAGGCCTTCTTGCACTTTAGTTATTTTGCGACAGAGATCTCATTGCAAATTTATTTTTTCTGTAACATAGATCTTGTCGCAGTTTTTGCAACAGAGTCATTGCTGAGGAAACTCATCGTAGTGGATAGTGAGCAGCAAACAACGGCCACGTTGACTGAAAGAAAGAGAAAAAAAACCGCTCGGTCAAGACACGTGTCGTACGGACGAGCCGACGGATGCTCGCGTGCGATCTGCCAGTAGAAACCAAGCGTTTTCCTTTTTGAAACTCCGAACAAAATTTGAAAATGTTAACATTTTTTGAGAATGGGAAACTTTTTTGAAACCCCGAACAAAATTTGAAACAGCAAAACAATGAAAATAGGGATATTTTCTGAAAATCCGAGCAAACTTTGAAAAATCAAACATTTTATACAAAAAAACTCTAACATTATTTTTAGGGCGAAGCTACGCGTCCGCCGGCGAAAATTGAAAAAGGATCCGCCGCCTCGCTGACCATTGGATGGACACATTAATGACCGTCCGATCTACCAACGTAGGCAGCCACCCTTTGCAACAAGAGTGGTGTTTCCGCAACACACTGTTTGCTGAATCACCCAAGAGTGTAATTTTTATTTTTTTTTGCAACAGAGATCTTATTGCAGGAATTTTTCACAACAAAGATCTTCTTGCAGAAATTTTAAAGATCACCCGTGCCTGTATTTTTTTACTTTCTGCACCAAATATCTTGCTTCATATTTTTTTCGCAACAGAGGTCTTGTTGCAGAATTTTAAAGATCACGCGACACGAGCATGTACTTTTTTATTTTTTTGCAATAGGGGTCTTGTTGCAATTTCTTTTTACAACAAAGGTCCGATCTAGGTTGTCTTTGCAACAAGGGTATTGTTTCGGAAACAACGATGACTATTGTAGCAAGGGTTTGTTTCAGAAGCACATCGATGACTATTGGAACAAGAGCTTTGTTTCAGAAACATTGGTGACGTTGCAAAAGCATCTCTGTGTATGTGTCCCTTCTTTGCAGCAAGGGCTTTATTTTCATGAACAACTATTACAACAATGGCTTTGTTTCACAAAAAATGCCGCACAGGGCCGGGACGGGTCAGCTGGGAGGGCTCCCCCGACACTGACATCATCGACGGAGAGGCCATGTGTTGCGCCGCCCGCCACTGAAACGACGACCGGGCCACGCAGATCTCAGGCACTTTCGCCGACATCGGGTGGTGGCTTGGCGATTCCGATCTAGATGCAGGGCACGGAGATGTGAGCGGCAGGGCGGTCAGCTGCCCGGCCAACCACAAGTGAGGTGGGGAAAGAAAAATATGAGAGGTGGAATTGGGACGGCGAAGGCCTGCCTCGCCAGCGAACGACGACTGTCTGAGGCCGGCGGCGAGCACGGGCGAGCACCAGTGTACCTGGCCATGTAGTCCGTCTGCAGCAAGTGCTAAGTTGCAGAAGAGCTTCTGAAATATGGGTGGAGTTGCAACAACGTGAAGTACATGAGGGTGGCTTCTGGTCGTCCGATCAAAACAGATCGAACGCTCACGGAGGCGGTTGACGGGCACCGAAAGATCAGCCGGATGGGTACAAACGTTTCCCTTACTTTTAAGGATAAATCTAACTTCTGAACCACAAGTCTTTTTTTATAGATCCGAACGATCTTACCGCCGTTGGATGCTCGTCTCGCGGCTGCGGTCTGAGTTGCGATTTTAACGAGGATAACTGCCTAATCTGGATCGTTATTGCAATTTTGTGGGATAGTTTCCGCTTGTAAGTGGATCGCGATTTGTGGGACAGCTGGCGTTTTTAATGGAAATCTTAATCACGATCTTGTGGGAAAGTGGCATTTTTAGTGACGATTTTTGTGTTCCTTTTCCTATCTTTTTTTCACACCATACTTGTTTAGTTATTTAGGAAAAATATATATGCTAGTGTGGGGAGTTGAACCCACAACTTCATTGTTGAGAAGTAAAAATCGAACAATCAACTAGACTACACAATCTTTTTTGTCTGTTTTAATCGTGATTTAATTTGTATATGTTTTCAAATCCCGTTTGAACCATGGAAGCCACAAGTTAGGCCATTTACAGGGGCATTATTTTGGACATACGCTCAGGCTCGTTGATATAAACTTGTTGAGTAATGGGTGAATTTAAAGCTTGGTCGGAACGCACACCGGTCTAAAATTTTTTAAAAAATGTTGGTGGTGGTTGTTGAACAAGGAGAAGATTTGTTACTTGACAATTTACACGGTTGTCTCAAGGACTAGGTGGTTATGAATGACACAGAGGAAAAAAATGTGGAAACATATCTTGGTGACTTCTGTGTAAATAGCACACTAAGACCTGATAACTTACATACAAACACTATGATAACTTTGATTCGGCTGGAAAAAATAATGAAATATGCCCCTAGTAATTTTTATGTAAATAGGATGATAATTTACACACCATAAGCCTGATATCTTACAAAGAAACAACGGGTAACTTTTTGAGCAGGGAAAAAGTTGTTGAAAACATATTTTCAGTAATTGTGTAAATACTATGGTAATATAAGCATGTTAGACCTAATAACTTATGTACTCACAACACGGTAACTTTTGACTAAGGGAAGAAAAAATGTTGAAAACATACCCTGGTAACTTATGCGTAAATAGGAAGGTAATGTATGCACTGCATACCTGATAACTTACGTATAAACACCACGCTAAGGCCCAGAAAAATAGTTCTTCAAAACGTACCCCGATAACTTCTATGTAAAAAGCATGGTAATTTTATGCACCACAGATCTGATAATTTATGTACAAACATCATGGTATTCTCGACCGGTGAAAAAAGTTACCCCTGATAAGTTATGTGCAAATAGCATGGTGTGACGTGCCGATCCACGGACCTCACTCGGCGCAGGAGCATGACACATGGTATGCCACGGGCTAGACACGGCCCATTCAGTCGCGTGTCGAGTCAGTCTCTTTATGTTCCCGACATGCGTACTCGTGGGCCGGCCCACGAAAAATGGTTCGTTTGGTCAGTTTTTACAGACCTGATAACTTATGCATAAATATTTTGGCAATTTTGGCCCACGAAAATACTTGTTGGATATTGAGTGCAAATAACATGATAATATATGAACTGCATGCCTGATAGCTTATGTACAAACACATCGATAAGTTTCACGAGGGAAAGTTGTTGAAAACATACCGCATAACTTCTATGTAAATGGGCATGATGATTTATGCACTGCAATCTGATAATTCATTTACAAACACCGTGGTAACTTTGACTTAGGGAACAAAGTTGTTGAACATACCACGTTAACTTCAATATGAATACCATGATAACTTACGTAATGCGTGTGTGGTAACTTACATAGCTCAGGTGTGGTACATTCTGACCCCAAAAAGCTTGTCGAAAGATATCAATATGAGATCTAGTTTTCAAGATCTCATTGCGTCAAACTATTTATGTGAAAACGGATTTTGAGTCCGGCTTTTCGTTTGAGAGATAAAACAGTTGAAGTTTCAAAATGAAGAGTCTTTCTTGACTTCATCTTTTTTGTTTTATCTAATGTATGCACTTTTTAAAGATATGAGATAGAGAGAACCGCATGCATGCAACGATTTTTGTGGGAGGTCATTCAATACTATTGCTTAAATTCATAATGTTCGGCATGTATCAAGATCCTATTTTGAAAGTATGAACATTTTTTTAAACATGAGTAAACTAAAAAAATTCATAAAGTTTTTGAAACACTACTTTTTGGAAAAATAAAAAATTCAAATTCTGATTTTTAATAAAATTGGATTTTTTTTAATTTATGATAATATAAAAACGAAAAAACAAATAATAAAATAAAATAAAATAAAATGAAACAAAGTGAAGTAACAAAATGTAAAGGAAAAAACGGTACAAAAAGAATACGGATTCTACTTACTTTGGTCGGCCCACTGCGGTTTGCTTGCTGCACGCCTGTTCGAAGCAGCGGCAGTTTGCCACAGTGAGCGGCTTATAGGGTTTCGCCCTCGTGGCTTCACCTGTCCACTGTTTTCAGAGAGCAACTAATTGGAGGTTATCCCTTGCGGGGACCTCCAGAGGTCACTTTTGGTGTTTAGGAGCATACCAAGTGGTGCGTTCAGCAGCCGCCACATGTGATGTTATGGGCACTCTCTCGATTCCTTTTTTTTTGTACGTGTTTTCTGGTTTAAATGGGTTTTTCCCTAGGTTTTTTGGCTTTTCAATTTTTCGCCCGGTTTTCCTTAGGTTTTGAAAAAAAAAGTGCAGAATTCTTTTTACGTGAAAAAAATTATGTTTCCACGAGAAGCACACATTTGATTTTCATGGAAGCCAAGATTTGCTTCTACGACAAGCGCAGTTGTGATTCTCGGAAAGGAAAAAAATATGTACTTACACGAGAAGCACAAGAAGCACATCTATGCTACTCGAAAAGGAAAAAAATGTACTTCCACAAAAAGCATAGACTTACTTCTCGTTGAGGCACAGATGTATTTCCGCGAGACGCATAGTTGTGATTACAGGAAAAAAATTGTGCCTCCACTAGAAGCACAAATTTGCTTCTTGTAGAAGTACAGAATTATTTTCTCGAGAAGCACAGTTGTGCTTTTCAAAAAGGGATAAAAATTTATGCTTTCACAAGAAGCACACAATTGTGTCTCATGAAAGCACAGATTTCCTTTCGCGAGAAGCATAACTATGCATTCTTGAAAATGAGAAAATGGTGAAAAACCGCAACGGTACCTTCGGCCCAGGGTTTTTCCTTCCTTTTTCGCTATTTATTTTTTATGTTGCAAGTTTTTTGATTTAGTTTTCTAGGGTTTTTGTATTTGTTTTCCGGATTTTTTAATGATTTTTTGTAAACAAAAAGTACGTCGCGAAGATCTAGTTTCGAAGATCTCGACGCGAGAAATCCAACGGTGAAAGCAGTTAGGGATTTGGACGCATAGTTCAAGAGATAAAATATTTTAAATAAATAAATCTATGAAAAAAGAGAAAACACCCATGTTACGACAAGTAACGCACATGGCCACATGCAGTTCGCCACTTGTCAGTTCCAGATCACAATTTGTGTTTCTCTATCCACCTAAAATGCACTAGCTTAGAGGTATGGAGGCATCCACGCTTGGCTAAGCCATTGGTCTGGATGGTGATGCACGAAAGGAAATAGAAGAACACGATCGAAATATTGAAAATCCCATATCAACACTTCTGGACCGGGACCATTGCTTGGTGGTATCGGGCCCTAAATGAACATTAGGTATTTTTCATAATAAGTATTTTGTTATAAATTCATAACCACACTTAGGAATACACACATTACACGGTCATACCACTATAGTACCATATGACATATAAAATTAGAGATGTACAAGATTTCAAAAGGGTTCCTGTACGGCTCCTTTTGAACTTAACATGAATTCACCTTCCTTACTCAGGCCAAGCTTCCGTTTAATCTTGTCATCTTTCTTGATCATTTTAGGTGTGGATTAGTCCAATGGACACCGAAAGAGGCAAGGACTCTTTTCCCTCATTCTTGTCACCTTTTTTATCTTTTAGGAGTGGCACTTTACTCTTCCAACATGCTTATTGGACTAATCTAGTTCAACATGCAATTAAATAGTTTATCACTTAACTATTTCATCATTAATCAACCAAATTTATTGTGGGGTCTAGATGCACTTTCAAAATTATTTATCCATGGAAAATCCAATAGATGGAAAATGATAATAATATCATGACACTTGTAGACATATCATATGTTTATAATTGTGTATCTAGTTGCGTCTAAAATACATAGTCATACCATCGAGACAGCTCTATAAAGCTAATTACTCATATTGCAATAGACCTGATCACATAGAAATACAAAACACATTTAACGACAAACATACATATCCGCATAGGAGTGCAATTTTTCTATGTTATTTTTCTCAGTTTGAACATGAGGTCGAATTAAGAATGTCCCAAAACAATTTTAAAATTAAAAGAAGATTTTTTGCTGCAAATATGGTTTAAATTGTAACATAAAATGATGCATATTAATGCTTAGAAATTCCAACATTATGGCCTCTATTGTGCTAATATGTGTACTAGAAAATATAAGATAAAGTAAATTGAAGTAAATAAGTAAGAAGGTTTTATAAATAAATGATAACTGTTGACTTAATTCTAGACCATCTCATTTCTTGAACTCTTGACTCAAAACACGACATAAAAATTCTAAGATAACATCTCTAAAAATTTACAAGAGACCTTATTCATCAAAATCTGCATGGCATCATCAAACTGCCCATAATATATGACATTTAGCATATGGTTCTATTTTTTTTGCATCGCCAAGAATTAAAGAGCGAGCTAATTGAGCTTAACGTAGAATTTGAGAAAACTTTTAACACATTGAGAAGTGTTCTATTCTTGATATGTCAAAGGATATATGATTTAATAATGACAGGTGGGTCAATTGGATAAAAATGATCCTTTGCTTAGTGAATTTCATGAGGGCCCAAACCTGGGTAAACCTCATTGTGCAATCCCCTCTGATACTTCTGGTCGTTCTCTCCCCCTAATCGTTTTTGTCAGTGACAAAATGTGCAAATGGCCACATGTGTTCCGCGGCTTCACTATTTTTTAACAATAACATTCCCAAGTTTGTAGCTTCGGTTAGGGAGGCTAAGCCTTTCGACCCATTACATTTCCTCTTTCCTCCTAGGACTATGATGAGCCTCATGGTTTCAGACTGGTGCCACAACATCATTAAACAAATGGTATCTAATAACACTTGGTCTTTCCCTTGGTACAGTAATTTCACTGGTTTGAAAATCTATAAATCTATCTTCTAACACATTCAAGACCCTACTATCCCCTAATGGGTCTAGACGACTAAATTGCAATCAAAGCTCAAGTTCTTCATGTGCCTCCTTTTAAGTGACAGGCTCAACATTAAGAATATACTTGAAAGAAGAAATTTTCATATTAATGGTCGCTCCAACTGCTCTCACGCTCCAACCTTGAGCCCCATGGTCATTTATTTTGGAGCTTCCCCTTAGCAGAAATATATTTGCTTCCATTGACCTCAATCTTGTTCCCTCTGCACCTTTATAATTTTGATTTACTAGGCCAAGAAAACCTTCAATAAGCCTGTCTTTGGTGATGTATTTATTTTAGCATCCTCGAGTCTTTGGAGGCAATGGAGTACCCAATATGACTCTTACTCTTGGTTCTTGTACCTTCATCCTTAATAGGTACCTCTACCTTCATATGTATCTTCTTTGCTATAGAATGAAGGATGAGGAGAATACTTCTCTAAGATCTTGGCTAGATCAACTTAAATAGTTTGTCTTCAGCCTCCTATACACTCCCTTGTATATATACCTTTGGTTTTAATAGAATCTACTATTAGGGCCTCTCCTATAATTCTTTGACTAAAAGGTAGTGTTCCTTTAACTTGATTTGGATCCGCAAATAACTTGAACTAACCTTGGCACAAATGGGTCAACTAACCTAAGCCATAGAAGTGAAGGTTCCTGGGCCTTTTCATCTGCATACATATACTGCATGAGCACTACCTACTCCCTACTTTCCAAAATATAAGACACATTTGACTTTTTCTGGTCTTCAACCCACAACTCAGACTAAGATTTTCAATTATAATGTGCTTAAAATATAAGCATAAAGGTTAAAACAAAGGTATTTTGCAAAACATGTAGAATGATGCCATTCCTAGAGCATTATGCATATGTTTTGGTATATATTAGTGGTCAAAGTTATGCACTAAAGATTATGCAAATTGAAGTATGCCCTACATACCGTGAAAGAGGGAGTATTGGCTAAGTTCCCAAACAACAACAAAATGAAACAAATCTCCTAGACAAAGCCATCCATGAGATCCACTAGTTTGCAGCAATAACAAGGACTACACCAACAACTTCTCACAAGATAACCACTTCCCTTTTTTGTTCAAACATCAATGTATTGTGTTGTTGTTTCAGTTGATCACTACAATTAGTGAAGGAGAGTGAAATAATTCATTCTAAAAACACATGCTATTTGTGAAAACTACCATATCCGAAGTTGTGAATATTTATTACGTTTTCTTGAACTGATGTGAAACACACATTAATGCAAAAAAGAGTACAAGTAATTCAACAAACAAGAAAATATGAAAACAGATGGGTTTAGAACACAATAAAGTTACAAAAATAATCATTGTATAGACACAGGAAATTACGAAAAATGCAACATTTCTAAGGATGAAACTTTTACCGATGGGCATGAGTACCATGAGGAAGACTTATATGAGATCTCACATTATGTGAGATCAACCTCAAAAATTCATATTTAAATATGAGATCTCACATTAAGTGAACATGTATTTTTTTCAAAAAAATCGATCGCATTGATCTCGTCTAATATGAGATCTCACACAAGTCTCCACTTTGATACCATGGGTACATGACCCGAATGGGTAGAATGCATGCACCTTTTTATGTCCATTGGCAATATCAAACTCTACACGACTAATCATGGGTAGGGCATGGTACCCCATAACCTGCCCGATTATCTTATTAGCGGATCAAATGTGTTATATTAAATATACTAAACTAACAAGTGTTTCTATGTAAGCTCGGTACCTAACCCTATCGAGTTATTTACCCAAAACCATCACACTTGGGGCTAGCGTAACAACTTAGTACCAGATTTGAGGTAGGGCAAGACAAACCACCAACTTTGTGCCTAATGACTAACCCAGAGCACTGATTGTCCGATAACCTCGAGAAAACAGCAAAACTGACAAGTTGGGCCCACCTATCGGGTTGACATGGCGTGCTCGAGTGACAATCTGCAGAGTTGGATGATGGTCTCACCTATCAGTGAGTCAAGTGTTTTTTTTTTGCATTTTGCATTTTACTTCTTCCTTTTTCTCCTAGGCATTTCAACAAACAGGTTATGGGCGACGGCAGGAAATTTCACCTGCTCGCCGGTCGCCGCTGGGGTGTCGTGCTCTCGAGGTAGACCAGGCTCGGTGCTAGTCTTCGACCGCACCCACTACCATGCGAGCCCGTGCCGTCCACACAGCCAAGGTTGCGCCGGCGGCGGTGTTGGAAATATGCCCTAGAGGCAATAATAAATTAGTTATTATTATATTTCCTTGTTCATGATAATCGTTTATTATCCATGCTATAATTGTATGGATAGGAAACTCCGATACATGTGTGGATACATAGACAACACCATGTCCCTAGTAAGCCTCTAGTTGACTAGCTCGTTGATCAATAGATGGTTACGGTTTCCTGACCATGGACATTGGATGTCGTTGATAACGGGATCACATCATTAGGAGAATGATGTGATGGACAAGACCCAATCCTAAGCCTAGCACAAAGATCGTAGTTCGTATGCTAAAGCTTTTCTAATGTCAAGTATCATTTCCTTAGACCATGAGATTGTGCAACTCCCGGATGCCGTAGGAATGCTTTGGGTGTACCAAACGTCACAACGTAACTGGGTGGCTATAAAGGTGCACTACAGGTATCTCCGAAAGTGTCTGTTGGGTTGGCATGAATCGAGACTGGGATTTGTCACTCCGGTAAACGGAGAGGTATCTCTGGGCCCACTCAGTAGGACATCATCATAATGTGCACAATGTGACCAAGGGGTTGATCACGAGATGATGTGTTACGGAACGAGTAAAGAGACTTGCCGGTAACGAGATTGAACAAGGTATCGGTATACCGACGATCGAATCTCGGGCAAGTACTATACCGCTAGACAAAGGGAATTGTATACGGGATCGATTGAGTCCTTGACATCGTGGTTTATCCGATGAGATCATCGTGGAACATGTGGGAGCCAACATAGGTATCCAGATCCCGTTGTTGGTTATTGGCCGGAGAACGTCACGGTCATGTCTGCATGGTTCCCGAACCCGTAGGGTCTACACACTTAAGGTTCGATGACGCTAGGGTTATAAAGGAAGTTTGTAAGTGGTTAACGAATGTTGTTTGGAGTCCCAGATGAGATCCCGGACGTCACGAGGAGTTCCGGAATGGTCCGGAGGTAAAGATTTATATATGGAAAGTTGTTGTTCGGGTTTCGGGAAAAGTTCAGGTTTTTCCGGTATTGTACCGGGAAGCTTCCAGAAGGTTCCGGAGGTCCGGAAATTGTTCCACCACGTCAAATACATAAGCATGGGCTGTAGGGGGCGCCCTAGCCTTAATGGGCCAGGGGCACTAGCCCCCCCCCAAAGCCCATGCGCATGGGAGGGGGGAAACCCTAAGGGGAAGGGCCTCCACTTGACTTGGGGGGCACTCCTCCCCCCTTTGCAGCCGCCCCCAACCCTAGATGGGATCTATGGGGGCCGGCCCCCTCTCCCCCCTCCCCCACCTATAAATAGTGGAGGGGTGGGAGGTCAGTCGCACCCCAAGTTCTGGCGCAGCCCTCCCCCTCTCCCAAGTACTCCTCCTCTCTTGCGGTGCTTGGCGAAGCCCTGCAGGATTGCCACGCTCCTCCACCACCACCACGCCGTTGTGCTGCTGCTGGATGGAGTCTTCCTCAACCTCTCCCTCTCTCCTTGCTGCATCAAGGCATGGGAGACGTCACCGGGCTGTACGTGTGTTGAACGCGGAGGTGCCGTCCGTTCGACACTATAGGATCTCCGGTGATTTGGATCACAACGAGTACGACTTCTTCAACCCCGTTCTCTTGAACGCTTCCGCTTAGCAATCTACTAGGGTATGTAGATGCACTCTCCTTCCCCTCGTTGCTGGTTTCTCCATAGATAGATCTTGGTGACACGTAGGAAAATTTTGAATTTCTGCTACGTTCCCCAGCAGTGACATCATGAGCTAGGTCTATTGCGTAGATTCTTTGCACGAGTAGAACACAAAGTTGTTGTGGGCGTTGATGTTGTTCAATATGCTTACCGTTACTAGTCCAATCTTGATTCAGCGGCATCGTGGGATGAAGCGGCCCGACCGACCTTACACGCATTTCCACGTGAGACAGAGTTCCACCGATTGACATGCACTTGTTGCATAAGGTGGCTAGCGGTGCCGCCTCTCCACTTTAGTCGGATCGGATTCGATGAAAAGGGTCCTTATGAAGGGTAAATAGCAATTGACATATCATGTTATGGTTTTTATGTAGGTAAGAAACGTTCTTGCTAGAAACCCATAGCAGCCACGTAAAACATGCAAACAACAATTAGAGGACGCCTAACTTGTTTTTGCAGGTATGCTATGTGATGTGATATGGCCAAGAAGAATGTGATGAATGATATGTGATGTATGAGATTGATCATGTTCTTGTAATAGGAATCACGACTTGCATGTCGATGAGTATGACAACCGGCAGGAGCCATAGGAGTTGTCTTTATTTATTGTATGACCTACGTGTCATTGAACAACGCCATGTAATTACTTTACTTTATTGCTAACCGGTAACCATAGTAGTAGAAGTAATAAGTTGGCGAGACAACTTCATGGAGACATGATGATGGAGATCATGGTGTCATGCCGGTGACGATGATGATCATGGAGCCCCGAAGATGGAGATCAAAAGGAGCAATATGATATTGGCCATATCATGTCACTTTTTGATTGCATGTGATGTTTATCATGTTTATGCATCTTATTTGCTTAGAACGACGGTAGTAAATAAGATGATCCTCATTAAAATTTCAAGAAAGTGTTCCCCTAATCGTGCACCGCTATGAAAGTTTGTCATTTCAAGCACCACGTGATGATCGGGTGTGATAGATTCTTACGTTCACATACAACGGTGTAAGCCAGATTTACACACGCCAAACACTTAGGTTGACTTGACGAGCCTAGCATGTACAGACATGGCCTCGGAACACAAGAGACCGAAAGGTCGAGCATGAGTCGATAGTAGATACGATCAACATGAAGATGTTCACCGATGATGACTAGTACGCCTCACGTGATGATCGGACACGGCCTAGTTGACTCGGATCATGTAATCACTTAGATGACTAGAGGGATGTCTATCTGAGTGGGAGTTCATAAGATGAACTTAATTATCCTGAACATAGTCAAAAGATCTTTGCAAATTATGTCGTAAGCTCGCGCTTTAGTTCCACTGTTTAGATACGTTCCTAGAGAAAATATAGTTAAAAGTTGACAGTAGCGATTATGCGGACAGTAGAAAGCTTATGTCCTTAATGCACCGCTCAGTGTACCGAACCCCAAACGTCGTTTGTGGATGTTGCGAACATCGGACATACACGTTTTGATAACTACGTGGTAGTTCAGTTAAACGGTTTAGAGTTGAGGCACCAGAGATGTTTTTGAAACGTCGCGGAACACATGAGATGTTTTCGAGGGCTGAAATTGGGATTTCAGGCTCGTGCCCATGTCAAGAGGTATAAGACCTCTGACAATTTTCTTAGCCTGCAAACTAAGGGAGAAAAGCTCAATCGTTGAGCTTGTGCTCAGATTGTCTGAGTGCAACAATCACTTGAATCAAGTGGGAGTTGATCTTCCAGATGAGATAGTGATGTTTCTCCAAAGTCATTGCCACCAAGCTGCTAGAGCTTCGTGATGAACTATAACATATCAGGGATAGATATGATGATCCTTGAGGTATTCACGATGTTTGACACCGCGAAAGTAGAAATCAAGAAGGAGCACCAATTGTTGATGGTTGGTGAAACCACTAGTTTCAAGAAGGGCAAGGGCAAGAAGGGATACTTCATGAAACGACAAATCAGCTGTTGCTCCAGTGAAGAAACCCAAGGTTGAACCCAAACCCGAGACTAAGTGCTTCTGTAATAAGGGGAACAGTGACTGGAGCAGAATTACCCTAGATACTTGGTAGATGAGAAGGCTGGCAAGGTCGATAGAAGTATATTGGATATACATTATGTTAATGTGTACATTACTAGTACTCCTAGTAGCACCAGGGTATTAGATACCGGTTCGGTTGCTAAGTGTTAGTAACTCGAAATAAAAGAGCTACGGAATAAACGGAGACTGGCTAAAGGTGAGCTGACTATATGTGTTGGAAGTATTTCCAAGTTTGATGTGATCAAACATCGCACCTTCCCTCTACCATCAAGATTAGTATTAAACCTGAATAATTGTCATTTGGTGTTTGCGTTGAGCATAGACATGATTGGATTATGTCTATCGCAATACAGTTATTCATTTAAGGAGAATAATGGTTACTCTGTTTATTTGAATAATACCTTCAATGGTCTTGCACCTGAAACGAATGGTTTATTGAATCTCGATCGTAGTGATACACATTTTCATGCGAAAAGATATAAGATAGTAATGATAGTACCACTTACTTGTGGCACTGCCATGTAAGTCATATTGGTATAAAACGCATGAAGAAGCTCCTTGTTGATGGATCTTTGGACTCGCTCGTTTTTGAAAAGTTTGAGACATGCGAACCATGTCTATTGGTGTATACGCATGAAGAAACTCCATGCAGATGGATCGTTTGGACTCACTTGATTTTGAATCACTTGAGATATGCAAATCATACCACATGGGCAAGATGACCAAAAGCCCGGTTTCAAAGAAGATGGAACAAGATAGCAACTTGTTGGAAGTAACACATTTTGATGTGTGCAGTCCAATGAGTGCTGAGGCATGCAGTGAATATCGTTATGTTCTTAATTCACAGATGATTCGAGTAGATGTTGAGTATATTTACTTGATGAAACAAAAGTCTGAATTATTGAATGGTTCAAGTAATTTCAGAGTGAAGTTGAAGATCATCGTGACAAGAGGATAAAATGTCTATGATATGATCATAGAGATGAGTATCTGAGTTACGAGCTTTGGCACGCAATTAAGACATTGTGGAAATTGTTTCACAATTAATACCGCCTGGAACACCATAGTGTGATGGTGTGTCCGAACATCATAGTTGCACCCTATTGGATATGGTGCATATCATGACGTCTCTTATCGAATTACCACTATCGTTCATGGGTTAGGCATTAGAGACAACCGCACTCACTTTAATGGGGCACCACGTAATTCCGTTGTGACGACACTGTTTGAACTGTGATTTGGAGAAACCTAAGTTGTCGTTTCTTAAAAGTTTGGGGTTGCGACGCTTATGTGAAAAAGTTTCAGGTTGATAAGCTCGAACCCTAAGCGGATAAAATGCATCTTCATAGGACACCCAAAAAAGTTGGGTATACCTCCTAATTCAGATCCGAAAGCAATAGGGATTGTTTCCTGAACCGGGTCCTTTCTCGAGGAAAAGTTTGTCTCGAAAGAATTGAGTGGGAGGATGGTGGAGACTTAATGAGGTTATTGAATCATCACTTCAACTAGTGTGTAGCAGGGCACAGGAAGTTGTTCATGTGGCACCTACACCAATTGAAGTGGAAGCTGATGATAGTGATCATGATACTTCAGATCAAGTCACTACCGGACCTCGTAGGTCGACAAGGACGCGTACTACTTCAGAGTGGTACGCACTCCTGTCTTAGAGGTCATGTTGCTAGACAACAATGAACCTACAAGCTATGGAGAAGCGATGGTGGGCCCATATTCTGACAAATGGTTAGAAGCCATGAAATCCGAGATAGGATCCATGTATCAGAACAAAGCATGGACTTTGGTGGACTTGCCCAATGATCGGCAAGCCATTAGATAAATGGATCTTTAAGAAGAAGACGGACGTGGATGGTAATGTCACCATCTATGAAGCTCGACTTGTGGCGAAGAGTTTTTCACAAGTTCAAGGAGTTGACTACAATGAGATTTTCTCATCCGTAGCGATGCTTAAAGTCCGTCGGAATCATGTTAGCATTAGCTGCATTTATGAAATGTGGCAGATGGATGTCAAAACAAGGTTCTTTACCAGTTTTCGTAAGGAAAGGTTGTATGTGATACAATCATAAAGGTTTTGTCGATCCTAAGGATGCTAAAAGGTATGCTAGCTCCAGCGATCCTTCCATGGACTGGAGTAAGCATCTCGGAGTTGGAATATGCACTTTGATAAGATGATCAAAGATTTTTGTTTATACAAAGTTTATGAGAAACTTGTATTTCCAAAGAAGTGAGTGGGAGCACTATAGAATTTCTGATGAGTATATGTTGTTGACATATTGTTGATCAGAAATAATGTAGAATTTCTGGAAAGCATATAGGGTTATTTGAAAAGTGTTTTTCAATAGAAAACCTGGATTAGGCTACTTGAACAATAAGCATCAAGATCTATAAGATAGATCAAAATGCTTAATAGTACTTTCAAATGAGCACATACCTTGACATGATCTTGAAGGTGTTCAATATGGATCAGTCAAAGAAGGAGTTCTTGCCTGAGTTGTAAGGTATGAAGTTAAGACTTAAAGCTCGACCACGGCAAATAGAGAGGAAGGACGAAGGTCGTCCCCTATGCTTTTGTCATAGGCTCTCTACAGTATGCTATGCTAAGTACTACACCTAGTGTGTGCCTTGCCACATGTCTGGCAAGAGGGTACAAAGGTGATCAAGGAGTGGATCACCAGATGGCGGTCAAAAATTGTCCTTGGAGTAATAAGGACATGTTTCTCGATTATGGAGGTGATAAAGAGTTCGGCGTAAAGGGTTACATCGATGCAAGCTTTAACACCTATCCGAATGACTCTGAGTAGCAAAACGGATACGTATAGTGGAGCAACCATTTGGAATAGCTCCAAGTGGAGCGTGGAAGCAGCATTTACAATATGACCTAGAGATTTGCAAAGTACATACGGATCTGAATGTTGCAGACCCGTTGACTAAAACCTCTCTCACAAGCAAAACATGATCAAACCCCATAACTCATTGAGTCTTAATCACATGATGATGTGAACTAGTTTAGTGACACTAGTAAACTCTTTGGGTGTTGGTCACATGGCGATGTGACCTGTGAGTGTTAATCACATGGCGATGTGAACTAGATTATTGACTCTATTGCAAGTGGGAGACTGTTGGAAATATGCCCTAGAGGCAATAATAAATTAGTTATTATTATATTTCCTTGTTCATGATAATCGTTTATTATCCAGGCTATAATTGTATTGATAGGAAACTCCGATACATGTGTGGATACATAGACAACACCATGTCCCTAGTAAGCCTCTAGTTGACTAGCTCGTTGATCAATAGATGGTTACGGTTTTCTGACCATGGACATTGGATGTCGTTGATAACGGGATCACATCATTAGGAGAATGATGTGATGGACAAGACCCAATCCTAAGCCTAGCACAAAGATCGTGTAGTTCAGTATGCTAAAGCTTTTCTAATGTCAAGTATCATTTCCTTAGACCATGAGATTGTGCAACTCCGGATGCCGTAGGAATGCTTTGGGTGTACCAAACGTCACAACGAATCGGGTGGCTATAAAGGTGCACTACAGGTATCTCCGAAAGTGTCTGTTGGGTTGGCACGAATCGAGATCGATTTGTCACTCCGTAAACGGAGAGGTATCTCTGGGCCCACTCGGTAGGACATCATCATAATGTGCACAATGTGACCAAGGGGTTGATCACGAGATGATGTGTTACGGAACGAGTAAAGAGACTTGCCAGTAACGAGATTGAACAAGGTATCGGTATACCGATGATCGAATCTCGGGCAAGTACTATACCGCTAGACAAAGGGAATTGTATACGGGATCGATTGAGTCCTTGACATCGTGGTTCATCCGATGAGATCATCGTGGAACATGTGGGAGCCAACATGGGTATCCAGATCCCGCTGTTGGTTATTGGCCGGAGAACATCTCGGTCATGTCTGCCTGGTTCCCGAACCCGTAGGGTCTACACACTTAAGGTTCGATGACACTAGGGTTATAAAGGAAGTTTGTAAGTGGTTACCGAATGTTGTTCGGAGTCCCGGATGAGATCCTGGACGTCACGGGGAGTTCCAGAATGGTCCGGAGGAAAAGATTTATATGGAAAGTTGTTGTTCGGGTTCCGGGAAAAGTTCGGGTTTTTCCGGTATTGTACCGAGAAGCTTCCAGAAGGTTCCGGAGGATTCCGGAGGGGTCCGGAGGTCCGGAAATTGTTCCACCACGTCAAGTACAGCAGCATGGGCTGTAGGGGGCACCCTAGCCTTAATGGGCCAGGGGCACCAGCCCCCCCAAAGCCCATGCGCATGGGAGGGGGGAAACCCTAAGGGGGAGGGCCTCCACTTGACTTGGGGGGCACTCCTCCCCCCTTGGCAGCGGCCCCCAACCCTAGATGGGATCTAAGGGGGCTTTTCCCCTCTCCCCCCACCTATAAATAGTGGAGGGGTGGAAGGGCAGCCGCACCCCAAGTTCTGGCGCAGCCCTCCCCCTCTCCCAAGTACTCCTCCTCTCTCGCGGTGCTTGGCGAACCTGCAGGATTGCCACGCCCTCCACCACCACCACGCCACAGTGCTACCGCTGGATGGAGTCTTCTCAACCTCTCCCTCTCTCCTTGCTGGATCAAGGCATGGGAGACATCACCGGGCTGTACGTGTGTTGAACGCGGAGGTGCCGTCCGTCCGGCACTAGGATCTCCGGTGATTTGGATCACGACGAGTATGACTTCTTCAACCCCGTTCTCTTGAACGCTTCCGCTTAGCGATCTACAAGGGTATGTAGATGCACTCTCCTTCCCCTCGTTGCTGGTTTCTCCATAGATAGATCTTGGTGACACGTAGGAAAATTTTGAATTTCTGCTACGTTTCCCAACAGGCGGACCATGGAGCCGACACACACCGCACAGCCGAGACCGCGTCGGCGGCACACCATGGAGTCAACAGATGCAATCACGGCAGACAGTAGCTCAGGCGGAGCCATGGTGTTCTTCTGCGATTGTGGAGGCCACGGTGGTCTCACGCTGCTCGTCCTCGGCAGGGGCCGCCTTGTCAAGCATCATCGCCGCTAGCGCCCCCGTGGCCAACGGCCCGACATGCTGCAAGAGAAGACTGCGGGAGCGCGCGGCAAACGCGTTGGCGGCGCACGGCCGGAGCAACGGTGAGAAGAGGGGTGGTCTGTGTGGCTGCCGTGGGCTCGTGCGGCGGCTGGCAGAGCAGTTCGGGGCGACGCCGTCTGTAGAGCTTCGGGTGGATACTTCCTTGGACGACAGTGGCGATGGCCTTATGGAGGTGGCACAGGCGGAGCTCCTCGACGAGCCAGTGCACGAGGGCTCGGGTCGTCGGCGATGGCGACCTTGGAGCGGTCCTTGACCCTGGTGGGATACGATGGGGGAGAGAGAGATAAAGATGAGTAGGAAGAAAAGAAAATAGGGGGAAAAGGACATGAGGCTGACACGTGGGACACCCCTCCAACTCAGCATATTGTCCACACAAGCACGCCACATCAGCTCGATAGGTGGGCCTAACTTGTCAGTTTCGCTGTTTTCTCGACCAAATGTAAGCATCAGTGCTCCGCGTTACAGATTAAGCCTAATTTTGATGATTTTTTGTGCCCTGACACAAATCTGATACTAAGTTATTACCTTAGCCTCAAGTGTGGGGTTTTGGGTAAATAATTCAACCCTATCCTCCTCCGAATAACCAATTCCTCGACCATAAAAATATCTCTTTCACCGTACATAGAACTAGAAATTACGCTGTCCGTTGGTCAAAGGGCCAAAGTGAAAATGTCCCCTTTGAAAAGTGCTGCACCCGAGTCCCGACGAGGCGACGCCTTCGTGTTGAACGGCGACCAAATCTCGTGCATGCCGGGAAAAGTATACGACAAAACATGTGACAAGGCTGCCCTCGTGCTCCTTCCCCGTCTCTTCTTCCTTCGTCAGATCCAGCGCTTGACCACGCTGCCGTTCGAGGTTTCTCCGGCTCGTTGTTGTAGGAGGAAGAAATCAGAGCATGGGGCTGCGGGGCGCCGAGCCGGCAGCGCCCAGCGGCGGCAGCAGCGGGATGCCCAGCCTGCCGGGATTCTTCGGCCGGCAGAGCAGGTACGTGCGGATGGACGAGGTCGCGCCGCCGCCGGAGCACGAGGAGGAAGCTGCCCGTGCCGGCCGGAGCCGGAGCAGCACCAGATACGTCTTCGCCTGCTCCGTCTTCGCCTCCCTCAACTCCGTGCTCCTCGGCTACGGTACGCCACCTCGCCTCCGCCGCAATCGATCCACATCTCCGGCAGCTAGCTATAGGTCGCACCGGCGATGCAGATTCCATTGTTGTTCCCCATGAGTTTCTTGGCGATCTTACAGAGATGGTTAATCAGTTCTTATTAGGAGTATTGGTGAACGAATCGTGTTGACTTCTTGTGAATTGATTGCTTCGTTGACTTGATTAGAACTGTTGCTTCTTCTTCAATCTCAGATGTTGGTGTAATGAGTGGGTGCATTTTGTTCATCCAGAGGGACCTCGGCATCACGGAGGTGCAGCAGGAGGTGCTCGTCGGCTGCCTCAGCTTCGTCTCCCTCCTCGGCAGCCTCGCCGGCGGCCGGACCGCCGATGCCCTCGGCCGGAAGCGCACCATCGGGCTCGCCGCCGCCGTCTTCCAGGCCGGGGCCCTCGTCATGACGCTCGCGCCGTCCTTCCGCGTGCTCATGGCCGGCAGGCTGCTGGCCGGCATCGGCATCGGCTTCGGCGTCATGATCGCGCCCGTCTACATCGCCGAGATCTCCCCCGCCGCGTCCCGGGGCTCCTTCACCTCCTTCCCGGAGATCTTCATCAACCTCGGCATCCTCCTCGGCTACATCTCCAACTACGTCTTCTCGGGCCTGCCCGACCACCTCGGCTGGCGCGTCATGCTCGCCGTCGGCATAGTCCCCTCGGTGTCCATCGTATTCGCGCTCCTCGTGATCCCGGAGTCGCCCAGGTGGCTGGTGGTGCAGAACAGGGCAGCCGAGGCGCGTGAGGTGCTTCTCAGGGTCACCGTCAGCGAGGAGGAGGCCGACGAGAGGCTCGCGGAGATCGAGGCGGCCGCGGCCACCGCGGCGAGCTCCGGCGAGACGGTGTGGCGGGAGCTGTCAAGGCCCTCGCCCACGATCCGCTGGATGTTGGTCACTGGGCTGGGCATCCAGTGCTTCCAGCAGATCACCGGCATTGACGCGCTGGTGTACTACAGCCCCACCATCTTCCGGGACGCCGGGGTCACCACCGAGAGCCAGCTCCTCCTCGCCACGGTGGCCGTCGGGTTCTTCAAAACGGCGTTCATCGCGCTGGCCATCGTGCTCATCGACCGCGTCGGCCGGAAGCCGCTGCTGTACGTCAGCACGGTCGGCATGACCGCCTGCCTGGTCGTCCTGGCGTCGACGCTCTGGCTGCTCGCGCACGGGGCGGTGCCGAAGACCCTCGGCGTCGCAGTCGCCGTACTGGCAGTATGCGGCGACGTCGCCTTCTTCTCGGTGGGAATCGGGCCCGTCTGCTGGGTGACGAGCTCGGAGATCTTCCCGCTGCGCCTGCGGTCGCAGGCGGCGGCGCTCGGCGCGGCGGTGAACCGGGTGACCAGCGGCAGCGTGGCCATGTCGTTCCTGTCCGTCTCGCGCGCCATGACCGTTGCCGGCGCGTTCTCGGCGTTCGCGGCCATCTCGGCGCTGTCGGTCGTGTTTGTGCACAGGTTCGTTCCGGAGACGAAAGGCAAGACGCTGGAAGAGATCGAGCTGCTCTTCGGCGGCGGGGATGTCGAGGGAGTGAGAGTGAGCCCCGGGGAAGTGGAGCTCGGGGACGCCGAGCACCTGGTGCGGAAGGGATGAGAAGGTCCCTCCCTGTGGTTTCTCAGACTATCTCAGTCAGTTTGGAACTGTCGCATCTGAATGTTCAGTTTCAGAATGTGCATTTGATTTATTTGTTTATTTGGTCACTTATTTAGGACAGAAATTATACACAGTAAAAGCCTTGTAGTGGTGTCGTTTAGGACAGAAACTATACACAGTGAACAGCCTTGTAGCTGTAGAATTTTCAGTTCCAGAGTACTACAAAACAGAGTAGTAACAGTTAGGACAGAAATCTTAATTACTAGTGCTAAGAAATTAATACGAATTTTTTTTCTGTTTCGAAATTTACAAGTGCTAAGAAAAGAAGTGTTAACATCAACTCGACATTTTTATTACTCATTCACACCGACTTTTTTTCTATGCTCTATCCAATGACCGTTTTCCACATTTTTCATATGTTTTACATTCATTGCTTTTCATATTTCATTGTTAGTAAAATTTCATGTATTCTTTGTATTACCTTGTGTTTCATGTCGGTTAAAAAAAAACATCATAAGTTTTCATGGCTTGGGGTAGGGTAGTATCGACAGATGGTATGTGTTGTTCGACCAAATTGGTGTGGTCTCCTTCACTAATTGTAGTGATCAATTGAAACAAGAAAATCAAGCACAACAACACTGATTGTTTCCCCCGCAAAAACAAAAAAACGAAAAAAAACAACACTGATTGGTTCGAGCAAAATAGGGAATTGGTAATCTTGACGGAAGTTATCGGTGCAATGGTGCAAACTAGTGGACCGTGTGGATGATTTGCCTAGGACATTAGTTGTTTCTTTTTGGGAAATACGCTTGAGAGGCTATCTTTGCATTGATAGAGAGAAAGAAATTACAGGGCCAAGCCACGTTCACGTAAACAAAATGGCGTGTCCGTGGCGATCGTGTGAGTGGAAATCAAGGAGGGTGCTCACCCTCTCATACAAGTTCATGCTATAGGGATGAAATCGCTAAGTCCTTTGGCTTCGTCATTGGCCCAGGAGCGTGCCTCGTCCTTGATAGTGGTGACGACCGTCGAGGTGGAGTGATCTTGTCGAAGATGACCACATTGCGGTGACGCCAGAGAGCCCACGCCATGAGGCCGACCACGGTAGTGAGGCCACAGCGGTCACCCGCCGTCAGAGTGGGGAAGCATGACGGACAACCAATCGAAGAAGGCAAACGAGCCATCCGGTGGCGGGATCGCGGGGCGGCACCAGGAGAGCACCTCGTGCCAGGTGACGCGTGTGAAGACGCAGCCTACAAGAATGTGGTGAAGGGTCTTGGGCTCCTGCAGGCAGAGGACGCAAGCCGGCTCATGCAGCAGGCCGCGCCGGGCAAGCCTATCGGCGGACCAGCAACGGTTCAAGGAGGCCAGGTACAAGAAGAATTTCACCGACAGGGTTGCACCAGATTTCCACACGAGACACCAACGCTTGGATGTGGTGAACAAGGCACGATAGCAAGATGAAGCTGAGTAGATGCCATTGTCTATCCATCGTCACCGGGTGGTGTCCGGCTAAGAGGTGAGCGTGGTGAGCTGCTGTAATCATCGCCAAATGTCGACGTACTCGATGACGGCGGCCGGCTCGAGCGATCCCAGTATGTCCATGATCCAGGTACGGTTTTGGAGAGCCGCGACCACCGTTTAGGTGCGCCGCATCCTGGTGGGAACAAGGGCTGTCAAGGTGGGAGCAATGGTCGAGATGGAGCTGCCCTCCAGCCACGAATCAACCCAGAAGCGGCAGGAAGTACCATCACCAACTGTCCATATCGCCGATGCCTGGAAGAATTGTAACACCTCGGGATTGGGAGGCAGTGGACGAGCATCATCGGTGGCCTGTAGCCACAACCACCGGACTCGGAGAGAGATGCTAACGCGGTGCAGATCTCGGATGCCGAGGCTGCCAAGCTCTAGCGGGCGGCAGATGCGCGCCAAACCAACAGGGCAAGAGTCAGCGCGAGCGTCCTTCCGTTCCGTCCATGCCAGAGAAAGTCCCTGATGATTCTATTGGCCTTCTTGAGAATCGGGGGAGAAAGTGCCATGGCGAGGAGGATATGACATTCAACTAGCTGTAAAAAAAAAACCCGACTCCAAACAGTGTTTTTTCAAAGTTCCTCTGAGATAAAAAAACTTGTTCTTTCTTGCCGAGAGTTCCTCAGATGTCATTTTACCACGAATTTGTGCACACGTCTAGCGCATTGGAGCATCTTCGATGCCAAAATTTTCAGATTGTTTTGAATGCTTTTGCCATTTTATTCGAATTTACTAATCACACCCAGGTAGTAAGTTTTGTGTTCCATCCAAAGCTGCCTTGAATGTGCGAAAACATCAACTCCAGTAAATAGTTTCTATCAAAATTTACTTTGCCAATCTAGATTAAGATTACTAAAGCAAACAACAAATAGTTAATTAATATAGACATTTTTCAGATTGAGAGAACCTAAATTAAAGTTTAGGGGCAGAATATCTGCTGCAACTCATGTTTCAACCGTACGCCTCGATGATAAATCCTTTTTGTCATTAAATCTTTGCACCCTGACATTTTTGCCAGGTTAATCATCTACTCCCTCCGTTCCTAAATATTTGTCTCTAGTGATTTCAAATTGACTACCACATACGGATGTATATAGACATATTTTATAGTAGATTCATTCATTTTGCTCCGTATGTAGTCATTTGTTGAAATCTCTAGAAAGACGAATATTTAGAAACAGAGGGAGTACATACTATGTTTGTTTCACTAGTTCATGGGCTACAAAATTGTACGCCTCTATGATGAATAGAAAGACGTATGCACGCCTTAGGCTTTAGGGAAAAGAACAATTGTGAAAAGGGGAGCTGCAACTAAAAAAAAACATAATCAACTACCCTTGCTGAATAAGACTTTTAGCAAGAACTATCACTTGAGGTTATAAGTTTCAGCATCATTGTACTAACATGGTGCATTGAATACAATAAACTCTCCTTATGCAGTAAAGGATATGATCTGTAAACTGCTGCCATTGATCATAGGAAGCTTTTGTAAGGTGTGCCTTAAGGCACATTTACAATCTAGATCGACAAGACGGTACTTCTCAGTATCAAATGCTAAATTTTCTGGAGCATGTTTACATATGTGTAACTTGAGAGCCTAACAAACAATCTTCTGAACCTGCAAAAAAAAAAACACATTAATTTTCTTGAATTAATATAATGCTAGTCCTACAGAAACTAACATTGGGAATTTAGAATTGGTCGTTGGAGCGTCTTTAAATGCTGGATGCAACATCATTTTAAAAGGAAGATTATAAGTATTGCCAGATGCATGAATTATATGCCAAAATTGGCAACAACCAGTTAACAGTCAAACTCTGTCACCTCATGAAAATCTATTGAGCTCTCAACAACAAATTCTAGTGAAATAATTTAGCATCATTTCTAGAAGGAACAATGTCTACCCTTCTGATTTGATAACTTCGGCAAAAGTGCACTTTTCAACCTTAAACTCTAGAACAGTTAATTGCATCTGCAAACTATTGATAACTGTTTTGGTTGAGGTGGATGTGGTATGCCTACCACGTCCCTGCCGAACAAACAAACACTACAATAACAAACAGTCTAAAAGAAACCTCACCATCCAGATCAAAAGTTACACACAAATGGTAAATGTAGAAGAAAATTTTGCAGAAACATATGGATAAACAGAATGTGGTGACATGGCAATGGCATGGCAGTGATGTGGGGACACATAGCATTCACGGTGCGCTAAACCACAAGTGAAACCACCTGAGTGTGACAAATGGACGATTTCAATAGTTCAAGGTTTGAAATCAAATGGTTTTAGAGTTAAGGTTGAAAATAAACTTATGGCAAAGTTCAGACTATGAGATTGACCTCTGCCATTCTGTTATAGTGCAAGTTTCTACAACAGAAAATGAGATGATGTGTCAAATTTAGAAGAGGAACTGATTATACTTACCAAACCCACTGACTTCTGTGTGCAGCCATTGCCTCAAAGGTTCTGGATGGGTTACAGTTAACTAGACAATACATCAGTTGCTTTGAACTTGAGGAGATCAAAGATGACAACCAAATGTCAACTGCACCACTGTATTTGCGGAACATATTCAGGCTTACCTACATTTCCCAAGAAACCAACACCAATCATGTTAGCTCACGCTAATTTTATCGAAGAACGAGAGGTTGTGAACATACATCCATACAAACGACAGAAAAAAAAAACACATCAAAATGACTGGCATTGTCCAAAAACCATTCATACAAGTACTATTTATTCCTTATGTCATACGTTATTCAATTGGAAGTTATCTAGTTTGATACAATAACATAGTGAAATTAACCGAGATAAGTACACTCAGCCAATATATCATTTTTCAAAGAACATAGTAAATAGTATTATTGGTTTCTACCTTTCTGATCCTACGAAATTGACGAGATAAATGCTTTTAATCACACCATATGGAAAACAAACAAAGTATTTTGCGTACTCTTTCAGACCTTAAAAATAAAAAGGTGACTAAGGATCTAATAACAAAACATGGAGAATGTAAACCAAGGCTCCTGTAAAGAAGCTTACAAGTTCCCATGCTTCAATATTTCCTCGCTGATTCTCATGAAGAAGCTTGCTGTTCATACAAAAATAAAAACAGTTTAGATTCTTGAACAGCAGATCCAAAATGTACACCATAAATATGATAAACACTATATATGTAATCTAAACAATCATAAGTAAAGACAAATGTGAGAAACTAATGCACTGTAGCAACAAATGAGAAGTTAACTAACCATATGCCATGATGAACATCACGATGATTCGGATGGCCTGATACTCCATAGGAATCAAACGTCACAATCTAAAACAACATGACATATTACTGCAGTAAGTAAAATTGAAGAAGGGAAAAAATTCAAATCAGTTTGAGAGGTCCAAAGAAATGCAGATAAGGGCATTTTGACCGCACAATCATATGATGTAAACTACTTAGTAACTGTATGCCGTGGAATTGCATTGAGATTTAGAACTGGGGATAGCTAATATAGTGTCAGATAATTGGTTTTTATCTGGAACAAGTATAACTAGTGAAAGGTTGTGAAAAATATTCCTTTAAACATTCAGTGATTCGGGGAAGTAAAGTACAGAAGTAGTGATGTGGTGGTAGTCTGCTAGATACTTCTCAAACATTTTGTATTTTACATCTAGTTCAGATCAACACATTTCATATCTGTTCCTCAGGTTGATGGTTTCAAATATGTTTAGAACCGGCAAAATCAATGTAAAACGTAACACTACAACTTCGTACTACAGCTGGTAAAAGAAGTACATTATGGTCAGGAGTTCATGTGAGGACTGAGATGAAGTCATTACTGTGTCGATATCCCACAGTTGGATCTGCTCCATGGTAAGTTCGGCTAATAGTCCATGATCCCATTTCTCATGAAACCCATCCTACAACATATATTGGGTATGCTCAACTGTCAATGTGTGTTTGGAATAGTATCTGGAGTATGAAAAATGAGTGCAAACTAAATAACCTGCAACTTTTGATGGTCAAAGGCTGCAACTTGCTCGGCTGGAATCTGCAATTATGGGAGCCATGTCAAGAGCTGAGCAAAAGCTTTCCCCAGAGGGCACTATGGAGAAGTGGAAAACCCGTGTACCTTAAGAGCCGCACATGCATTGTACAGTTCTTCTTTACGAGTATCTCCAAGACCATCAGCATTGCCTGTAAAAGTGGTAGTAATCACTCAGAAAGATTAGCTAGGCACAACTCTAATATGCAGACAAGTACTTCTGTATTTGGACTATACGCCAAAGAAACAGATTTCTAAACGTGCAGCTATTTATCTATCATTTTAGTAAGCCAGGTAGAAGATTATATGCTTCATAAAAGATAGCATATTCTAGTCATCCATTAGTCAACAGGACCTATCAAGTAGTATAGAAAACAAAATTACATTCCCAAAGCCCTCCTTCATATTTTGGCGATTTGTTTAGAATTTACCAATAATAATCAGTGGATCATCACCACACATATAGACCGTTGTCCATGGATAACAGACGTTATTTTGAAATTGGACTGTGGAAGATGTTATGCGGGCGATGCTAAAATATTCCTTTTCTAAGTGTTGCCACATAGACAGAATGGGCCATGGTTACCTATATATGCTTCTGATGGAAAAGTGGATGGTGTATCAGAACATCCAGCAACAATCCAGTAAAGTTCAAGTATATTTTCATATAAAATAGTCATGTATGCATATGATGTATTTTGGCCAAACAAATGGATGGGCAGATGACTGCTCCTGGACATACGTAAAGATACACAAAAAAATAGACATACTTAACATCAGGGTAGCAATCTTACCCAGAGACATGCACAAAACATGAATGCTGTGACCTTTTGACTTGAGGAAAAGAATAGTTGGAGTGAAAAACCTGCATTAGATACACATCGCCATCAAGAATATATCAACCAAAGCACCAAACTAGAATTAAGGGAAAACACATATATCCAGTTCCACACTGAAGCTCAGGCAGCACATGGATTGGACAGACCGCAGTTTTTTTTTGAGTCAGAGTTAAACCATTGCTTATTATCATTTCCACAAACTACTGGATTCCAGTCAAGTAATACCCACTGCCATACATGATCTACGCAGCTGCCACAAGAGTTTGACGCGACATGAATTTTATCGAGCACCTGGTATGCAGAGCATACAGGAAGGGGAGCAGTGGAGGTGTAACCTACATGGACTCGTCATCGGGGTGGGCGAGCACCAGGAGCACGTTCCTGCTCCTCCTGTCGCCAAGAGGGGGCAGGAAGCGAGGGTTTGGAGGCAGGGAGTAGGGCGTCGGGGAGGAGAGGATCCGCCCGAGGGAAACCGCCCACAGGAGGACGGCTCCAGCCACCGAGAGCATCCAGATCCACGCCATGGATCCCCACCGAGTTCGGCCGCCGGATTTACGTTGCTGCAGCAGCTCTGACGACCTCTTGGTGCAGAAAACGTACCAGGTATGGACAGCGCTGGAACAAGGCTAACTGATAAAATGCTCCATATTTTCTCTGCTGCAGCCAAAATGCCCCATCTTTTCTGCAATTGATCAAATGCACTGACTTAGCTTTGCCAATTGATAAAATGCCACAGATTACAGTTGATCATATTTCTTTGCTAGATGACAGAAACGACAGGGACCAAGAGACCAAAATAACAAAAGAATTTCAGCACACGTCCCTATTTTCAGATGTGAAAAATTTCAACTTTTGGCCAAAACTTTGAACTACCCAGGAAAAACTGAAAAAAAAATACAAAAAAAATTATTCCTCTATAAAAAGCACCACTTAGATGGGATACTATAGATTTTGACCGCACAAAAATATTAATCTGTTTTCATGAAATAACTGAATCCACTGCTCAGATTGTTACATGGGTGCAACAGCATGATCTGCCATTTAAATAAATATATGAGTCCATCTTCTTCCTGCATTCCCTTTCTTCTTCAAGGATTGGAAACAGGATTATAGCCTGCTGGCTGATTCTACTTGTTGGCCATCCCGTTTACAGTCCGGTTATTGAACTGGTACTCGAGAGAAAAGTATTGCATATAGAGAATGTTGTACCTAACTGATGAAAAGTTAATGTGGCACTTAATTGATGAGAATTCTGCCAGTTCTTCAGTTAAAATGCTATCTGAACTAAAACCACGACACTTATTCTGGATCGGAGAGAGTATATATTTCTTCAGTTATATTCTTATGGTATTTTTCCTTACTATCCATTTGTCAGTTTACTGCAACAAGATGAAGCCAATTGCTATAAGTTCAGCAGCTTCATGATCTATCGTAGTTCACAAAAAAAATTGTTCAGACTACTTGGAGTTATAACAAATGCATGAAATTGTTGCTGTGCTGCCTCCAAATTCGGGGCAGTAGTCTGTCATCTTTCTAGATGTTAACAAGGTAGGCGACTTTGTCTTGGTGTTGCAGAGACGGTGAAGCTCTGCAGTACGGTTGTTTCTGGAAACCTCCTTTGAGGCTTTGACACCCAAGGAGGAAGTTGTCGATTCCAAAATCCCTCTATCCCAGATCCATTCGGTTATTAGTACTGCACAAAGGTATCGCCCATCTCCTGTGACAGGTAAATCCCTCATCCCAGATCCATTCCCCGTGCTAGAGTTCATACAGTACTACCAAAATAATCGCAGAACAAATGAAGACCAGAGAGACGGGCATCACATTTGAGAGGGAGAAGCTCACCTGAGAGGATCCTCCCTCCCTCGATTCGGGCCGCCGCTGCTGCCTGTCTCCTTCGCGGACGGGATGAGCTGGGGTCGAGCGGACGGCGGCGCGGCGAGGAGAAGGCTGGTCGGGACGGGGCCCCGCAGAAGAGAGGGACTAAAGGGGCCGGCTTGCGCGGTGGAGGAACTGCAAGGGGGCGGAGGACTGCCGGCCGGCGGATGGGCGGAGCTCCGGCGGCGGAGCAGTCGAGCGGGCGTGCGGTGTCCTTTTTTTTCTTCCGCTGGCGGTGCGTCGTTCTGGACGAACAGAAAGAGAGGATCCCGTGCGTCCGCTCTTTTGGCAATTTCGTCCTTTCCCATCTTTAATCGATGTACCAGTACTACTAGAAGAACGCCCGTGCGTTGCAACGGGGCCACGTTAACTTAAAAGTTCAATATTACGACATTGGTGATTTTTTTTACCATCAAATCCTCTCACACGCACACTCCCTCCCTCTTCCTCACTCTCTCTCCCCTCTCCCTCTCTCTAACACACACACATATCCATCTTATTGGGTACGGGATCATAATCCATCTATTTCACACACACACGCTAGTGCATAACAATATGGATTATGTGTATTATATTTGCCACCGTAATCGAGGGAATTAATTTCATGTAAATCGCCAGCCACAGCTTCAAGAATACGCGGAGGAGGTGGCCCGGTCAAGATTTCGTATTTGTCCGTACAGCCACGGCCCGCTTCAAGTGCACGCGTCTGCAATGCGTCTTCACAAATATTACAGCCAGATGTGAGAAATCACATACTAACACGATGTTGCAATCAATTTGTAATTAAAGAAGCCAAAAGTCTTTTTCTTAAACCAGAATTCCTTATGCCGGAGTTTAAACAAACCCCACAATAGCCCTACTTATCACCTAATTAAGCAGATGCATGATTTATGAAGCGGATAGGAAATCATGTTAACTTGGAACTAAAATTCCAACAAAAGAGTGAGGAATAAACCTTTTTATCATTGCTCTGAAGTCTGAACCTCCCCCTATTTGTTAGTGAAATGTGAGTATGCTTGGAAGATAATAATTTCTTATGCAACATATGCTTTTACATCCGAAAGAGCTACAAAATATGTCGACCTACCTATGTGCACTTCCTAAATCAAGCGGATAAAATTATTTCTATTGGCAATATAAAATATTAAACATTAGAAAGAAAGGGACAATGTCCACTAACCATGCAAATATTCTGACCATGGGATATTTAGGCTGGCGTATATGGAAAATCAAAGCTAAAAATGACTCGATGAGTTAGGGATACATCAATAAATATTGTAAAAAGTGATAAAAACAAATCTGCAGCAACTCGCGACCCCACGAACTCGTATTCGCAATGAGAAAGTTAGTGAGGCCACCACGGTAGGCTAGCACCAAGGGACAAGGGCAACAACCGCCTTCCCATCCAACCTACTGAGGGGGTGTTTGTTTCCAGGGACTTTTTGGTGTAGGGACTAGAAAAAGTCCCTAGCAAACCAAACAGGGTGGGACTTTTTTGGGACTTTTTGCTAAAAGTCCTTAGAAGCACCTCCTTAAGAGTCTTTTTCAAAAAGTCCCAGGGACTAGAAAAAGTCCTAGGACTAGAGAAACAAACACCACCTGATTCTATTGGCGCTACTTTCATCCTAAGCCCATGAGTACCGTTAGTGTGTTACCACGTACGGAGAAACTATGAACTGAAATTTTCATCCAAATCATGAAAAATGTTAATGTTCCTCTCCTCTCTCATCCCTCGTGTGAACATACGCAATTCGTGGTTGGCTCGCTACATTCAACAGAACTCGATGTGCATCGCCTCGCTTGATTAGTTGCCGCGATTACACGCATCTCGCCAACAAGCTGGGAAACAAATGCAAATGTTACACCGAGTCAAAATCAACCATCCCAAATCGTAACAATAGAAAAGATAATAACCAAAATTTAACAGAAGAACTACTGCTTGGCTCCCAGATCCATCTCGATAGCCCTTGATCTGGCTGCTGAGCTTCTCCTAGCCGCCTCAACATCACGTCGTTACCAAACATGTAGTGGATGCCTAGTGAGACAAGGATTAAGAAACAACATGAGGTGAAAAATGCGATGGCTGTCAATTCCATAAGACGATCCAAGTAATTTGACAAAACAGATCGGGAGCATCTTGTATAATCTCAAAAAAGCAACTAAAAATATGAGAAATGAAGTGATGAAAATCAGCCCTGCTCTCATTTATGCTCGCTTTTGTAATGGGAGGCAAGGAATGGGGATACCAGAGAAGAAAGGATCACATGGACGGCAAGCCTCCACCGCAAGTGGGGTTGCTTCACATCCAATCTCCACGGCCGCCGCCCATGGGGACGAACTCCCATGTTCACAACCGGGCTCCCAATCGGCACTGCCTGCCGACCTTGACGACGAAGTAGTCCCTCCCTTCGATCCCATTCGCAACGGAGGCAACACCCATCCCAGCGGACGGGTCCGCGGTGAGATCCCTACTGGATTGTGGTCGCGCCTCCCCAAACCTCACCGCGGACACATGAGAGGGTGCCGTTGCCATGGTCAGGCTTGGATGGGGAAAGGATGCGACATAGCATCAACGGCGCCTTCGCCGGGATTGGTGGCGACGGCGGCGGCGAGCGAGCGGGAGGACGGCGGCGGCGAGAGAGTAGTAGGGTGGTGGCGGCAGTCCATCAGCCGCCATGACGTGAGAGAAGGATGGGGATGGGGCCGCGATCTGGATGTATGGAAGCGGTCGAGAGGAGGGGAAGCAGGCGGCTGGGTTTTTCCATCATGCGGGGTTTGGGGAAGGTCAAACGAGAGGGTTTTTTTCGTGCAGGAGGCAGAGCAACGAGGGCGGATGTAGGGAGATGGGACGCGGTCGGTTAGCAGGAAAAGGAAAGCTACGCAAAATCACATCAATATAAGAAAATATCCCATCAATACTTGATTGATTGCGATTTATTTTTTATATGGTAACTAATCTGATCATCAATACTTGATTGACTGTGATTTATTTTTTATATGGTAACTAATCTGATGGGTTTATGTGGGTGGTGAAGCAAAAAGGAAAGCTACGCATTTTTTAGGCAGTAGAGATGATTGATGATAAGAAAGGGAAAATCACATCAATATAAGGAAATATCCCATCAATACTTGATTGATTGCGATTTACTTTTTATACGGTAACTAATCTGATCATCAATACTTGATTGATTGTGATTTATTTTTTATATGGTAACTAATCTGATGGGTTTATGTGGGTGGTGAAGCGAAAAGAAAAGCTACGCATTTTTTAGGCAGTAGAGACGATTGATGATAAAAAAGGGGAAATCACATCAATATAAGGAAATATCCCATCAATACTTGATTGATTGCGATTTATTTTTTATATGATAACTAATCTGATCATCAATACTTGATTGATTGCGATTTTTTTATGGTAACTAATCTGATGGGTTTATGTGAGTGGTGAAGTGAAAAGACAGGTGGGAGGGAGACGAAATAAAACCAGCGAAATAAAACCAACGAAAGTGGTGAGGCGAAATAAAAACCAGCAAAAAATAACCGACGGACTATTCGTAGATTTTTTTGGTTTGTCTGTCTTGGTGCGACAGGATGTTAGGGCCTGGAGTGCGTGGGGGCGGGCGGGGGACTCGGCTTGAGGTTTTTTTTGGTTCTATGCGGCTTAGCGTGAGACGGGAGGTTGGGCGTGTGCGGGACTCGATCGCGGGGTTTTCCTTGGTTTTTCGCGGCTGAGAGCGAGGTGGGAGGAAGTACCAAAGAAGTACCAAAAAAGACCGGATAAGGTGGGACGAAAATAAAACCCGGAACGCGACCTACCAACTGAGACATTAGGAGTAGAGATTTTTCAACTAAACAGTGGAGTTAATACCACAATTGGTACATCTCTACTATTAAAGGGGAATCTGCCGTAGTTCTGATGGTTCGACCTCCCCGCTCCTCTCGTACGACCCCGAAGAAAAAAATGGCAGGAGGAAAAGCCCACGTTGCACGTCAACGAAAAACCGAAAAAATATGCACGTTCTCCGCCTCCTCCCCCGACCTGCCAGTTTCCATCCCCAGATCTCTCTCGCTCTTCCTAACCAGAACCACGCGGGCGATCATCTCCCCCGACTTCCAACTCCATCGCTCCGGGCTCCGGCAGCTAGGCCGCCGCCATCTCCCATCCACTCAACATCTCCAACATATTCGAATCTTTGCGCGCGGCGCACAGATGCCGCTCGGCCTTGACATCCGCATTGGCCTTGCCTCCTGAGTCCTGACCCAAGTCCTAGGGTCACGGCCCAAGATCGGAAAGGGCGACGTGCGGCTTGGTGGTGCTGCGGCGGACGGCAATGATCCAAGATTGGCAGGTTACTAACAGAAGCCACGGACACCAGGAACACTCGATTGATATCTCCCTCCCTCTATTCCTCACTTGGGCTTTTTCTGATTGGTAATTTTGTGGACGGAAGACAAATCTAAGGAAGAAGATGAGGTGGGAAGCTAACCAGAAACTTCCGGTCAGGATCCCTTGTTTTCTTGGTGCTAATCCCACATGATCATCTTGAATAAGAAAATACAATTTTTTTTTGTCATGTTTCTTTCTGGACGAGCAGAACCTCGAGAAGCCCTGTGTTCTGGATCTGGGTGTCACCAACTTCAGCATGCTAAGAGTGCAGCTGGGAGGAAAGGATAGGCGTGTCGTTGACACTGAATCCGATCAAGTGTCAATCCCAGAGGAAATCATGCATGGCACAACTGAGGTAATCGGTTCACTGAATTTGCTCTCTTCTTTTGTTTTGTATTCTTTTGCTGTTTTCTATTGCTGGAATAGTGAATCATCACTTTCTCAACCTCCTTAGTTTCTGATTAACGCTCATGTAAGAAGCTTAAACTTGTGGTCTAAACAAACACTGGAACTGGTGCTTTGCGTTTCACTTCGGAACATGGATGAGAGCACATGCATCATCATTTCACTATGCATAGTGGTTGTTGGATTTTCAGCTTTTGTTTTCAACTACTAGGCACACGTATAGCAGTGAAGATGGATTTTCGACTATTGTATTTCAAATGCCATTAACGCAGAAATGCAGTCTCAAGGATGGAAATAAACGAGTGTGTGTGGTGTTGTTTTTCTTAAAGAATACGTTTGTATTCCCTGTTCTTTTCGCTTCAGGTTTACAACTATTTGGGCTGCTACACAATGCATGTGTTCACCAGCAAAATTTCAGTTCTATTATCCAACATGAAAGATCAATTAACCAATATTGTTGTCTTAATCTCGGTATTATTTCAGTTTTTCTAGAGGACAAAATGGATCTAGGAATATTATGTTGAATCATTGAATTTGTACAATTTTTATGTGAGGGGTCATTACGGAGAGAAATATTGGTTGGTTATTATAAATTTCTTGCATATTAGTAATTGATATTTACAGTGCGAACAAGATATTAAAGTTTAGTCGGCTATTCCCTCGAAGAAAAGATCTAGGTGGTTAATTTTTTTTACTACTTCTCTTTAGATTCATTTTATAGGACTGTAAAAATAGTAATCAGGAAGCAACATGTATAAATAGCGAGTGTTGATACTGCTCCCTCTAGATTTCAAATAGTACTTTTAGGCTCAAAGTATAGACAAAATAGGTGTACGAATCATTTCCTCGAAATAAACGTAGTTAACTTTGCACAGAGTGTAATCGAATTAGGATGAAAGAAGATTATCCTCAATTTTTCGTTCATGTTTCGTACCTACTGCTTATTTGCTCTGCCTAAATTACTCAAGGCTACGAGGAAAGTTTTATTTACCAGGATGGTGTTTTTTAGCAAAGAAGTGGAAATGATGCATGTGTTACTCGTATCTTGTTTGGCCCTTTGTGCTATGAGAGGAATTGAAAGATTGAATTATATATTTGATATTACCAGCATAGCTCCCTTTTTTTTCTTTTCAGTGTGCACTATATGTGTTTGCTCTAGGGCAAGGAGGCGGTGACGAGCCGAAGGCGGCCAAAGCAATATCTTCCCCGTCTAGGAGCTCCAAATATGTGTCTCAGCCTGAAGGATTCGGACATGGCCATTGGAGTTTGAACATGACACCATTGATGGAGAGAAGAAGAGATGCCCCACATACGCTGTGAAAAATTGGGTTGATGGCGTCGCGTCTCGGAACACACTACAAGAAATATGTAGCTGTCTCCCTCCCTTATACATGTTTGTTTTGACTCAGGCCAGATATATTATAATTTACCTGACATGAACTCTATTTATCATGTAAAATGTACAATCTAATTATGGGTTTTAAGTATTGTTTCTTTTCATTGTGGTGGACTTGGTTGATAGGCCATGGGGAGAATGGTATGAGGGGGTGCAACGATAGGACACCGTTGCTTTGTCCCAACAATGTGCAGCAGGTAAATTTGCTTAGGGGGAAGCTTAGAAACTAGGGACAAAGGAATGATTCAGTTAACTAAGTCTCTGTATTAGTTTCCAGTCGTATCTTTGTTGTGGTCGAATAATAAGGAACTACAAATTTTTTTGCACCGAGTACATCATTCGTTATTCACAAATCATAAATACAAATCAGTTTCTTGAATTGATAAATATTGTATATATTCATATAAGTACAAGATGAAAAATGAAGGTAAGGAGGGGCGGGGAGAAGATTAGATATTACTGTCTTCTTGCAAGGGGACTATGGTTGTGAAGAAACGGAGATTGACGAGGCGGGGAGAAGCGGGAGAAAGTCTGTTATTGATGGAAACTACATGCCATGTTCAACCAATTTTTTATCTGGAACATTATTTGATCGCTATGTTTTTTATTCCGTGGCAACGCACGGGCATTAAACTAGTAAACATGTAGGGGTGGAAACAGATTCATAAAATACTATAAAACCCCACAAAACTGGTCCTCCAACTTGACTGTTGTAACAAAATCATACAAAACCACCCCGAACTGCACACGTGGCGTGCCAGGTAGGCTCTGTCGGGCCCGAAGCATGTTTTTACAAAGAAACCCTCGCACTTTAGCAATTTTGCAGACAAGTCCATACCCTCGACAGAAAACCCCCTTGGTCGTCGGCCCCGATGCAAACCCCTTCCAAAAACCTTTCCTTTCTTTCACCCATCCTGTCCTCCTCATCTCTGCCCTCGGCCTCATCGGCGGCGACACAAGGCGCCATGGAGCCGCGGCGTAGGGAACCCGGCGAGTTCCCTCCTGAATACGGTAAGCACCTAGCAATTCGCGCACCTCTGCCTCCTCCTCTGCTTCCCCTGTTCCTGCACCGGATGGGTTTTTGAGGCCGATCATGCCGATGTATTGTGAAATTTGGGTCGATCTGCTCACTAGGGTTGGTTGTGTGCGTCCCCAGGGTTCGTAGGGGGAGTAGTTTCCATGAGTTTGTCTAGGGTTTCTTGATGCTGATTTGGGGAATTGGGGGGGGGGGGTGTCAATCAAGGGCAATGTGAGGGGATTTGACCTAGGGTTTTGGGTAGCATACAGGGAAAGGGGGGTCCTTTAGGTCAGAGAGGGAAGAGGTCATGTGTTGATGTGATTTTATTGTCCACATATTCAGATATTATATGCTATTGTTGTACTGAACTGTAGATGCACTGTAAAATGTGATGAAAGGGTGGTCTTTTACTTGATATTTCAGTGTAAAAATGCTGACTTTCCCTGTTTGGCAAAAGTACAAGCTTTTTTTAGATGAAAGTCAGCATTTTACTATTGATTTGTGATGAAAGGGTGGTCTTTTAGTTGATATTCAGTACATACTTGTGTTTGAAAATCATGTATAGATTCAGTTAGAGTTTGAGCACTGTACTCTGTCAGTTGAAACTATGATTCAGTTGCACTGAAAATTTCATGTGTCAATTATTGAAGTGACAAATGGAGAAGCTAGCCAGTTTTTCTCAGTCGAGTTTGAGCACAATGGAATTTTCTTGGGTGACTGCATAGGTGGAGAAATGAAGTTCTCTTACATTGGGTGCAGTCATGAAGCTTTTGACTACTGTCATACAGACACATGGTCATTGGGGATGATCAAGTATTGCATGGCAAGGATGGACTATGACCCTACAGACCCTCAAATCAAGGTGTACTGGATTTTGCCAGGGAAAGACTATGGTGATGGCCTGCTATGTGTGGACAATCTAGATGTTATAGCTGCTATGGTGAGGTCCAGCAGAGAAGCCAAGACATTGGATTTGTTAGTTGATGAGGAGAACAAGATTCAGACATTATATCCTGATATCATACTAAAAGGATGCGCAAATGCAGATGGAAATGAGGATGCAGAGGAAGGAGAGGATGCAGAGGCAGATCATGATGCAGAGAATGCAGAGGAAGGAGAGGATGCAGAGGCAGATCATGATGCAGAGAATGCAGAGGAAGGAGAGGATGCAGAGGCAGATCATGATGCAGAGGCAGATCATGATGCAGATGCAGAGAATGCAGATAATGCAGTTGAAAACAATGATGGAGAAGAAGAGTTGAATGAAACTGACTCAGACTTTTATGAGAGTGACTATGATTATGAAGATGGAGATGATGATTTGTTTGCTCAGAATGTGGACAAATCATTGAATGACAACAATGAAGAAGAGGAAGAGATATTTGAGGAGGAAGATCCACTGGATGATGATGAGCTCAACCTGTCAAAAGATGAGTTGGAGAAGTTGAAATATAAATTCAGAACATTCAATGCAGAAATGGACACGAGCAACCCAATCTTCAGGGTTGGGCAAGTATTTGGAGAAATGAAAGAGCTAGGGGAAGCAGTCACTGCATACATAGTCAAAAACAGAGTGAAAATCATCAAAGCTAGAAATGAGGCAGCGAGATTCATTGGTGTGTGTCAACCAGATTGCCCTTGGAGGTTGAAAGCATCTAAAGACAATAGAACAGGAAGTATTGTCATCAATGAGTACAATGGAGAGCACACCTGTCAGAAAACATGGGATTCCAAGTGCTTGACAGTAAAGTACCTGACTGAGATATTTATGGATGAGTTCAGAGACAACAAGAGCATGGACTTGGGTACATTTGGAAGAAAAGTTCAGCAGAAGTTCAAGCTTAATCCAGTGAGAATGAAGCTTGGCAGGGCCAGGAGTGCAGCACTTAAGATCATACATGGTGATGAGAAAGCACAATACAACAAGTTGTGGGACTATGGACAAGAACTGAGGAGAAGTAATCCAGGGAGCAAATTCATTGTTTGCACAACCAAAGTGAAGGAAATAGGTGACCTACTTCCAAAAGATCACCTATCTTCACTATATTGGTGCTATGATGCCTGCAAGAGAGGTTTTCTGAGGGGGTGCAGGCCAATTATATTTGTTGATGGGTGTCACCTGAAGAGCAAATACAAGGGTGTGCTGCTTACAGTTGTTGGGATTGATCCCAATGATTGCATATTTCCAATTGCAATGGGGATGGTGGAGGTGGAGTCATTTTGTGATCCTGCATAGGAGAGGGCATATGTGAGCAGTTGGAATCCTCCTGGGCCACTTCCTGAAGAGTCTGCTTTTGTGGTGCAAACTAGGGATTCTATCCCTCACAGAAGAACCACAACCACAACAACAACAAATGTGAGGGGGAGAGGAAGAGGCGGGACTAGAGCTGCAGCAGTACCACATCCAGATGAGCCAGGGTCAAGTGCAACTGGAGGAAGAGGAAGGAAGAATGGAAAGACAGTGAGATCCTGCATAGGAGAGGGCATATGTGAGCAGTTGGAATCCTCCTGGGCCACTTCCTGAAGAGTCTGCTTTTGTGGTGCAAGCTAGGGATTCTATCCCTCACAGAAGAACCGCAACCACAGCAACAACAAATGTGAGGGGGAGAGGAAGAGGCAGGACTAGAGCTGCAGCAGTACCACATCCAGATGAGCCAGGGTGAAGTGCAACTGGAGGAAGAGGAAGGAAGAATGGAAAGACAGTGAGATCTGGCACTACAGAGAGAGGAGGGTCTTCTGGGAGTAGAGCCAGAGGCAGAGGAGTGGCTGGGAGAAGACACAGGAGGGAAGCTAGCTCTTATCCAGCTTTCAGGCTCATGTTTGGTGATGATGGAGCAAGGGAGCCAATACCTGATCTCAATTTAACTGAAGAAATTCCAGTTTCTCAGAATGCACCTAGGGGTGACACTTAGATGTCTATTTAGTTCATCAATGAACTTCATACTAAACTATAGAAGTTCATGTCAGAACTTGATGCTAGCATTTTTTAGTGCAAGACATTTTTCATTTATGAACTGCTTTTTTCTGGCAATGACATTTAAACTTTTTTGGTGACATACAATATACATGTAATGAACTGCCTTTTTATGGCAATGTACTCAAGAATGAAAAACATGTGAGTTTTTGCACATTTGAGTTGTTTGTGTCAATGATAGTTAGATTTTTCCACATTTGAGTTTTTTGTGCAGAAAAATGAGCATTTGAGTTATTTGTGCTTAAGAAAACTAAGAATTTGAGTTTTCTGTGTAGACAGAAAATTTATAAAAAATAGTGCAAAAAAAGGTGGTGCTGGTATTTGATGCCAGAGCCTGATGGAGTCGCACAAGTTCCATCGACCAGTAGGCTATTCAAAGGAGTTCGAACATAAACTCAGTGACATCTCTTTTCTTCTGTATGCCCCTCTTCTTCTCCCACCTTGCACCGCACTGCTAATGGCCACTCCCACGCGCTCCACTCCCACCCTTTTCTCCCCCCGTGCTCCACTCCCGTGCTTTTCTTCCCGCGCGCTCCCGCGCTTTCGTTCCCGCGTGCAACAATAAAAACCAGTCACTCCTTCTTCTTCTCCCACTCACTGCCACTACCGCCGCCCAATGGCTCGCCGGAGCAGCACAGACCGAATGCCTCGCGCGCTCCCCTCCAGCACACCGCCGAATGCCTCGCCCGCTCCCCTCCAGCACATCCCGAACCCCATGCCACTTCCCTACATCTACGAGAACTTCCCCGAGCTGCTGCAACCGGTGGGATCGGTCTCACCGAAGGTCCTAGAGGCGACGAGGACATCCGGTGGAGGGAGAGGGCAGAGCGGCTCTACGACAATGCCAAGTCTTGGACAGACGCCTTCAAGGAGTGGCACAGAGTTAAGGTGGAGATGGAGGCAGATCCCAGTATCTCCATTGTCCGGTAGCAAGCATGCATTCAAGTTGCCAAGAGGTATGCCGACTGGACGCTCCACAATTTTGCTCGAAGGGTATACTTCGAGGGCACAACGGAGGAGCGAGCCAGGATGCCGCCCCCGAGTGCGCCGGTGTTGGACATCGTCCGCTGGGCAAGGGAGGAGGCGAGAGCTCCACCGGGCGGAGAGGAGGGTGTGCCTGTGTGGTCGGATGCCGACCACGGCGCCGCCGCAGCCTGAATAGGTGGATCCTCTGCCGTTCCTGTCTCCATGGCCAGGCCTGACAATGGAGGAGATCTGAATTAGCCTGAATGTGTGCCTGGATGTGTGCCTGAAGGTGTTGTCAATCAAACCTGGTCTGTGTGCCTCAATGTGTGCTTGTGTTTTGCTTCTGCTAAAGATTGTAATGTCAAGCTTGTGTGCTTGCGCTAAAGCTTGTAATGTCAAGCTTGTGTGCCTGAATGTGTGCTAAAGCTTGTAATGTCAGGAGTGTCAAATTCAGGAGTGTCTACTGTTGTCATTCATGTTAAATTCAGGAGTGTCTACTGTTGTCATTCATGTCAAAATGAGTGTATTTTCATGTGAAATAAGAGAATCATTACAAGAACAAGCCAAACTTTTTGAATAACAATATGTAGCAAATGATTTCACCTCTCACATCAAACAGTTTGGAATGTTTACAACACTCGACATAGATAATAGGCAGCCACTGATTTCATATAATCAGTACAAGTAGCAACTGATAACAAATACTTTCACCTCTCACATCATGCCAAATACTAAATTACCCAACTTGCACAAAACCTCTTATCACTAGAGCTACAACACCATACAACAGTGCAGAGCAGTAGACCAAACAGGCTAACCAAATTTCCCTCCTACCCCTAGTTCTGATCTCCTTTTTGTGTTTCATGATCATGGCCTTCCTCTCTTCCTCCGGCCTAATAATTTCAGCATCCTTGTCAAAAGACAAATTTCTGAAGAGCCACATTCTCTTCAGCAAGTTTGCCAATCACCTGCCTAGGCCTCCCCTGCCATTCTTTGTCCACCCACTTCAGATAAGTACATGTACCATAACCCTGAAAACATAAAACAAGCATTTTGGAACACACATTTAGTAAATGAGCATCCATTCTAAACAAGCATTTTGGAACACACTTCAGATATGTTTGCTGAATTCTAACCTCAACAGGACAGACAAGAAATCTACGACCATAGTCATAGCCCTCACACCAAACTCTTCTTACTGGGTTCAGAAAGTGACAACATTGGTCACTACTGTCAATGCCATTGAAAACAACATCAGGGGAGGATGGAGGTATACTCCAATCAAAGTCTGGAAGTATTGCAGTCCCCTACAATCATATCCAACCAAAACATCTTCAGAAAGTTACCACATTGAGTACAAATTTGAAAGAAATTCACTACATCTTGCAAGTCTGCAAGAATCAACATCTACAATAATATCCATTCACTACAAAATTTCACTATCCATCTTCAATTTGAGGAGAGGGTACACACCTTGCAAGAATCAAAATCCATGTAGCGCACCTCACCGGTGATCTTCGCCCAGGGCTTTCCGCCCTTCGTCTTGTCGGCACCCGTGAGGTCACATCCATGGAGCGGGCCATGCTGGCCAGACGACGGCGCTGCCCCTGCCCCACGGCATCCTACCTGCTCCCTCCATCCTGAAGATGTCGACCCCTTCATGTCGCACGAGCCGGCGGTGGAAGCGAGGGGCTGATACGTCTCCAACGTATCTATAATTTTTGATTGCTCCATGCTACTTTATCTACTGTTTTGGACTATATTGGGCTTTATTTTCCACTTTTATATTATTTTTGGGACTAACCTATTAACCGGAGGCCCAGCCCAGAATTGCTGTTTTTTTTGCTTATTTCAGTGTTTCGAAGAAACGGAATATCAAACGGAATCCAAACAGAATGAAACCTTCGGGAACATGATTTTCTCACCGAACGTGATCCAGGAGACTTGGACCCTGCTCCAAGGAACAAAAGAGGCGGTCATGAGGGTGGGGCGCGCGCCCCCCTAGGACGCGCCCCCATGCCTCGTGGCCCCCCTGTTTCTCCACCGACGTACTCCTTTCTCCTATATATACCTACGTATCCCCAAATGATCAGAAGGGGAGCCAAAAACCTAATTCCACCACCGCAACCTTATGTATCCACGAGATCCCATCTTGGGGCCTATTCCGGAGCTCCGCCGGAGGGGGCATCCACCATGGAGGGCTTCCACATCAACACCATAGCCCCTCCGATGAAGTGTGAGTAGTTTAATTACTTCAGACCTTCGGGTCCATAGCTAGTAGCTAGATGGCTTCTCCTCTCTTTTTGGATCTCAATACAATGTTCTCCCCCTCTCTCGTGGAGATCTATTCGATGTAATCTTCTTTTTGCGGTGTGTTTGTTGAGACCGATGAATTGTGGGTTTATGATCCAGCTTATCTATGAATAATATTTGAATGTTCTCTGAATTCTTTTATGTATGATTGAGTTATCTTTGCAAGTCTCTTCGAATTATCCGTTTGGTTTGGCCAACTAGATTGGTAGTTCTTGCAATGGGAGAAGTGTTTAGCTTTGGGTTCAATCTTGCGGTGTCCTTTCCCAGTGATAGAAGGGGCAGCAAGGCACGTATTGTATTGTTGCCATCGAGGATAACAAGATGGTTTTTTATCATATTGCATGAATTTATCCCTCTACATCGTGTCATCTTGCTTAAGGCGTTACTCTGTTTTTAACTTAATACTCTAGATGCATGCTGGATAGCGGTCGATGAGTGGAGTAATAGTAGTAAATGCAGAATCGTTTCGATCTACTTGTCTTGGACGTGATGCCTATATACATGATCATACCTAGATATACTCATAATTATGCTCAGTTCTGTCAATTGCTCAACAGTAATTCATTCACCCACCGTAGAATATCTATGCTCTTGAGAGAAGCCACTAGTGAAACCTATGGCCCCCGGGTCTATTCTCATCATATCAATCTCCATTACTTTTATTACTTGCTTTGTTTTTACTTTGCCTTTTACTTTTCACTTTGCATCTATATACCAAAAATACCAAAAATATTATTTATCATCTCTATCAGATCTCACTCTCGTAAGTGACCGTGAAGGGATTGACAACTCCAAAGCGCGTTGGTTGCGAGGAGCTATCGTTTTGTGTAGGTACGAGGGACTTGTGCGTGGTCTCCTACTGGATTGATATCTTGGTTCTCAAAAACTGAAGAAAATACTTACGCTACTTTGCTGCATCATCCTCTCCTCTTCGGGGAAATCCAACACAGTGCTCAAGAGGTAGCAAGAAGAGTTTCTGCCGCCGTTGCCGGGGAGGCTCACGCAAGAGCAAGTCAACCATACCATGTACCCATCACAATCCCTATCTCTCGCATTACATTATTTGCCATTTGCCTCTCGTTTTCCTCTCCCCCACTTCACCCTTGCTGTTTTATTCGCCCTCTCTTTCCCAATCTCCTCCTCTTTTTTCCGTTTGCCTTTTCGCGTTGCCTTTCTGTTTGCTTGTGTGTTGGATTACTTGTTGCCATGGCGCAAGATAATACCAAATTGTGTGACTTCTCGAATACCAATAATAATGATTTCCTTAGTACTCCAGTTGCTCCTCTTAATAATGATGAGTCTTGTGAAATCAATACCGCTTTGCTGATTCTTGTTATGAAAGATCAATTCGCCGGCCTTCCTAGTGAAGATGCCGCTACTCATCTAAACAATTTTGTTGATTTGTGTGATATGCAAAAGAAGAAAGATACGGATAACAATATTGTGAAGTTATTTCCATTTTCACTTAGAGATCGTGCTAAATTTTGGTTTTCGTCTTTGCCTAACACTACTAGGGAAAAGCCTAGCAGCAGCGCGGGTTTTGGCCCTCTCAGTAGCGCGGGTACCGGCGCTACTAATAAGGCGCTACAGCTAACGTATAGCAGTAGCGCCTGTTGTCCCACGCTACTGCTATACATGAATAGCTGTAGCGCTCTTTAGAAAAGGGGGCTACTGATATTATCTGCAGCGCTGTTTACAGGGAAGCGCTACTGGTAAGGCGGCGCTACTGCCAAATTTCACCCCCTCGCTACTACTAGTTTTATTAGTTTCTTCCCTGCATATTTGTTTTGTATTTGTTTTGTATTTGAATAGGCTTTATACAATAATCTTTAGCATATCATCCACATACAAATGTAATCATAGCATATACATACAATTAGTCTCATCAAATCATGTCATCATCATAATCATCATCCAACACAAAGTGGTCTCTCGTCATGAATCTCAAAAATAGCGATACAAGTCTCGTTTACTTGCAAATACATCATCATCCATCTAAACAATGATATACGCGAGAATAGCTATCACTTTGAGTACATGAGTTCGTATCCCTCTCTCGCATTAGCGTGAACCTAAACTAACTATTGCACGTCGCCGAAACCAAAAACGGTACACTGGCTCGACACTCCGCCACTTGTCGATATATACTCTGGCGTAGCACTTCTTCTCCATCTATGATCTATGCACCTGCATCGTCACATGAGTCGATGATATGCAACATATATAGTTGAGCAACGTAAAGAGACAGACTTGGCAAAAATAGAAACAACATATCATAAGCATAAATAACAAAGTTCATCGTACCCAAAATGCCCTAACTAGAGTGATTTTCGCTAGTCGAGGAGGAGGACGGTTTAATTACATCACAAATAAAGTTTCACCGTGCATAACTCAAAGTTTTGTCATAAAAGAAAGTATGGACTAAACGGACACATTGTCATATATCGACAATCACTCCATCATGTCGTGCCATCCATCCATGTCAGGGAGATAGTCCTCGAGCTTAGTGAAAGGTTTCATGTCAAGACGCTGAGAGGCTATCCATGTTCGGACGTCTTCCCGCGACATTTGTCCTTCTGCGAGAACATCCCTGTTTTCCGGACGACCTCATTCATGATGATTTGGGCAAGTTCGCTGGATGTTATAGAACTCAGCTCAAGTCGATGATCCTCGATATCTCCTATGTCCTTTGCCCATTGCAGAATATGGGCATCGCCAGATCTAGGTGACATGTGAAGGTTCCGTGATCCCGTCGTACTCCAAAGATGTGGTGTATGACATAGAATCCATCATTAAGAGAATCGCTCGGTTCTTTGGATGCAGCAGGTCGGTCTTATGGTGAAGGAGGCCCCGCCGCCCTTCTCTTCTTGTCCCTAACCTCTCCACCCCTTGCTTGGTAGTAAAACATAGCACTGTCGAGAACATCTTTGATGTGGGTGTAATACTTTTTGTGAATGTTCTTCGACGAGTCCAAGTAAAGAGCGTGGGAGAATCGGGGGTAGAGGATGATGAGGACGGCGCGCCCGCCGCTGCGCAAACTAAGTACACCTCAAATTAATTAGCCTCCACCGTGCAAATGAATTATTGAAATCGAAGGAAGGGTAGCAGCGCGGATGACTTACACGGGATGATAAGGCACGAGAATCGCCTCCTTGTCCTTATTGGCGAGTATGAAACTAACGATGTAATCCCTCGCATATTCACGCTGCTCTGCACAGACTCCCAAGAAGCCCTCGTGCATGTAGTACGGGTCAGCAACACAGATATGACGTATCTGCTCAACCCCAATGATGTAGTTCATGTGCAAGGCATAAAGGCGGACAAACGTAAAATCCAGCTTCTTCACATGAAACATGTCGAATATGTAATTGAATCGGAGGAAGAACTTATCCGCGGGGAAGCTATCGACGTACGACATTTGCCGCGGAACGTTAACCACGTAGAGTGGGTATCCTGGATCTTTCGAGGCGATGAGGCCTTTCTCTACCCGTAGCACATCGTCATGAAGTCTCCTTAGATCGCCGAATCTGGCCCGTAGCGCTGTTTCAGGTAGGATTGGTTGACCGGGGATATGCCATTTATCCGCATTGGGGATATCTATACGGTCCTGAAGCCGAGGCCGCTGAGGCGGTTGGATCATAGAATTAGCTTTTTTGCCTTTCCTCGCTCTCTTCCTAGACTTCTTTACTACCGGAAGGTCGTCAATAATACGTTGAGACGGTAATTCAGGCACCGACTCATGACGCTCAAACCCTGAGGAGGCGCCAGTATATACATACTGTTTAGCGCCATCGTCATCCTCATCCTCATCCATGGCGACGTCATCAGCGACTAATGGAGCCTCCTCCTTACCCCGTCCGCTATCACCCAACCCGACACCCGACGCTAAATGGGTAGGTGGGGTGTTGATGTTCATACCTTGCTGAGGCTGCGTGCTCGTGGGTGTGCTCCCGGCCGCCTCTAGATGAAGCAGACTCTTTGGCCACAACAGGACCCACCCATTGCAACAATCACCAAGCCGCCGTGGGGTCTTGTCGTCATCCCCTACTAGTATTAGAGGAGGCAAATTGTCGTGGCCCGGTTTGACACTGGCCACGGAAACCTTGAAGACGTTCGGGGGGATCGGCCGGCTGTGGAACAATGGTTCCTTCGGCTCCATTATCGTCGCCTTCCCCACGTCCACCTTTTGTTTGCCGATGGTGTACAATATGGTGCACGGGGTTTCGTCGGCCTGCAAAGAAAAGTCTGCAACGTGAGACATCCGAAAGGCAACGAAAACGGGAGATTATACATTTATATTGAAGGGGGCTGGTGTGACAGATACCGTGAGGGCGTCGAGCTCAGCCAAAGAGGAGGCACCACCGAGCACGTCCGGTGCAGGAGCAGGTGCGGGAGCCAGGGCGGGAGCAGGTACGGGAGCCGGTGTGGGAGCAGGTGCTCCCAAGAAGTCAGCAAGGGGAAAGTCCTCTGCATTTTTTTTCTGGATTTTGCCTTGTCCAAGTGAAAACGCCCGTCACCAAGGAAGTAGATATATCTGCAATCGCTTTGTTTTGGCGGCAGCTACCGCTGTTCTGATCGCTCGAGATGATTTCTTCTCAACCGCAATCTCAACCTTCTTGTCGATGTTTTCTTCAGTTAAACTCCGTCTTTCCTTTCTCTCCTCCGTGGTCTCACGGTAGTACTTCTTCCATGTGGCGCCGTCTCCGACACCGTGCACGCGTCCATACGACGGTCGAGTATCCACGGTTGTTGTTTCAATATGTTCAACGCCGGTTGAATGGAGTGTCCCACTGGCCTCGCCAATGCCTCGACGGCGAAGTCGCTTTAACCGCAATCCGGTGCTGCTCTCTCGCAAAAGGCACAAGGATCATTTACAAATATGACTAACGTGTGCAGTCGAATTGATCAGAAACTAAAATTACCAGCAGTCTCATGAACTCTGTAATGACCGGTGTTGTCTCATAAACCTTCTTCACTGGGTCCCAATGGTGCCGGGCCCTCGGGACGTCACGCTCCTGCGGGACGGTGAAATCCGCCGAGGGGTCTGGGATGCCCAGACTCGCGGCTTCCGCGTCCTCCTTGGCCCATTTGGACCTCTTTCCGCCGTAACCACGGCTTCCAAGGTGGTGGCTCCCAATGTTCCTCTTTTGAAGCCCCTTCATGTACTTAGACTTTTTTTGGCAGCTTCGGCCTCGCAAGCCTCCTTGAATATTTGAAACTGCTCTTCCATGATTGTCGGATTATCCTTTACAATCTTGGAGTAGGGTTCCCCGTCGTTGATCTTTGCTTTCACTCGATTTTTCCAGGCGGCCAACACGTCGCTAAACTTGGTCATGGCGTGTTTGTTTATCTTCTTCATTGCGGGTCCTCGTGCGGATCTTCATAATCCTTCTCATTCCGCCCGGAACAAGAATATCTGGTGAAACTTCTTTAGGAGGGAGCTCCTCATATTTTCTATCTTCGTAGTTTCTCATCGTTGATGGTGGCGGTTATGCATGCGATGCAGCCTATTTGATTGCCGTAGCACGCTTCTTCCTCGGCGCCTTTGGCTCAAAATTGCCGTCGTCCACCTCCGCGACCACCAGTCTAGTAGTCCTGAGTTTGTTAGGAACCCGTTGCCTCTTTGCTTTCGGTTCTACACTGGCTCCGCTCCCCGAGGCAGCACCGGTCTTAGCGCCGGTCTCAGCGCCGGTCTCGATGCCGGTCTGAATCTCAGCGCCGGTCTCAGTCTCAACACCGGTCTGCATGTCGGTCTCAGTCCCCGATGCCACCGGTGGGCCCAGCAAGAACATCGGTTGATCGTCGGTAAGGCTAAAAAATTCTTCTGCCGCCCGGTAGACGTCGTCGCAATCACCAGAACCCTATCCTTCATCGTTGCTAGCCATGTTTCCTATGATTAAATCTAGTCAATTAATTCTAGACCGAATAAAATGAATAATTACATAAAAAAGGACTACTGTTTTGCAGGAATGTTGACTCCTTCCTGGTGCGGCAAATCCCGGGCACTCGATATGTCCTAGTTTGTAGCATAAGTCATGCCGAAATTCACGGAAAATTTCGACATGACCTTTGCTAAAAAGTGGACAAATCGAGAACCTGAAATTTGCCGGAACAGAAATGAATCAACATTCCGGCAAAACATAGGCCACTCAAAGATCATTCACTGAAACAACAAAGCCACTTGGACACAATCGAACAACTTCAATGAAAAGATATAACATGACCACTTCAATGAAAAATAAAATTTTCCTAAATTCTTTTCCTTGAAAAATAGTGGTCTTTTCAAAAAATAAAAAACCTTTGCAAAATGACCTCACTAAAAACTTCTCTGCCTAGGACAGAACCCAAATTATGTTGATCTAGCTATTCCTCTCTTTCACACAAACACACATTATTATCTCTAACCCTTCTCTGCCTAGGACAGAACCCAATTAAATTGCAAAGGTACTTCATTTCTCTAACCATTCTGACCTAATGCTCTAAAATAAAATTTTCCTCTAACCTAGCCAACCTACTTAACCTAGCTTGTTAATCCAATGAACCTAATTAACCTACCTATTTAACCTAGTTAGTTAATCTAGTTTACCTAGATAATTAACCCTAATTAAACTAGTTAACGCAACTAGTTCTCTGTCAAAGCCCAAAATAAATTTTTGCACTAATTAACCTAGATAATTAACCTAATTAAACTAGTTAACCTGACTAGTTCTCTGTCAAAGCCGTAACTAAAATTTTGCACTAACCTAGATAATTAACCTAATTAAACTAGTTAACCTAACTACTTCTCTGTCAAAGCCCTAACTAAATTTTTGCCCTAACCTAGATAATTAACCTAATTAAACTAGCTAACCTATGCATGAGAGAGAGAGGAGGGGTGGGGGCTTACAGAGGATGGCTCCGGTGGTGGCGACGGAGGCAGTAAAGGCGAGGGAGGCAGGGCGTCTCCGGTGACGGCAAGGGAGGCAGGGGCGTCTCCGATGACGGCGAGGGAGGCAGTTGTGGCGAGGAAGGATCCGGTGGCATCGACGACAGCTCAGGTGGCGTTGACGAGGCCGCGCGGCTCCGGTGGCGTCGACGGCGCACGGCTCTGGTGGTGTTGACATCGGCAGGAGACGACGGCGAAGTGGGGCGACGGCGAATCGGGGAGACGGCGGCGCGCGGGGTGGGTTGAGGGATTTGGGGGAGAAGTGGTGGCCTGGGGGAAACGGTTTTTTGGTTAAGTCAAACTTAGCGGTAGCGCGTTTGGTAAAACGCGCTATAGCTAAGATATCTATAGCGGTTTTTACAAAACGCGTTGCTGCTATAGCTATGTAATTTTCTTCCATTTTTAATTTCCTTTTCTGTTTCTATAGCGGGGGTCTAGGACACGCGCTGCAGCTATGTTAGCTATAGCGCCTCTTACAAACACACGCTGCTACTATGCCTTCCTCCGTTTTTTCGCTTTTTCATTTATTTTGCTTTACATTTTATTTTTTCCTTTCTCCTTTTTCTATTTCTTTCATTTTCATTTACTTTTCTATTTGTTTTTCATCTTATTTTATTTCCGTTAGTAGTAGCGCTCTTCTTAGGAAACGCGCTGCTACTTATGCCCTAGCGGTAGCGCATTTCTTCCAAGCCCGCTACTGCTATGCGTAGCCTATCATTCTAGCAATGGGAATATTAGTAGTAGCGCTTTTGCCACTACACGCGCTACTGCTAAGGTTGTATCTATAGCGCGGTTTTTCTCCAATCGCTATTGCTATCTAGCACTAGCGCCCTTTTTTGACCCGCGCTGTTGCTAAATTTCTGTGTATAAGGTTTTCCCTAGTAGTGTAAAAATAGTATTGATTCTTGGAACAAGTGCAAAGATGCTTTTATCTCTAAGTATTTTCCTCCCGCTAAGATCATCACTCTTAGGAACGATATTATGAATTTTAAACAACTTGATCATGGGCATGTTTCCCAATCTTGGGAAAGAATGAAATTGTTGCTTCGCAATTGCCCTACTCATGGTTTGAATTTATGGATGATCATACAAAATTTTTATGCCGGATTGAATTTTGCTTCTAGAAATCTTTTAGATTCGGCCACGGGAGGCACGTTTATGGAAATTACGTTAGGAGATGCTACAAAATTGCTTGATAATATTATGGCCAATTATTCTCAATGGCACACCGAAAGATCTTCTAGTAAAAAGGTGCATGCTATAGAAGAAATCAATGTTTTGAGTGAACAGATGGATGAACTTACGAAGACTTTTGCTACTAAAAATACTCCTCTTGATCCCAATGATATGCCCTTGTCTACTTTGATTGAGAATAATAATGAATCTATGGATGTGAATTTTGTTGGTAGGAATAGTTTTGGAAACAACGCGTATAGAGGGAATTTTAATCCTAGGCCTTATCCTAGTAATCCTTCTAGTAATTAAGGAAATTCCTACAACAACTCTTATGGAAATTTTAATAAGATACCATCTAAATTTGAGAGTAGTGTTAAAGAGTTTATGAATTCACAACAGAATTTTAATGCTTTGCTTGAAGAGAAATTGCTTAAAGTTGATGATTTGGCTAGGAACGTTGATAGAATTTCTCTTGAAATTGATTCTTTAAAGCTTAGATCTATTCCTCCTAAGCATGATATAAATGAGTCTCTCAAAGCCATGAGAATTTCCATTGATGAGTGCAAAGAAAGAACCGTTAGGATGCATGCTTCCAAAGATGCCTTTATTAAAGCGTGTTCTTCGAATTCCTATGAAAATCAAGATGAAGATCTAAAAGTTATTGATGTGTCCCCCATTAAATCTTTGTTTTGCAATATTAATCTTGATGAAACTGAATATGATCTTCCTTTACCTAGAAGGCGTTCTAAGAATTCGGAGTTTCTAGATCTTGATGATGAAATTGATAAATGTGGGATTGAAAGAAATAAAAACCTAGATGTTGCTAAACCCACTATATTGGATCTCAAGGAATTTAATTATGAAAATTGCTCTTTAATTGGTTGTATTTCCTTGTTGCAATCCGTGCTAGATTCTCCTCATGCTTATAGTCAAAATAAGGCCTTTACCGAACACATTGTTGATGCCTTGATGCAATCTTATGAAGAAGAACTTGAGTTGAAAGTTTCTATCCCTAGAAAACTCTATGATGAGTGGAAACCTATTATTAAAATTAAAATTGAAGATTATGAGTTTCATGCTTTGTGTGATTTGGGTGCTAGTGTCTCTACTATTCCCAAAACTTTGTGTGATTTGCTAGATTTCTGTGACTTTGATGATTGCTCTCTAAACTTGCATCTTGCGGATTCCACTATTAAAAAGCCTATGGGAAGAATTAATGATGTTCTTATTGTTGCAAATAGGAATTATGTGCCCATAGATTTTATTGTTCTGTATATAGAGTGCAATCCTTCATGTCCTATTATTCTTGGTAGACCTTTCCTTAGATCGATTGGTGCAATTATTGATATGAAAGAAGGGAATATTAGATTCCAATTTACCTTAAAGAAGGGCATGGCACACTTCTCTAGAAAGAAAATAAAATTGCCATATGAATCTATCATGAGAGCCGCTTATGGATTGCCTACCAAAGATGGCAATACCTAGATCTATCCTTGCTTTTATACCTAGCTAGGGGCGTCGTTAAGCGATACCGCTTGTTGGTAGGCAACCCAATTTTTTTTGTTTTTTCTTCTGTTTAGGAATAAATAATCCATCTAGACTCTGTTTGGATGTGGTTTTATGTTTTAATTAGTGTTTGTGCCAAGTAGAACCTATAGGATAACCTACGATAATAAGTTGATTTGATTCTGCTGAAAAACAGAAACTTTGTGCACACGAATATAATTTTGTTAAATCACAGAAACTTGATTTTGCGTTGATTCTTTTTGGTCTGTTCAATACACAAATTTTACAGGACTTCCTATTTTTGTAGGATTTTTAGAGTTCCGGAAGTTTGCGTTAGTTACAGATTACTACAGACTGTTCTGTTTTTGACAGATTCTGTTTTGTGTGTGTTGTTTGCTTATTTTGATGAATCTATGGCTAGTAAAATAGTTTATGAACCATAGAGAAGTTGGAATACAGTAGGTTTAACACCAATATAAATAAAGAATTAAATCATTACAGTACCTTAAAGTAGTCTTTTGTTTTCTTTCTCTAATGGAGCTCACGAGATTTTTATTGAGTTTTGTGTTGTGAAGTTTTCATGTTTTGGGTGAATTCTTTTGATGGATTATGGAACAAGGAGTGGCAAGAGCCTAAGCTTGGGGATGCCCATGGCACCCCCAAGATAATCCAAGGACACCAAAAAGTCAAAGCCTGGGGATGCCCCGGAAGGCATCCCCTCTTTCGTCTACTTCCATCGGTAATTTACTTGGAGCTATATTTTTATTCACCACATGATATGTGTTTTGCTTGGAGCGTCTTGTATTATTTGCGTCTTTGCTTGTTAGTCTACCACAATCATCCTTGCTGTACACACCTTTTGAGAGAGCCATACATGAATTGGAATTTGCTAGATACTCTATGTGCTTCACTTATATCTTTTGAGCTTGATAGTTTTGCTCATAGTGCTTCACTTATATCTTTTGAGCGTGATAATTTTTGCTCTAGTGCTTCACTTAGATCTTTTAGAGCACGGTGGTGGATTTGTTTTAAAGAAACTATTGATCTCTCATGCTTCACTTAGATTATTTTGAGAGTCGTTAATAGCATGGTAATTTGCTTAATATTAATATACTTGGTATTCAAGATATGTGAAACTTTCTTTTGAGTGTGTTGAATACTAAGATAAGTTTGATGCTTGATAATTATTTTAAGATATGGAGGTGATAATATCAAAGTCATGCTAGTTGAGTAATTGTGAATTTGAGAAATGCTTGTGTTGAAGTTTGCAAGTCCCGTAGCATGCACGTATGGTTAAAGTTGTGTAACAAATTTGAAACATGAAGTGTACCTGGCTTGTGCATCCTTATGAGTGGCGGTCGGGGACGAGCGATGGTCTTTTCCTACCAATCTATCCCCCTAGGAGCATGCGCGTGTACTTGATTTTTGATGACTTCTAAATTTTTGCAATAAGTATATGAGTTCTTTTGACTAATGTTGAGTCCATGGATTATACACACTTTTACCTTTCCGCCTTTGCTATCCTCTTCGGTACCGTGCATTGCCCTTTCTCACCTTGAGAGTTGGTGCAAACTTCGCCGGTGCATCCAAACCCTGTGATACGATACACTCTATCACACATAAACCTCCTTATATTTTCCTCAAAACAGCCACCATACCTACCTATCATGGCATTTCCATAGCCATTCCGAGATATATTGCCATGCAACTTCCATCATCATATTCATGACATACATTACTTTTGTCATATTGCCATTGCATGATCATGTAGTTGACATCGTATTTGTGGCAAACCACCATGCATTATTTTTCATACATGTCACTCTTGATTCATTGCACCATCCCGGTACACCGCCGGAGGCATTCATATAGAGTCACATCTCGTTCTAAGTTTCCAGTTGTAATCCTTATGTTGTAATCAATAGAAGTGTGATGATCATCATTATTAGAGCATTGCCCAAAAAGAAAAAAAAGAAAGGCCAAAAAAAGAAAGGCCCAAAAAAAAAGAAAAAAAGAAAAAGAAAAAAGGAAAATAAATAAAAAGGGCAATGCTACTATCTCTTTTTCCACACTTGTGCTTCAAAGTAGCACCTTGTTCTTCATGTAGTGAGTCTCATATATTGTGCTTCAAAGTAGCACCTTGTTCTTCATGTAGTGAGTCTCATATATTGTGCTTCAAAGTAGCACCTTGTTCTTCATATAGTGAGTCTCATAAGTTGTCTTTTTATACTAGTTGGAATTTTTCACTATAGAACTTGGCTTGTATATTCCTACGATGGGCTTCCTCAAATGCCCTAGGTCTTCATGAGCAAGCGAGTTGGATGCACACCCACTAGTTTTATTTTGTTGAGCATTCATAGCTCTACTGAATCCGTTGCATGGCAATCCCTACTCCTCATGTTGACATCAATTGATGTGTGTCGGTGTCAAAACCGGCGGATCTCGGGTAGGGGGTCCCGAACTGTGCGTCTAGGCGGATGGTAACAGGAGACAAGGGACACGATGTTTTTACCCAGGTTCGGGCCCTCTCGATGGAGGTAAAACCCTACTCCTGCTTGATTGATATTGATGATATGGGTAGTACAAGAGTAGATCTACCACGAGATCAAGGAGGCTAAACCCTAGAAGTTAGCCTATGGTATGATAGTTGTTCGTCCTACGGACTAAAACCCTCTGATTTATATAGACACTGGAGAGGGCTAGGGTTACACAGAGTCGGTTACAATGGTAGGAGTTCTACATATCCGTATTGCCAAGCTTGCCTTCCACGCCAAGGAAAGTCCCATCCGGACATGGGACAAAGTCTTCAATCTTGTATCTTCATAGTCTTGGAGTCCGGCCAATGATGATAGTTCGGCTATCCGGACACCCCCTAGTCCAGGACTCCCTCAGTAGCCCCTGAACCAGGCTTCAATGACGACGAGTCTGGCGCGCATATTGTCTTCGGCATTGCAAGGCGGGTTCCTCCTCCGAATAATTCATAGAAGATTTTGAACACTAGGATAGTGTCCGGCTCTGCAAAATAAATTCCACATACCGCCGTAGAGAGAATAATATTTACACGAGTTCAATCTACTGATGTATTTCGTGATATGACGTCACACCACGGCCAAGCCATTACTCGAATCGTTTTTATTGTTCCACCTCAGTGCGTTTAGCGAAGCGGTTTCCTTGGCACGTCTCGTCACAGCAGAGATCGTGTCCCCTTATTCGGGGATCCTCATCAATACGGAGGTGGGTAACCCAACCGCGCCATTGATTGCGGCGCTTGGGAGATAAGCGAGTTTTACCGGGCTGGTGGGGACGCATAGTTTCGTCCGCCCATATATAAGGGGATAAGGATCCACCTTTTTACCTATGCCTTCTTCCTCCTTAGCTTATCCATCTCCGCGCACTCGAGCTCTAGCGCCCAAGTCCGCACATCTCACCTCAACCTTCTCCAACCATGTTCGGAGCGGGAGGCAAGTGGATGACCTCCTCCATCACGGAGGGGCACATCAAGAAGCTGCGCAAGGCCGGATATTTGTCCAGCGATATCGCGCACCGGCTCCCCAACGAGGGGCAGCTCATCCCCACCCCCGGGCCCCATGAGAGGGTGGTATTCCTTCCCCATTTCCTTCGCGGACTGGGCTTCCCACTCCACCCCTTTGGCCGGGGGCTCATGTTCTACTATGGCCTGGATTTCCATGATCTGGCCCCGAATTTTATCCTCAACATCTCGGTGTTTATCGTCGTGTGCGAGGCCTTCCTATGCATCCAGCCCCACTTCGGCTTATGGCTAAAGACCTTCAATGTCAAGCCGAAGGTAGTGGGCGGCAGCCAAGCGGAGTGCGGAGGCGCCATGGTGGGCAAGATGCCCAACGTCACCTGGCTCAAGGGCGCCTTCGTGGAAACCATAAAAGGGTGGCAATCGGGGTGGTTCTACATCACCGAGCCGCGTGACCCTGAGTGGGCAGCGGCCCCCGAATTCAGATCTGGCATCCCCACACGGTTCACCTCCTGGAAAGAGAAGGGCATGTTGTGGGGCGATTCGGAGGAGCTGACCGAACTCCAATCCTGTCTCCAAACCCTGGTGAACAAGAAGCTCAAGCTTGTCAACGTGGTCCAGGTCATGCTCATCCGCCGGATTCTCCCGTGCCAACAGCGGGATTTCAACCTGTGGGAGTTCGATCCGGCACAGCACCAGACCTTGAGCAGGCTCTTCGACACTACATATGAAGAGGCCTGGAGGGAGCTATTCAAGGGTGCCGAGGCGCCCGCATCCACTACCGAAGATCGCGGATTCAGCTCGCAGCGTCTGGCTGGCGAGGTAAGCTATATTATCCTTTACGGGACACTTGCTTTCCATAGTTTGACTCTATGTGGGATCTAGACTCCGAATACTTGTAACAGGCCTGGCAGAAGACGTCCGGACAGGTTAACTGTCCGGCTCCCCTTCCAGAAGACCTAGCGGATGCCCGTTTGACAGGGCTGCTGGTCCCGGCGCCTTACGTGTTGCCGGAGAAGAAGGCCAAGAAGAAGGCCACAGGAACCCGGAGGAGTTCCCGGCGCCAGGTGTTATCGGACTCATCGTCCGACGACTACGAGGCGGACTCCTCCCACGAAGATGAGGAGGAGAAGAAAGAGGCCTCTCCCCCAGCGGGGGGAGAGAAGAAGGGGAAGGCTTCCCCAAGGGGGAGGCCAAAGGGTCCAAGAAAGGAAGGATCCTTCCTCCGGACTGTTCCACCAACGCCGACGACGGCAAAGAGGAGTGGCCCTCGAGGGCCAAGCCCCTGGCGAGATTGTAAGTATCCGGATTCCAGAATAACTCATGTTTTTTCTTTCGTCGCATAGTGTCTTCTAACGCCGAATACAACCATGTAGTCTGCCCAAGGACGATCTCCCCGCTTCGTCGAGCGGGTCCCTGGGTTCGTCGGATGTGAATAGCGCTTCACTTCCGACCGCCTCCTCCCCCGTGACGCAGACGACGCCGAGGTGGGGTCCCAGAAGGGGACCAGCCAAGAGGAGAAGGCACCGGAGGTGCCACAGGGCAACCTCCCGGACCTTGGACCGGACTCCGCACCAGAACCTTTGCTGGTTCCGGAGTCTGGCGGGCGGCCCCTTCGTGAGAAGGGCAAGACAGCGACGCCGGCAGCCTCCGTCCAACCGGAGGCGCCGGATAACTTGCTGGAGGCGCTCAACAGCGCCTCCATCGACGAGGGACACCGCACTGTCATGAGTGCGGTGATTCAGAAGGTTCAGCTCGCCAAGAGCGGGCTGACCGAAGCCTGCGCCAGCCTTCTAACAGGCTTTGAGGTATGTGATTATGATGTGTAAAAATGGTACCGCATAGATAGTAGCCCCTGATGCTCAGTTCGGTGTTCGGAAAGAAAAGCCGAGCTGAGGATCTAAAAAGATATATGCAGGAGTCTTTTGCAAATATGTCAATATGGGAATGCAGGCTGCGCTGCTGACCTCTGCCGCACTGACTGCGGAGGTCACTTCCTTGAAGTAGAGCCTCGAGCGGTCCGAGATTGAGCTCGGCCGTGCCAAGAAGTAGCTCGAGGACAAGGAATAACGTGGGTACTCCAGGGGCTACGAACGAGGTGGCGACCCTGAAGGAGGCGATGTCCACGGCCGAATGCAATGCGGCCGCAGAATGCGCCGAGCGAGAGAAGCAGGAGGCGCCGGTGGCGGAGGTACGGCAAGAGCTCCAGGCTCTCGTGGAAAAACACGAGAGTTTGGAGCGTGACTCGAAGACTCGAGAGTCCGAGCTTGCGTCGGCTCTTGAGAGTGCCAAAGCCGCTAAGGCCGAAGCCCAAAAGGCCTTCCAGGAAATTGAGGCAGTAAAGAAGATAGCGGCGGGTAAGGCATTCTTCATGCAAAGCAAGCATGTAAAAGTGAATTACCTGTTACTTACCCGAATTCGGAGCTCTCCAGGAGCGTTCGCAGATCTGCCCTGTAGCGTGTCCGATGCTGCCGCGTTCTACAGAGCCGAGGAGGGGAGCTCGACGGAGAAGGTGTTCTGGTCTCAGTATGCTGAGGCCAGACATCCAGTGCCCCTGAGCGACCAGCTGAAGCAGCTGGTCGAGCTCCACAATGTGGCCGAACAGGCCATGAAGGGCCTCATAGTTCCGCTGTGGCTGGTGGATGCCTGTCCATGGATTGACGTCATCAGGCACTCCGCCTGCATTGAAGGCGCCCATCGGGCCCGTGCCCGTGCTAAGGTGCACTGGGGCAAGATGGACGCCGAGAAGCTTGTGACGGACGCGCCACCGCCGGGCAAGGAGTATCGCACGCCCGAGATGTACTATAAGGGTGTCCTGAAGGGTGCCCGCATTATTGCGGGTGAGTGCTCCAAAGATGTAATTTTTGAGTAGACTCGCATTTTGTTATCCTGTGCGTTGAAAACTTTGTTTATATGCGCTAAGCAACGCTTGTTAATTTAAAATATTACCTTCTATGTGGCCGTTTACCAAATCTGAGAGATGGCAAGTCGTTGGCTTCGACCCCCATACCGCGAGTGCTGGGGTGTTCGGAATAAACTTGAGCACTCTTGTTCCCATTTTTGGGTCCTTCTAGGGAGGCGCTCAACACAACGAACGAGGCAACCGGACTTATAATGCTTGAACACTCTCACTTAGCCATAGAATTCTATAATTTTAAATTTCGTGAAGCCCCTAGTGTTCGGAAGGTCAATTCGGGCGCTATCCACGCTGGGCCGGACAAAGCCGGTTCCTCGCTCTAAGCGGCATAAGTCTTTAGGGACTCGAAAAAACCCTCTCGAACAGCGACCAGCTCTCGCCCCATCATGACGGTCAGTTTTAGCTTTCTCCACTGAGGTGCTCAGCCCAGCTCAACTGGGGCACAATCGCAGTGGTTCTCCCAGCGCTACCTTAGCCGATATAACGGAACGTAAGGTACCAAAACATGGGAGCCGGGCAAACCAACTATTGACCCAAGACATGATTCGGAGCCGATGCATATAATGCTATAAGTTCGGGGTGCCGCACTTGTGAAAGTGTTCGGACTTATCACACCATAATTTGGGGAACTTAAGCCCCTGGTGTATTTGGCCGTACCAAAGCGTACGGGTGCAACATGTCATAAGTGAACATATATAAAAAGGAATGCAATGATAGGCAAAAAGTGATGCATTGTTTATTCAAAAGATACTGCAATGAATGCAGAATGATACAAATAGTGCGATAAGCAAGGGGTGGGACTATTTAACATGTCTCCCTCCAGGGGTAGGCTGCGGAATGGTGTATAAAACAGGTATAATGCTTGTAATGGAGACCACCTGGATACTCGTCGTAGCTTTTCTACTTCCCTGGCTGCTGCATCGCGAGTTCGGCGGGTCTACCGCCGGGCAGGGCTTCTGGAAAACGGAGTCCTGAGGATAAGAAAAAAGAAAAGAAAAGGGATGACACATTTGGGAGCCGCATCTTGAGCTTGAGGTATGCGTAGTGCGGCACCGCATTGAACTTTGCAAATGCGGTACGTCCGAGCAGTGCATGATAGCCGCTGCGGAACGGAACTATGTCGAAGATTAACCCCTTGCTTCGGAAGTTATCCGGGGATCCGAAGACCACTTCAAGTGTGACTGAACCTGTACAATTGGCCTCTACACCTGGTATGATGCCTTTGAAGGTCGTCTTTGTGGTTTTAATCCTTGAGGGGTCTATGCCCATCTTGCGCACTATATCCTGGTAAAGCAGGTTCAGGATGCTGCCGCCGTCCATCAGGACTCTAGTGAGGTGAAATCCGTCGACGATTGGGTCTAAAACCAATGCGGCGAATCCGCAATGGCGGATGCTAGTGGGGTGGTCCCTTCGATCAAAAGTGATCATGCAGGAGGACCACAGATTGAACTTTGGGGCGACTGGCTCCATCGCGTATACGTCCCTGAGCGCATGCTTCCGCTCCCTTTTGGGTATGTGGGTTGCTGTTGGGGAACGTTGCAGAAAATTAAAATTTTTCCTACGGTTTCACCAAGATCCATCTATGAGTTCATCTAAGCAACGAGTAATGGGAGAGAGATTGCATCTACATACCACTTGTAGATCGCGTGCGGAAGCTTGCAAGGTGATGATGGAGTCGTACTCGAACGTGATTCAAATCACCGATGTCCAAGTGCTGAACGGACAGCACCTCCGCGTTCAACACACGTACGGGACGAGTGACGTCTCCTCCGTCTTGATCCAGCAAGGAGGAAGGAGAGGTTGAGGAAGACAGCTCCACCGGCAAAGACGACGGCGTGGTGATGGTGGAGAAGCAAGATCTCGGCAGTGGCTTCGCCAAGCGCCACGGAGGAGGAGAAGTGTTGGGAAGGGAGGGCTGCGCCTTGGAGATGGGTACAGAGCCCCCCCTCCCCCTTTATATAGGCCCCTGGGAGGCCGCCCTGGAGATCCAATCTCCGGGGGGCGGCCAAGGGGGTGGAGTGCCCCCAAGCCAGTGGGCGCCCCACCCCTAGGGTTTCAACCCTAGGCGCAGGGGGTGGGCCTAGGGGGGCGCACCAGCCCACTATGGGCTGGTTCCCCTCCCACTTCAGCCCATGGGGCCCTCCGAGATGGGTGGCCCCACCGGTGGACCCCGGGACCCTTCCGGTGGTCCCAGACATTACCGGAGACCCCGAAACTTTCCCGATGGCCGAAATACCACTTCCTATATATTATTCTTTACCTCCGGACCATTCCGAAACTCCTCGTGACGTCCGAGATCTCATCCGGGACTCCGAACAACATTCGGTAGTCACATACTTGACTTCCTACTAACCCTAGCATCACCGAACCTTAAGTGTGTAGACCCTACGGGTTCGGGAGACACGCAGACATGACCGACACGACTCTCGGGCAATAACCAACAGCGGGGTCTGGATACCCATGTTGGCTCCCACATGCTCCTCGATGATTTCATCGGTTGAACCACGATGTCGAGGATTCGATCAAACCCTGTATGCAATTTCCTTTGTCAATCGGTACGTTACTTGCCCGAGACTCGATCGTCGGTATCCCAATACCTTGTTCAGTCTCGTTACGGCAAAGTCACTTTACTCATCATCGTAATGCATGATCCCGTGGCAACACCTTGGTCAACTTGAGCTCATTATGATGATGCATTACCGAGTGGGCCCAGAGATACCTCTCCGTCATAAGGAGTGACAAATCCCGCCTCGATCCATGTCAACCCAACAGATACTTTCGGAGATACCTGTAATGCACCTTTATAGTCACCCGATTCGTTGTGACGCTTGATACACCCAAGGCACTCCTACGGTAACCGGAGTTACACGATCTCATGGTCGAAGGAAGAGATACTTGACATCGGCAAAGCTCTAGCAAACGAACTACACGATCTTTTATGCTATGCTTAGGATTGTCTTGTCCATCACATCATTCTCCTAATGATGTGATCCCGTTATCAACGACATCCAATGTCCATAGTCAGGAAACCAAGACTATCTATTGATCACAACGGGCTAGTCAACTAGAGGCTCACTAGGGACTCATTGGGTCTAAGTGTTCACACGTGTATTACGATTTCCGGATAATACAGTTATAGCATGAACAAAAGACAATTATCATGAACATTGAAATATAATAATACTTTTATTATTGCCTCTAGGGCATATTTCCAACAGTCTCCCACTTGCACTAGAGTCACCAATCTAGTTACATTGTGATGAATCGAACACTCATAGAGTTCGTGTTGATCATGTTTTGCACGCGAGAGAGTTTAGTCAACGGATCTGCGACATTCAGATCCGTGTGTACTTTGCAAATCTCTATGTCTCCATCTTGAACATTTTCACGGATGGAGTTGAAACGACGCTTGATGTGCTGGTCTTCTTGTGAAACCTGGGCTCCTTGGCAAGGGCAATAGCTCCAGTGTTGTCACGAAGAGTTTGATTGGCCCCGACGCATTGGGTATGACTCCTAGGTCGGTGATGAACTCCTTCACCCAAATCGCTTCATGCGCTGCCTCCGAGGCTGCCATGTACTCCGCTTCACACGTAGATCCCGCCACGACGCTTCGCTTGCAGTACCACACTGATTATCTGCTCCACCATTCAACATATACACGTATCCGGTTTGTGACTTAGAGTCATCCAGATCTGAGTCGAAGCTAGCGTCGATGTAACCCTTTACGACGAGCTCTTCGTCTCCTCCATAAACGAAAACATGTCCTTTGTCCTTTTCGTACTTCAGATATTCTTGACCGCTGTCCAGTGTTCCTTGCGGGATTACTTTGGTATCTTGCAACCAAACTTACGGCAAGATTTACATCGGTCCAGTACACAAGATGGCATACATAATAGATCCTATGGCTGAAGCATAGGGATGACACTCATCTCTTCTTTATCTTTTGCCGTGGTCGGTGATCGAGCCGAGCTCAATCTCACACCTTGTAACATAGGCAAGAACCCTTCTTGGACTGATCCATTTTGAACCTCTTCAAAATCTTATCAAGGTATGTGCTTTGTGAAAGACCTATGAGGCGCCTCGATCTATCTCTATAGATTTTGATGCCTAATATATAAGCAGCTTCTCCAAGGTCCTTCATTGAAAAACACTTGTTCAAGTAGGCCTTAATGCTGTCCGAAGTTTTGTATCATTTCCCATCAAGAGTATGTCATCTACATATAATAGGAGAAATGCTACTGAGCTCCCACTCACTTTCTTGTAAACGCAGGCTTCTCCATAAGTCTCTGCATAAACCCAAACGCTTTGATCATCTCATCAAAGCGAATGTTCCAACTCCGAGATGCTTGCACCAGTCCATAAATGGATCGCTGGAGCTTACATACTTTGTTAGCATTCGAGGATCGACAAAACCTTCCGCTGCATCATATACAGCTCTTCCTTAAGATGTCCGTTAAGGAATGCCGCTTTTGACGTCCATCGCCATATCTCATAATCATAGTATGCACAATTGCTAACATGATTCGGACGGACTTGAGCTTCGCCACGGAGAGAATGTCTCGTCAGAGTCAATCCCTTGAACTTGTCGATAACCCTTAGCGACAAGTCGAGCTTTATAGATGGTAACATTACCATCCGCGTCCGTCTTCTTCTTAAAAATCCATTTGTTTTCTATTGCTCGCCGATCATTGGGCAAGTCTGTCAAAGTCCATACTTTGTTTTCATACATGGATTCTATCTCGGATTTCATGGCTTCAAGCCATTTCTTGGAATCCGGGCCCGCCATTGCTTCTTCATAGTTCGAAGGTTCATTGTTGTCTAACAACATGATTTCCATGACAGGGTTGCCGTACCACTCTGGTGCGGAACGTGTCCTCGTGGACCTTCGAAGTTCAGTAGTAACTTGATCCGAAGTACCTTGATCATCATCATTGTTTTCCTCTTCAGTTGGTGTGGGCATCACAGGAACGGTTTCCTACGCTGCACCACTTTCCCGCTCGAGAGGTAGTACTTCATCGAGTTCTACTTTCCTCCCACTTACTTCTTTCGAGAGAAACTCTTTTCCGTAAAGCATCCGTTCTTAGCAACAAAGATCTTGCCTTCGGATCTTAAGTAGAAGGTATACCCGACAGCTTCCTTGGGTATCCTATGAATACGCATTTTCCGACTTGGGTTTGAGCTTTTCAGTTGAAGTTTCTTGACATAAGCATCGCATCCCCAAACTTTTAGAAACGACAGCTTAGGTTTCTTCCCAAACCATAATTCATACGGTGTCGTCTCAACGGATTTAGACGGTGCCCTATTTAAAGTGAATGTAGCTGTCTCTAGAGCGTATCCCCAAAATGATAGCGTAAATCGGTAAGAGACATCATAGACCGCACCATATCCAATAGAGTGCGATTCTGACGTTCGGACACACCGTTTATTTGAGGTGTTCCAGCGGCGTGAGTTGTGAAATGATTCCACATTTCCTTAAGTGTGTGCCAAATTCGTGACTTAAGTATTCTCCTCCACGATCCGATCAGAGGAACTTTATCTTTCGGTCACGTTGATTCTCCACCTCACTCTGAAATTCCTTGAACTTTTCAAAGGTCTCGGACTTGTGTTTCATTAAGTAGACATACCCATATCTACTCAAGTCATCGGAGAGTGAGAACATAACGATATCCTCCATGAGCCTCAACGCTCATTGGACCGCACACATCGGTATGTATGATTTCCAACAAGATGGTTGCTCGCTCCATTGTTCCGGAGAACGGAGTCTTGGTCATTTTGCCCAAGAGGCATGGTTCGCATGTGTCAAACGATTCATAATCAAGAGACTCTAAAAGTCCATCAGCATGGAGCTTCTTCATGCGCTTGACACCAATGTGACCAAGGCGGCGATGCCACAAGTATGTGGGACTATCGTTATCAACTTTACATCTTTTGGCATCCACACTATGAACATGTGTAATATTACGCTTGAGATTCATTAAGAATAAACCATTGACCATCGGAGCATGACCATAAAACATATCTCTCATATAAATCGAACAACCATTATTCTCAGACTTAAATGAGTAGCCATCTCAGATAAACGAGATCCAGATACAATGTTCATGCTCAAACATGGCACTAAATAACAATTATTAAGGTTCAAAACTAATCCCGTAGGTAAATGTAGAGGCAGCGTGTCGACGGCGATCACATCGACCACGAACCATTCCCGACGCCAAGATCGTCACCTCGCCCTTCGCCAGCCTCCGTTTATTCCGCAGCTCTGCTGTGAGTTACAAATATGAGCAACGGCACCGTATCAAATACCGGGAGTTACTACGAGTAATCGGTAAGGTACACATCAATTACATGTATATCAAATATACCTTTGGTGTTGCCGGCCTTCTTATCCGCTAAGTATTTGGGGCAGTTCCGCTTCGGACCCTTCCCTTGCAATAAAAGCACTCGGTCTCGTGCTTGGGTCCATTCTTTGACTTCTTCCCGGCAATCGGCTTACGGGCGCGGCAACATCTTTGCCGTCCTTCTTGAAGTTCTTCTTACCCTTGCCCTTCTTGAACTTAGTGGTCTTATTGACCATCAACACTTGATGTTCTTTCTTGATTTCAGCCTCTGCTGACTTCAAAGATCGAGAACACTTCAGAATGGTCTTTACCATCCCCGCATGTTGTAGTTCATCACAAAGCTCTTGTAGCTTGGTGGGAGCGATCGGAGGATTCTGTCAATGACCGCCTCATCAGGGAGGTTAATGTTCACTGGGTCATACGGTTGTGCAACCCGGACATCTTCGGATGTGCTCACCGATGTAACTGTTTTCCTCCATCTTACAAGCTGTAGAACTTTTCGAGACATCATATCTCTCGACCGGGCATGAGCTTGGAAAACTAGTTTCAGCTCTTGAACATCTCATATGCTCCGTGGTGCTCAAAACGCTTTTGGAGCCCGGTTCTAAGTCAGAAAGCATGCCGCATCGAACGAGGGAGTAATCATCAAGACGAGCTTGCTGCCGTTCATAACGCCTTGGTTCTCTCGGAGACGGAGCGTCACCTAGCGGTCCTTCTAGGACATATTGCTTTCGGCAGCTATGAGGATGATCTCGTGTTCCGGACCCGATCCGTATAGTTGCTGCCATCATCTTTCAGCTTGGTTTTCTCAAAGTACGCGTTGAAGTTCATGTTGACATTAGCGTTGGCCATTGATCTACAAGACATATTTGCAAAGGTTTTAGACTAAGTTCATGATAATAAAGTTCTAATCAAAATTATGAACTCCCACTTAGATTAGACATCCCTCTAGTCATCTAAGTGTTACACGATCCGAGTCGACTAGCCCGTGTCCGATCATCACGTGAGACGGACTAGTCACCGTCGGTGAACATCTACATGTTGATCGTATCTTCCATACGACTCGTGTTCGACCTTTCGGTCTCCGTGTTCCGAGGCCATGTCTCCACATGCTAGGCTCGTCAAGTTAACCCTAAGTGTTTTCGCTGTGTAAAACTGTCTTACACCCGTTGTATGTGAACGTAAGAATCCATCACACCCGATCATCACGTGGTGCTTAGAAGCGACTTAACTGTAGCAACGGTGCACGCTTAGGGAGAACACTTCTTGAAATTTTGTAAGGATCATCTTATTTACTACCGTCGTCCTAAGTAAACAAGATGCATAAACATAATAAACATCACATGCAATTATATAGTTGTGACATGATATGGCCAATATCATCAAGCTCCATTGATCTCCATCTTCGGGGCTCCATGATCATCTTGTCACCGGCTTTACACCATGATCTCCATCATCATGATCTCCATCATCGTGTCTTCATGAAGTTGTCACGCCAACGACTACTTCTACTTCTATGACTAACGCGTTTAGTAATGAAGTAAAGTTGTTTACATGGCGTTCTTCAATGACACGCAGGTCATACAAAAAATAAAGACAACTCCTATGGCTCCTGCCGGTTGTCATACTCATCGACATGCAAGTCGTGAATCCTATTACAAGAACATGATCTCATACATCACAATTCATCATTCATCACAACTTCTGGCCATATCACATCACATGATCAATCGTTGCAAAAACAAGTTAGACGTCCTCTAATTGTTGTTGCATCTTTTACGTGGCTGCGATTGGGTTCTAGCAAGAACGTTTTCTTACCTACAAATCACCACAACGTGATTTTGTCAACTTCTATTTACCCTTCATAAGGGCCCTGTTCATCGAATCCGCTCCAACTAAAGTGGGAGAGACAGACACCCGCCAGCCACCTTATGCAACTAGTGCATGTCACCGGTGGAACCGGTCTCACGTAAGCGTACGTGTAAGGTTGGTCCGGGCTGCTTCATCCCACAATACCGTTGAGCAAGAAAAGACTAGTAGAGGCAAGTAAGATGACAAGATCAACGCCCACAACAAATTGTGTTCTACTCGTGCATTAGAGAACTACGCATAGACCTAGCTCATGATGCCACTGTTGGGGAACGTTGCAGAAAATTAAAATTTTTCCTACGGTTTCACCAAGATCCATCTATGAGTTCATCGAAGCAACGAGCAACGGGAGAGAGATTGCATCTACATACCACTTGTAGATCGCGTGTGGAAGCTTGCAAGGTGATGATGGAGTCGTACTCGAACGTGATTCAAATCACCGATGTCCAAGTGCTGAACGGACAGCACCTCCGCGTTCAACACACGTACGGGATGAGTGACGTCTCCTCCATCTTGATCCAGCAAGGAGGAAGGAGAGGTTGAGGAAGACAGCTCCACCGGCAGCACGACGGCGTGGTGATGGTGGAGAAGCAAGATCTCGGCGTGGCTTCGCCAAGCGCTTACGGAGGAGGAGAAGTGTTGGGAGGGAGGGCTGCGCCTTGGAGATGGGTACAGCAGCCCCTCCCTCCCCCTTTATATAGGCCCTCTGGGGCAGGCCGGCCTCGAGATCCAATCTCCGGGGCGGCGGCCAAGGGGTGGAGTGCCCCCAAGCCAAGTGGGCGCCCCCCCTAGGGTTTCAACCCTAGGCGCGGGTGGGCCTGGGGGCGCACCAGCCCACTATGGGCTGGTTCCTCCCACTTCAGCCCATGGGGCCCTCCGGATGGGTGGCCCCACCGGTGGACCCGGGACCCTTCCGTGGTCCCAGACATTACCGGAGACCGAAACTTTCCCGATGGCGAAATACCACTTCCTATATATTATTCTTTACCTCCGGACCATTCCGAAACTCCTCGTGACGTCCGGGATCTCATCCGGACTCGAACAACATTCGGTAGTCACATACTTGACTTCCTACTAACCCTAGCGCCACCGAACCTTATGTGTAGACCCTACGGGTTCGGAGACACGCAGACATGACCGAGACGACTCTCGGCAATAACCAACAGCGGGTCTGATACCCATGTTGGCTCCCACATGCTCCTCGATGATTTCATCGGTTGAACCACGATGTCGAGGATTCGATCAAACCACAGATGCAATTCCTTTGTCAATCGATGCGTTACTTGCCCGAGACTCGATCGTCGGTATCCCAATACCTTGTTCAGTCTCGTTACGGCAAGTCACTTTACTCGCACCGTAATGCATGATCCCGTACAACACCTTGGTCAACTTGAGCTCATTATGATGATGCATTACCGAGTGGGCCCAGAGATACCTCTCCGTCATACGGAGTGACAAATCCCGCTCGATCCATGTCAACCCAACAGATACTTTCGGAGATACCTGTAATGCACCTTTATAGTCACCCGATTCGTTGTGACGCTTTGATACACCCAAGGCACTCCTACGGTAACCGGGAGTTACACGATCTCATGGTTGAAGGAAGAGATACTTGACATTGGCAAAGCTCTAGCAAACGAACTACACGATCTTTTATGCTATGCTTAGGATTGGGTCTTGTCCATCACATCATTCTCCTAATGATGTGATCCCGTTATCAACGACATCCAATGTCCATAGTCAGGAAACCAAGACTATCTATTGATCACAACGGGCTAGTCAACTAGAGGCTCACTAGGGACTCATTGGGTCTAAGTGTTCACACGTGTATTACGATTTCCGGATAATACAGTTATAGCATGAACAAAAGACAATTATCATGAACATTGAAATATAATAATACTTTTATTATTGCCTCTAGTGCATATTTCCAACAGTTGCGTATATCATGTTCACCGTCCGCACTTGTGGGGGGAAACCCTTCTGTCCTTTATTGTTCGGCGGCCGTGTCTCCTCCTCGTCATCGCTATGCAGCCCCTTGTCATTGCTTTCAGCGATTAACTTTCCTGCTTGCTTGAACACCCAACAATCTCTGTTGGTGTGATTAGCTGGCTTTTCGGGGGTGCCATGTATCTGGCACAAGCGATCGAGTATCCGACCCAAATTGGATGGGCCCGGAGTAGTTCTTTCGAATGGCTTTTTCCGCTGACCGGGTTTAGAGCCTCTGAATCCGACGTTGACTGCCGTATCTTCAGTGTTATCGCTGTTAATGCGGCGCTTGTGCTTGTTGCGATGCGACCTGCCATTGCTGTCTTTGGTATCCGAACTACCAGAGTTTTTGGTTAGGTTGTTACTGCGGGCTAGCCAGCTGTCTTCTCCCGCACAGAAACGGGTCATGAGCGATGTGAAGGCTGCCATTGATTTCATATTCTCCTGTCCTAGGTGCCGGGCAAGCCATTCGTCGCGGATGTTGTGTTTGAAGGCTGCAAGGGCCTCTGCGTCCGGACAGTCGACGATTTGATTTTTCTTGGTTAAGAACCGTGTCCAGAATTGTCAGGCCAATTCATCTGGTTGCTGAATTACGTGGCTTAGGTCATCAACGTCTGGTGGTCGCACATATGTGCCCTGGAAGTTATCAAGGAATGCGGCTTCCAGGTCCTCCCAACACCCAATTGATTCTGATGGCAAGCTGTTGAGCCAATGCCGAGTTGGTCCTTTAAGCTTGAGTGGGAGGTATTTGATGGCGTGAAGATCATCACCGCGGGCCATGTGGATATGAAGGAGCTAGTCTTCGATCCAAACCGCGGGATCTGTTGTGCCATCGTAGGATTCAATGTTCACGGGTTTGAACCCTTCGGGGATTTGATGATCCATTACTTCATCTGTGAAGCATAGTGGGTGTGCAGCGCCTCTGTATTGGGCTATATCGCGACGCAGCTCAAGCGAGCTTTGTCTACTGTGTTCGGCCCGGCTGGAATTGCTATATCCGGTGTGGAGATTGTCGTCGCGTATCGTGGGGCGCCCACGCGATCCGTAGATCGATCTTGTTTATCTTGCCTTATCCTCCAATATGTCTTGCAAGTCCGGCGCATTCCCCCGTGGCTTTGTACTTTTCGACCGATGCTGGGGTGCGGCTTTAGTGGAGGGCCTAGAGGCCTCTCTGTCGCGGCCACGAGGTGGCCGGTCGGCCGTATTGTGCGCTGGTGATGTAGATTTATATGCTTCCTCCTCTAATCGGGGCAGCAGCTTGCGTTTGGGGTAGCTTTTGGAGGGCGTTGAGTTCAGACTCTTGCCGCAAGGACTTCAGTCCATCTGTCGGCTAGCAAATCTTGATCAGCTCTAAGCTGTTGCTGCTTTTTCTTGAGGCTGCTTGCCGTGGCCATAAGCCTGCGTTTGAAACGCTCTTGTTCGACGGGATCCTCAGGCACGACAAATTCGTCGTCGTCGAGGCTTGCCTCGTCTCCGGAGGGAGGCATGTAATTATCGTCCTCTACCTCTTTGTATGCCGCTGTCTCACGAGGGCGGGCTTCTCCATCCTCCTGTGCTGAATTTTGCTGGAGGGGGTTGTCTTCAGCACTGTCCGGGGTTTTATTGTCTTCGGAGCCGGAATCTCCATTTTTGCTATGGCGGGATTTAGAGCGGCGCCGCTGACGCCGGCGCTTAGGCTGTTTCTTGGAGGGGTCATCCTCCGCTGTTCCATCGCCATTCCCATCCTTTGGGATGTCCACCATGTATATGTCGTATGACGAGGTGGCTTTCCAGTGCCCCGTGGGCGCTGGTTCTTGGTCGTCTCCGGCATCGTCGTCCATACCGTCGATGTCTTCGGAGTCGAAGTCTAGCATGTCGGTTAAGTCGTCGACAGTGGCTACAAGGTGGGTGGTGGGTGGGCTTTGAATTTCTTCGTCACCCGCATCCCAATCGTCCTGACCGTAATCTGGCCAGGGCTCTCCTGATAATGAGAGATACTTTAGCGAATTCAGGATGTCTCCAAAAGGCGAGTGCTGAAAGATGTCCGGAGTGGTGAACTCCATGATCGGCGCCCAATCGGATTCGATTGGTGGGGGCGCGGGAGGTTCGGAGTCCGGCGAGGAGTCCGGCACCTTGGAGTCACGAGCTTCACAAGGGACAGGGTCGGTATTCGGCTCCATCGCCGTAGAGGTAGCAGCCCCCGAGACGGTGTCTAGCCACCCATCCTCGGTCGGCGCAGTCTTAACTCGGAGCGGACTCTTGTGCGGCCTCCAAGGCACTGTCCGGCAGCAGAGCTAAATCATGCCCATCGTAACAGCGCGGCGCGCTCGGCTGTGGCTCGAATCCGTCGAAGATCAAGTCTCCGCGGATGTCGGCCGTATAGTTCAAACTTCCAATCTGACTGATGGCGGGCGAAGCTTCGATCTGCTCCGGATGGCTGCTTAATTGGCCCGCAGTGCAAAGCCGCCGAATACAAAGATCTGTCCGGGAGAAAAGTCTCACCTGGACGCGCTATTGTTGACGATCGAAGGAGCCATCGGGCCTACGGGCGACGACACAGAGGAACTCTCAATGAAAGCACCAATGTCGGTGTCAAAACCGGCGGATCTCGGGTAGGGGGTCCCGAACTGTGCGTCTAGGCGGATGGTAGCAGGAGACAAGGGACATGATGTTTTTACCGAGGTTCGGACCCTCTCGATGGAGGTAAAACCCTACTCCTGCTTGATTGATATTGATGATATGGGTAGTACAAGAGTAGATCTACCACGAGATCAAGGAGGCGAAACCCTAGAATTTAGCCTATGGTATGATTGTTGTTCGTCCTACGGACTAAAACCCTCCGGTTTATATAGACACCGGAGAGGGCTAGGGTTACACAGAGTTGGTTACAATGGTAGGAGATCTACATATCCGTATTGCCAAGCTTGCCTTCCACGCCAAGGGAAGTCCCATCCGGACACGGGACGAAGTCTTCAATCTTGTATCTTCATAGTCTTAGAGTCCGGCCAATGATGATAGTTCGGCTATCCGGCCACCCCCTAGTCCAGGACTCCCTCAATGGGCATCTCCATAGCCCGTTGATTATCCTCGTCAATATGAGACTTTCTCCTTTTTTTGTCTTCTCCACACAATCCCCATCATCATATCTATTCCACCCATAGTGCTATATCCATGGCTCATGCTCATGTATTGCGTGAAGGTTGAAAAAGTTTGAGATTATTTAAGTATGAAACAATTGCTTGGCTTGTCATCGGGGGTATAGAAGTTGGGAACATCTTTGTGTGACGAAAATGAAGCATAGCCTAACTATATGATTTTGTAGGGATGAACTTTCTTTTGCCATGCTATTTGAGAAGACATGATTGCTTTGATTAGTATGCTTGAAGTATTATTATTTTTATGTCAATATGAACTTTTGTCTTAAATCTTTTGGATCTGAATATTCATGTCATAATTAAGAAGATTTACATTGAAATTATGCCAAAGTATCACTCCGCATCAAAAATTCTTTTTTATCATTTACCTACTCGAGGACGAGTAGGAATTAAGCTTGGGGATGCCTGATACGTCTCCAACGTATCTATCATTTTTGATTGCGCCATGCTACTTTATCTACTGTTTTGGACTATATTGGGCTTTATTTTCCACTTTTATATTATTTTTGGGACTAACCTATTAACCGGAGGCCCAGCCCAGAATTGCTGTTTTTTTGCCTATTTTAGTGTTTCGAAGAAACGGAATATCAAACGGAGTCCAAACGGAATGAAACCTTCGGGAACGTGATTTTCTCACCGAACGTGATCCAGGAGACTTGGACCCTGCTCCAAGGAACAAAAGAAGCGGTCACGAGGGTGGGGCGCGCGCCCCCCCTAGGGCGCGCCCCCTGCCTCGTGGGCCCCCTGTTGCTCCACCGACGCACTCCTTCCTCCTATATATACCTACGTATCCCCAAACGATCAGAAGGGGAGCCAAAAACCTAATTCCACTGCCGCAACCTTCTGTATCCACGAGATCCCATCTTGGGGCCTGTTCCGAAGCTCCGCCGGAGGGGGCATATACCACGGAGGGCTTCTACATCAACACCATAGCCCCTCCGATGAAGTGTGAGTAGTTTACTTCAGACCTTCGGGTCCATATCTAGTAGCTAGATGGCTTCTTCTCTCTTTTTGGATCTCAATACAATGTTCTCCCCCTCTCTCGTGAAGATCTATTCGATGTAATCTTCTTTTTGCGGTGTGTTTGTTGAGACCGATGAATTGTGGGTTTATGATCCAGCTTATCTATGAATAATATTTGAATCTTCTCTGAATTCTTTTATGTATGATTGAGTTATCTTTGCAAGTCTCTACGAATTATCCGTTTGGTTTGGCCAACTAGATTGGTAGTTCTTGCAATGGGAGAAGTGTTTAGCTTTGGGTTCAATCTTGCGGTGTCCTTTCCCAGTGACAGAAGGGGCAGCAAGGCACGTATTGTATTGTTGCCATCGAGGATAACAAGATGGGGTTTTTATCATATTGCATGAATTTATCCCTCTACATCATGTCATCTTGCTTAAGGCGTTACTCTGTTTTTAACTTAATACTCTAGATGCATGCTGGATAGCGGTCGATGAGTGGAGTAATAGTAGTAGATGCAGAATCGTTTCGATCTACTTGTCTTGGACGTGATGCCTATATACATGATCATACCTAGATATACTCATAAATATGCTCAATTCTATCAATTGCTCAATAGTAATTCGTTCACCCACCGTAGAATATCTATGCTCTTGAGAGAAGCCACTAGTGAAACTTGTGGCCCCCGGGTCTATTCTCATCATATCAATCTCCATTACTTTATTACTTGCTTTGTTTTTACTTTGCCTTTTACTTTTCACTTTGCATCTATATACCAAAAATACCAAAAATATTATTTATCATCTCTATCAGATCTCACTCTCGTAAGTGACCGTGAAGGGATTGACAACCCCTAATCGCGTTGGTTGTGAGGACCTATCATTTTGTGTAGGTACGAGGGACTTGTGCGTGGTCTCCTACTGGATTGATACCTTGGTTCTCAAAAACTGAGGGAAATACTTACGCTACTTTGCTGCATCATCCTCTCCTCTCCAGGGAAATCCAACGCAGTGCTCAAGAGGTAGCAGGGGCGGTGACGGACGGCGGTGCCGTGGCCGGAGCGGTGGCGGAGTGGACAGAGAGGGGCGGCGGCAGAGTGGACAGAGAGGAGCTCGGGACTAGGGATTTGTAAATGGGGAACGGGCAGGAGGGTTTGCAGGAGCGCGGTGTAAAAAAATAAAACTGGAGGGCCTTTCTACAAAATTACCAAAGCCAACGTGGCATGCCAATGTCGCCTCCACAGCTGTTTTGTATGATTTTGTTACAACAGTCAAGTTGGAGGACCAGTTTTGTGGGGTTTTATAGTTTTTGTATGAATCTGTTCCCACCCCTACAAGTTTATTTATCAATTGTGGTATTAACTCTAAGCAGTGATGGTTATTCTAAACCATAGGGATATTTTTTTTTGCGAATCTGAACCATAGGGATTGGAACATGAATTTTGCCGAGCACCGGGCACACAGAGCATACACAAGGGACATGAGCGAGGCATAATATACATGGACTCTCATCGAAGTGGGAGACACGAAGAGGGGACGGAAGCGATGGCTCAGAGGCTTGTGCGTCATACGAAGCTTTGTGATGCCGTCGTGGTGAGATTTTTTTGAATAGATAGTCCCTCCGTAAACTAATATACTTCCGCCCTTATATTAGTTTATGGAGGAGTACATGAAAATCAGCACAAAATAGACACCAATGTAGGGGTGTGTCTCTTTTCTTTAGTATTCAGATCTGATAAGAGATCAGATATGTACCATTGTTTTGTTTTCAAATAACAAACAAATGGATTTGAACAAAGCTTTGTTACATGATTGTCATGCATCAGTACTTGAATTTTTTTCGACATAAATTGAGCTATGTTTGAAGAATTAATAAAAGAGTAAATAAACAATTCTTAAGGCTCTTATTGGACCTCGTCTCGGCCATGAACCCTTTCAACATGAACCTCCGAAACACGGAGAACATCAAAGGAACATTGCAAAATGTGCTCCCTGCGCTCGTCCATCATCACATGCCCATCGGCGAGACCCCGATGCTCCATGCCACTGAGACCCGCCGATGTCGATGTGCCAGATGCCACGCCGCTCCTCCGTCGTGAACACCACCTGCTGCCACTGGTCCTATCCCGTCCACTTGCAATTCCTCTAACCGAGCACCCAAACGCCCCAGGCGGCGCCTCTGATACGTCTCCAATGTATCTATAATTTTTTATTGTTCCATGCTATTATATTACCCCTTTTGGATGTTTATGGGCTTTATTTTACACATTTATATCATTTTTGGGACTAACCTACTAACTGGAGGCCCAGCCCGTATTGATGTTTTTTTTTGCCTATTTCAGTATTTCGAAGAAAAGGAATACCAAACGGAGTCCAAACGGAATGAAACCTTCGGGAGCGTGATTTTTGGAACGAACATGATCCGGAGGACTTGGAGTGCAAGTCAAGAAGCAATCGAGGCGGACAGGAGATATGAGGGTGCGCCCACCACTACAGGGTGCGCCCCTGTATCCTGGGCCCCTCAGGCGGCCACCGACGTACTTCTTCCTCCTATAGATACCTACGTACTCCGAAAACATCCAGGAAGCGAACGAAAAACAATTTCCACCGCCGTAACCTTCTGTATCCGCGAGATCCCATCTTGAAGCCTTCGCCAGCGCTCTGCCGGAGGGGGAATCGACCACGGAGGGCTTCTACATCAACACCATGGCCTCTCCGATGAGTTGTGAGTAGTTTACCACAGACCATCGGGTCCATAGTTATTAGGTAGATGGCTTCTTGTCTCTTTTTGGATCTCAATACAATGTTCTCCCCCTCTCTTGTGGAGATCTATTCGATGTAACTCTTTTTGCGGTGTGTTTGTCGAGATCCGATGAATTGTGGGTTTATGATCAAATTTATCTATGAGAAAATTTTGAATCTCCTTTGAATTCTTTTATGTATGATTGAGTTATCTTTTCTCTTCGAATTATCAGTTTGGTTTGGCCTACTAGATTGATCTTTCTTGCCATGGGAGAAGTGCTTAGCATTGGGTTCAATGTTACGGTGTCCTTACCCAGTGACAGAAAGGGTTGCAAGACACGTATTGTATTGTTGCCATCGAGGATAAAAAGATGGGGTTTATATCATATTGCTTGAGTTTATCCCTCTACATCATGTCATCTTTCTTAATGCGTTACTCTGTTCTTATGAACTTAATACTCTAGATGCATGCTGGATAGCGGTCGATGTGTAGAGTAATAGTAGTAGATGAAGGCAGGACTCGGTCTACTTGTCACGGACGTGATGCGTATATACATGATCATGCCTAGATAATCTCATAATTATTCGCTTTCCTATCAATTGCTCGACAGTAATTTGTTCACCCACCGTAATACTTATGTTATCTTGAGAGAAGCCATTAGTGAAACCTATGGCCCCCGGATCTATCTTTTATCATATAAGCTTTCAATCTACTTTTATTTGCATCTTTACTTTTTGCATCTATATTATAAAATACCAAAAATATATTTATCTTATCATACTATCTCTATCAGATCTCACTTTCGCAGGTGGCCGTGAAGGGATTGACAACCCCTTTATTGCGTTGGTTGCGAGTTCTTTGTTTGTTTTTGTAGGTGCATGGGACTTTTGAGGAGCCTCCTACAGGATTGATACCTTAGTTCTCAAAAACTGAGGAAAATACTTACGCTACTATTGCTGCATCACCCTTTCCTCTTCAAGGAAAACCAAAGCAAGCTCAAGATGTAGCAAGAAGGATTTCTGGCGCCGTTGCCGGGGATGTATTCGCTCAAGTCAAGACATACCAAGTACCCATCACAAACTCATCTCCCTCGCATTTACATTATTTTCCATTTGCCTCTCGTTTTCCTCTCCCCCACTTCACCCTTGCCGTCTTATTTGCCCTTTCTTTTCCGCTTGCCTTTTTCTGTTTGCTCGTGTGTTAGATTGTTTACCTTGTCGTTATGGCTAGTCCTCCTATCCTTGTTATTACTCCCGAACATGAAATTCTCAATTTTAAGCAAAGGGAGGGAGAAAATTTAAAAGATGCTTGGCATAGAATTTGCAATGCTCAAAATAGATCTACTAGGAAGCTTTCTACTTCCGTACTTCTTCGCAATTTTTATGTAGGCATTACTCCTTGGAATAGATGCATTCTTGATACCGTTACCGGAGGGGATTTCTTGAGTAGCCATACGTTTGATGCTTATAATGCTATGTTAGATTTGTTTGGGCCACTACCTCTTTTGGTTAATGGAACGGTTTTAACTTTAGAAAATGTGATGCAACGGCTTGATATTATTAAAAATAAAGTTGCCACTATTGAGTTGATTGAAAATTTGGATAAAAAGATTCATAATCACATTACCCAATAGGGATCCAGGGTTGGAGTCACTTTGAAAAATCTTAAAGAGAAAGAACCTATAGTTAATGAAAAAACAGATCTAGATTCTACAAGAATCGGTAAACTTGAGGATATCATTACCAACTTAGGTTCGGCATTTTCTTCCATGAAAAATACTCCAAAACTCCCTAGCAAAACTGCCAAGTTTATTTATGTTCCTAAAAATAAGGGTGAATCTTCTAGTAAGGGAGACGCGGATCTCAAATCAATAAGTGTTCATCCCAATTGTCTTTCTATCATTTAGGAACCTTTTGCTACAAACGAATTTCTTGAATTTTTTGCTAAAGGTTTAATCATTGCTAACAAGGGAGACACCCCTAAAAATTATAAGTTCTCTATTGAGGAATTGAGTGCCAAAGATGGCACTACTTAGATCTATCTTCGCTTTTATGCCTAGCTAGGGGCGTTAAACGATAGCGCCAGTTGGGAGGCAACCCAATTTTATTTGTGTTTTTTGTTTTTGTTTCTGTTTAGTAATAAATTTTGCATCTACCTTCTGTTTAGATATGTTTTTATGTTTTAATTAGTGTTTGTGCCAAGTAGAACCTATAGGATAACCTATGGTGATAGTTAATTTGATTCTGCTGAAAAACAGAAACTTTGCGCGCACGAAATTAGTTTTGTTAAATCACAGAAACGTGATTTTGCGTTGATTCGTTTTGCTGCTGATCAGTAGACAAATTACCCAGGACTTCCTATTTTGGTAGGAGTTTTAAATTTCTAGAAGTTTGCGTTAGTTGCAGATTGCTACAAACTGTTCTGTTTTTGACAGATTCTGTTTTTCGTGTGTTGTTTGCTTATTTCGATGCACCTATGGCTAGTATTAAGGGCTATGAACCATAGATAACTTTGAATACAGTAGGTTTAACAACAAAATAAATAAAGAATGAGTTCATTACAGTAACTTATGTGGTGGTTTTTTTTCTTTCACTAGCGGAGCTTATGAGATTTCCTGTTGAGTTTTGTGTTGTGAAGTTTTCAAGTTTTGGGTAAAGATTTGATGGACTATGGAATAAGGAGTGGCAAGAGCCTAAGCTTGGGGATGCCCAAGGCACCCCAAGATATTCAAGAGTAGCCAAAATCCTAAGCTTGGGGATGCCCCGGGAAGGCATCCCCTCTTTCGTCTTGGTACATTGGTAACTTTACTTTGAGCTATATTTTTATTCACCACATGATATGTGTTTTGCTTGGAGCGTCATGTATGATATTAGTATTTGCTTTTTAGTTTTCCACAATCATACTTGCTGTACACACCTTTTGGGAGAAGCCCACTTGATTAGAATTTATTAGGATACTCTATGTGCTTCAGTTATATCTTTTGAGCTAGATAGTTTTTGCTCTAGTGCTTCACTTATATCTTTTAGGGCACGGCGGTGGCTTAATTTTATAGAAATTGCTAGTCTCTCATGCTTCACTTATATTATTTTGAGAGTCTCTTCGAACAGCATCGTATTTTCTATGGTTATAAAATTGGTCCTAGAATGGTAGGCATCCATGTTGGGTATAATAAAAACTATCATAGGAAGTGAATTGGATGCTATGATCAAATTTGATACTTGATAATTGTTTTGAGATATGGAGGTAGTGATATTAAAGTCATACTAGTTGGGTGATTATGAATTTAAAGAATGCTTGTGTTGAAGTTTGTGATTCCCGTAGCATGCACGTATGGTGAACCGCTTTGTGATGAAGTTGGAGCACAATTTTATTTATTGATTGTCTTCCTTATGAGTGGCGGTCGGGGACGAGCGATGGTTTTTTACTACCAATCTACCCCCCTAGGAGCATGCGCGTAATACTTTGTTTTTGATAACTTGTAGATTTTTGCAATAAGTATATGAGTTCTTATGATTAATGTTGAGTCCATGGATTACACGCACTCTCACCCTTCCACCATTGCTAGCCTCTCTTGTGCCGCATAATTTTTGCCGGTACCTTACACCTACCATACACCTTCCTCAAAACAGCCACCATACCTACCTATTATGGCATTTCCATATCCATTCCGAGATATATTGCCATGCAACTTTCCACCGTTCCGTTTATATGACACACATTACTTTTGTCATATTGCTCTTTGCATGATCATGTAGTTGACATCGTATTTGTGGCAAGGCCACCTTCATAATTTTTCATACATTTCGCTCTTGATTCATTGCATATCCCGGTACACCGCCGGAGGCATTCATATAGAGTCATATCTTGTTCTAGTTTTGAGTTGTAAATCAATAAAAGTGTGATGATCTTCATTATTAGAGCATTGTCCCAGTGAGGAAAGGATGATGGAGACTATGATTCCCCCACAAGTTGGGATGAGACTTCGGACTTTACAAAAAGAAAAAAAGGGAAAAAAAAGAGAAAGGCCAAAAAGAAAAAAAAGGCCAAAGAAAAAAGAAAAAAAAGGAATGAGAGAAAAAGAGAAGGGACAATGCTACTATCCTTTTACCACACTTGTGCTTCAAAGTAGCACCATGATCTTCATGATAGAGAGTCTCCTATGTTGTCACTTTCATATACTAATGGGAATTTTTCATTATAGAACTTGGCTTGTATATTCCAATGATGGGCTTCCTCAAAATGCCCTAGGTCTTCGTGAGCAAGCGAGTTGGATGCACACCCACTTAGTTTCTTTCACTGAGCTTTCATACATTTATAGCTCTAGTGCATCTGTTGCATGGCAATCCCTACTCACTCACATTGATATCTATTAATGGGCATCTCCATAGCCCGTTGATACGCCTAGTTGATGTGAGACTATCTTCTCCTTTTTGTCTTCTCCACAACCACCATTCTATTCCATATATAGTGCTATGTCCATGGCTCACGCTCATATACTGCGTGAAAGTTGAAAAAGTTTGAGATTACTAAAGTATGAAACAATTGGTTGGATTGTCATCGGGGTTGTGCATGATTAAATACTTTGTGTGATGAATATAGAGCAACAGCCAAACTATATGATTTTGTAGGGATAACTTTCTTTAGCCATGTTATTTTGAGAAGACATGATTGCTTTTATTAGTATGCTTGAAGTATTACTATTTCTTATGTCAATATGAACTTTTATTTTGAATTATTTGAATCTGAACATTCATGCCACAATAAAGAAAATTGCATTGAGAATTATGCTAGGTAGCATTCCACATCAAAAATTTTGTTTTTGTCATTTACCTACTGGAGGACGAGCAGGAATTAAGCTTGGGGATGCTTGATATGTCTCCAACGTATCTATAATTTTTGATTGTTCCATGCTATTATATTACCCCTTTTGGATGTTTATGGGATTTATTTTACACATTTATATCATTTTTGGGACTTACCTACTAACCGGAGGCCCAGCCAGTATTGCTGTTTTTTTTGCCTATTTCAGTATTTTGAAGAAAAGGAATACCAAACGGAGTACAAACGGAATGAAACCTTCGGGAGCGTGATTTTTGAAACGAACGTGATCCGGAGGACTTGGAGTGCAAGTCAAGAAGCAGTCGGCGGCTAGGAGATAGGAGGGTGCGCCCACCCCTACAAGGCGCGCCCCTATCGCCTGTTCCCCTCAGGCGGTCACCGATGTACTTCTTCCTCCTATATATACCTATGTACTCCGAAAACATCCAGGGAGCGAAGGAAAAACAATTTCCACCGCCGTAACCTTCTGTATCCGCAAGATCCCATCTTGAAGCCTTCGCCGGCGCTCCGCCGGAGGGGGAGTCGACCACGGAGGGCTTCTACATCAACACCATAGCCTCTCTGATGAGTTGTGAGTAGTTTACCACAGACCTTCGGGTCCATAGTTATTAGCTAGATGGCTTCTTCTCTCTTTTTGGATCTCAATACAATGTTCTCCCCCTCTCTTGTGGAGATCTATTCGATGTAACTCTTTTTGCGGTGTGTTTGTCGAGATCCGATGAATTGTGGGTTTATGATCAAATTTATCTATGAGAAATATTTGAATCTCCTTTGAAATCTTTTATGTATGATTGAGTTATCTTTGCAAGTCTCTTTGAATTATCAGTTTGGTTTGGCCTACTAGATTGATCTTTCTTGCCATGGGATAAGTGCTTAGCTTTGGGTTCAATGTTGCGGTGTCCTTACCCTGTGACAGAAAGGGTTGCAAGGCACGTATTGTATTGTTTCCATCGAGGATAAAAAGATGGGGTTTATATCATATTGCTTGAGTTTATCCCTCTACATCATGTCATCTTTCTTAATGCGCTACTCTGTTCTTATGAACTTAATACTCTAGATGCATGCTGGATAGCGGTCGATGTGTAGAGTAATAGTAGTAGATGAAGGTTAGGACTCGGTCTACTTGTCGCGGACGTGATGCCTATATATATGATCATGCCTAGATAATCTCATAATTATTCGCTTTTCTATCAATTGCTCGACAGTAATTTGTTCACCCACCGTAATACTTATGCTATCTTGAGAGAAGTCACTAGTGAAACCTATGGCCCCCAGGTATATCTTTTATCATATAAGCTTTCAATCTACTTTTATTTGCATCTTTACTTTTTGCATCTATATTGTAAAATACCAAAAATATATTTATCTTATCATACTATCTCTATCAGATCTCACTGTCGCAGGTGGCCGTGAAGGGATTGACAACCCCTTTATTGCATTGGTTATGAGTTCTTTGTTTGTTTGTGTAGGTGCGTGGGACTTTTGAGGAGCCTCCTACTGGATTGATACCTTGGTTCTCAAAAACTGAGAGAAATACTTACGCTACTATTGCTGCATCACCCTTTCCTCTTCAAGGAAAACCAACGCAAGCTCAAGACATAGCAGCCTCCAAGAACGGTACTACACATGCAGTGCCGCCGCCGCCCAATCTAAAAAGATTTTGGGTTTTCACCCAGGCATGGGGTCGGGGTAGAGGGCAGGGACCTCGACGCCGCCTGCAAGTAGGAGAACGGCGACCCTGGTCGTCGCCACCGTCGGGATGAATGAGTCATCCAGAGTTTCCTCCGGTCCAATGTCACCTCTACCAGCCCCCGTGTATGCAGTGCCGCCGCCGCCCAATCTAAAGAGATTTTGGGTTTTCACTCGGGCATGAGGTCGGGGTAGAGGGTAGGGACCTCGACGGTGCCTACAAGTAGGAGAACGACGACCCTGGTCGTCGCCACAGTCGGGATGAACGAGTCATCCAGAGTTTCCTCCGGTCCAATGTCACCTCTACCATCCCCCGCGAACGCACCAGGCCCGACGACCGTGATCGTAAGCCACCAAGTGCAGCGGGAGAAGGCCTGCAGCAGGGAGGAGATCCACAAGCAACTCACCGCCCACGCGGTCAAGATGCCGTCCATCCATCCCCGCGAGCGTCACCAGCCGAGGGCGCCGTCGCCATGCCTAACGAGGCCGCCGCTCCAGGTCCAGGTTCCTCCACGAAGGCCGGAGTGGCGAAATCTGCCACGAGCGACGAGATCCGGCACCGCGGGGCCAGCGCCATCGCCCAAGCCCGCCGTCGACTGATCCCGCCGCCGCTGGGATCCCGCACGCTGCCGGGAGTCCTACACCCATGGATCTGGGCGCCCGTGCACCGCCGCGAGCCCGCCGCCTCCGGGATCCGCCACACCGCCGGGAGGGCCGCACCCCGCGGATCAGGATGCCCACGCCACTGCGGATCCGGGAGAGGGAGGAGAGACCCTCCGCCGTCGTTGTCGCACGCACGGGCTTTGCCCGGCGCCGACCATCGACAACGGTGGAGGGGGAGAAGGGCGCTGGATGGAAACTAGGCGGCGGCGGCGGGCCATTTTAGTATGACTATCAAGATAAACATGGTCCTCGGGATTTTTTAAATGAGTAAAGATATTTCTTGATGAGAGGTTACACCACACAGTAATCTTGATCCTCAATAAAAGGGAGAAAACCCTGTGCATCACATGTCAATTCTAGGAATTGAACTCGGGTCGCTAGGCTGCACAACCACATGCTCAATCACTGAGCCAAGGCTCTCTTATGGACGTGGATGTAATTTTTACCCAGTGTTCTTTGTACTCCTAACAATTGATGAATAGATCGAAAATTTTCTGGCAAAAAAATTATACATAGTGCTTGGACTAGCCTTAAAGAAGGCATGCATTTCTGGTTAGATGCCTTGTGATTGCTCTGATCCATGATCAACACCCCTTCCATATCCCATTTGATATTATATAAAATAAAATGGCGAGTAGGGGTCTTCCTGTACTGTTTTTCGCTGTCGTGACCGATCAGCTATAAATACATCTCGCCATGATATGTTCTGTGGTGGTGGATGCACCGACCAGAGGTGATTAATGCCTGAAATACATGTGGCCATGATATCTACCAGCTGCACGCATACACATTGTTTTCATCCCGAATTAGTATGGGCAAATGGTAGACCATATGCATATGCATGCACCGACTTGATATCGTGGTGGAAGATGACCGGGGGCCGGGTACCGCGTGATGGACTGGATAGTGATATGTGAAACCGAATTAATCAAAGACAGTGTCTTCTAAACCAAGGCCTTATTGTAGACAGTGTCTTCTCCACGATAGATCATACACCACTGATTATATATAACATCATAGTTAATGCAGCATGGGGTTAAGCAAAAAAATATGGATTTGGCATTCTGGAGAAGCAACTCTCATCGTTGACTCTATTAATTCGTCCATCGAACCAACTGCCTGATGGCAGAGGGAACTTCTCTCTATAAATGGAGCCATCGGCATGTCCATGCAGCATACACCCAAGCACTAGCATCTCCCCACACTAGCTACTGATAACAATGTCTATCTTGTTCTCCCAAGAGCTGCTCATCTCCACACTCGCCATCATTCTTGTTCCCCTCTACATGTTGTACCTCAGGTCTAGCAGATCAAAGAACCCTTCAGTGCTCCCCATAAACTGGCCAATAGTGGGGGTGTTCCCTTACCTTATTGCCAACTTCCACAACCTGCATGACTACCTCGCCGTTGTCCTCGCCGGATCAGGCCACAACTTCAGGGCGCACGGCCCACCTGGGACCGGGTTGCGGTTCTTCATCACATGCGAACCGGCCAACGTCCGGCACATCTTCACGACGAACCATGCAAACTTCCCCAAGGGCGCGGAGTTCGCCGCCATCTTTGACATCGCGGGTGGCAGCTTCTTCACCACTGAAGGCGAGCCCTGGCGTCGGCAACGCGCAAGAGCCCAGAGAGTCTTGAGCAACCCACGGTTGCTTGCCTGTATGACCGCTTGCTGCCGCGACAAGGTGGAGAACGGCCTCCTCCCGGTGCTCATGCACATGGCGAGCACCAGGACCACGTTCGACCTGCAAGATTTGACAACAAGGCTCGTGTTCGACATGACTGCCACGCCTCTCTTTGGCGTGGACCCGGGCCTCCTGTCCTCGGACATGCCGCCCATGGACGCCGCAGTCGCCATGGACACGGTCATGGAGGTGGCCTTGTTCCGGCACATCGTGCCGACCTCTGGCTGGAAGGTGATGAGGCGGCTAAACATCGGCCCGGAAAGGAAGCTCGCCGCAGCGCACACGGTTCTAGGAGGGTTCATTGATGAGATGATGGAGAGGAGGAAGAGGAAGGAACATGCTGGTCACGAGGGAGCTCCTTCCGTGGACATTTTGTCTTCCTACATCGACGATCCAGACTACCAGCAGAACGATGGCTTGCTCCATGCGACGCTCATCAACTACATGATCGCTGGGAGGGACACGATCGGCACAGCTTTGACATGGGTCTTCTACAACCTCGCCCAAAACCCTCATGTCGTGTCGTTCATCCGCCACGAACTATCACCCATCGCATCACGGAAAGCAGCCACAGGCGCCAACAATAGCAGCACGATGGTGATCTTTGAACCGGAGGAGACAAGATCTCTCGTCTACATGAGAGCTGCCATACACGAGTCTCTAAGGTTGCACCCCCCGGTCCCCATCGAGCGTAAGACGGCGGTCGCCGATGACGTGATGCCGAGTGGCCATGTGGTACACGCCGGTGACACCTTATTAATTTCTCTCCACTCCATGGGGAGAATGGAAGGCGTGTGGGGGAAAGACTGCCGGGAGTATAACCCGGATAGATGGCTCTCAGAGGATGGCAAGAAGCTGAGGTACGTGCCGTCTCACAAATTTTTGGCATTCAGCTCGGGCCCGAGGCTGTGCCTTGGCAAGGACGTTTCATTCATGCAGATGAATACTATTGTTGCGGCAATGGTGTGGAACTTTGATGTGGAAGTGGTTGAAGGGCAGAGAGTCCAGCCGAAGATGTCTTGTGTGCTGCAGATGAAAAATGGACTCATGGTGAAGTTGAAGAAGCGAGAAATGTAACCTTTGGTCTCTTTTTCTTATCTGCAATTGTATCTTGCGCGAGTCTTTCGGTGTTTGGGACCTCAGGGTATTTGTATGTGTGCTGTTGTATGATTTATTATCCTGTCAACATAATGTTATATGAATAAAAATAGAGTGAGGATTTGGTGTCCACTAGGTGTGGCGCCCCTTGATTCGGAAGCGTTGGATCTGTATCGTGCGATGCGCTCCTCGTTCTGCAATAAGAGTATGCTAAGACAATGTGGTTATAGAAATGATCTGGTAGGACTGTACGAAATGGCATGAATATGGTACATCGATGGATAGCGGATAGGAGATGGAAAAAGTAGTGCTAGGATGCAGCAATGAATAACATCATCATATGGAAAAAAAATATCATTGGAGGAAAGAAAAACAAGAACAAGGAAAATTTTCATCACCGGAGAGAATAACCCGTACATGGATGCATGTGAGATCTTATTTCAAACACGTAAATGAAAACTAGTATTTTTTTAACTTAGGAAAACTGATATTGGTTTGCTGTACTGTAGGAGGAGGAAGACAAAACTTAAGAGGTATGCATCCTATCTACGACTACCAGCACGTATCATAGTTTTAAAAACTAGACCAGACCGGCGGTCCGACCAAAAAAACCATGAACCAGCGTCTTGCGTGGTTTTTCGTCTTGCCTGTTTTTTTAAGGTGTACCGGTCTTTTACTAAAAACCAGAAAGTATTTTAAAAGGTGCATCAACGAGGAATGAAACAGCTAACCTTCAGGCAAGGCATGCTAAAGGCCCAATAAGCAACTAGGCTAATAACAATTTGTAATTATTAATGATTTTCATCCAATATTATGTGTATTCATTTGATGTGAGGTCAAAATTTTAAAAAAATACATTAAATATTTTGGTTTTTGGTCGCAAATGAACCAATGAACTGATGGCCCGACCAATAAAAATCTAAACCGACAACCTCACCAGTTCAGTTTATTAAACTCTGTCACCTATCCATCTGCTCTGCTATCTAAGCAGTCTCACTGTTCTCCGACCAAAGCGCTAATGAGCACATAATGGCTTTTTTTCTAGCCAGAGCACATAATGGCTAGTCGTTCGATGGAGAATAAGAAATTGACGGTGGATCTTGCCATGGGCCAATGCCACCCAGGGCACCTGAATACCCGATTACTCCCTATGATTATGCATAAAATAAATAACTTGGTACGTACACAATGACAGAATGACTCAACTTATCATATATAGAGGGAAATAACCGTGCCTTATTATTTTTACTAGTAGAATGCCCATGCGTTGCTACGGGCTTTTAAAATATTTTTCTTGAGTTATGCGAACATCATTGAACTTACTCATCGGAATACCAGTTGGAAATAAATGTTGGCATAAACATTTATCGTAATTCCAGCCGGTTTGCTTTATTTTGAGTGCATCGTTGTTGTGGGATATCATCATTTGCACATCTTTTTGTTGTATAAAACATGGTGGATTTTTGTCCCCTTCCAATGACGACGCCCCAAAAACTCTCTGAATGGGTTTCTTTTTGAACCCCAACATAATCCATCTCCATCTCTCTCATATTCTACAAAATTAAATATATAGAAATATACCTTTAGAGTATTATATCATGTGCAACATACATACAAAGAAGAACAATTATTTGCATGCACCTGTTTTGGTTGTGTAAAACTCGTTGAATTCTTAGCCCCCTCCATCATCATTACATCAGGGTCTTTGTCAGTCGACATCTCCGAAGCACAATCAAATCCTTCATTTTTTATGACCTACAAAGGTATTCTAATATAAACAAAGATTAGAATAATTTTTTTATGATGGTGGTATGGAAAATATATATTCATTGAACAAATGCTAGAAATGAGCAGTTTCTAGTAGATTGAGTGGCATCCCAATTTTAATAATTTTAGGCTCACCTCTAAATCACATGTTGATGGTTATTCTCACGAATATCTACTATTTAAGGTATGTGGTATATTGCCCATAAAAAACTGTGTTACATTTCTCCACGAGCAAAGAGCGGATTTCCTCTTTATATAATAATAGTCGGTCATCCGTAATTTCTTGGATATTTTTAAGTAATTTATTGAGAAAATATTTTATGCTATTCTGAATATATATAGTGTACAGGTATAAATAAAGCTTTATTTTTATGATATTCCCATTATACCCCTCCTATACGACTTGTTGTCCTCTCCCGCACGACCGCACTCTATCCACTCCCTCTCCGCACTACTCACTCTCTTGTTCCCCTCCCTCTCTAGATCCATACTATTCACCGGCGTCGGTCACTTTCCTCTCTCCGCACTCGCCCCCACAACCAACAGAATCGGCGACCTCATCTCCCACCCCTCCACCCTTTCATCCCTCCCCTCTTCTCACCAAAATTAGTGAAGGAGGGATCGAGAGACCGGCGAACAACATCATGCCAAGGTCACCAACGCCATCATGAAATGACAGGCCTCTTCCACCTCGACAGACTTGCTCGCGCACCAAGATATGAGAGGGTGCCTTCTACTTCTCCCTCGCTCATCACCCTTTGGCCAAACCATGGATCAACCTTCCTCTACTCTGACCCATGCCATGGACCGAGCTCACTTCCCTACTCAAGGTCATCTCTTCACCCCTTTCCTCATGTCGCATGTTGCACCTCTAACCCTCACCTTATCTCCCTCCCTTTCCTCCCATATCGAGACATGCATGTGTTTCTGCTCGGCTGCTTCACCTCACCGCCGCCTTCATCTCCTTATACAATGTCGTATCCGCCGCCTTCTACCAGCTGTAGAAGAGTGTGTTCGATTCTTGAACCTACAAAATATAAAATACTGAGGTCAATAAGTATGAATTTCTCTTGTCCCTAGTACTATATTTTTATACGTGCTTATTGCATAACCAACTTGTGTGTCGTAGTGTTCTGTGGACTTGCTGAGCTGCTTGACCTTGAGCTTGTCAGTTTGGCAGAGCACGTTCTTCGTCTTAACCTTCATCTGCAGCTCAACATCGCGGATGGTGACAGCCTTGGCGGCCTCAACCTCGGCGACCTTGGCCTGCCAGTCCCATCCTTCCCCTTTATTGCGAGGTCGGTCATTGAGGCGGCGTTGTCGGCCTTCCTAGTGTTCTCAAACACCTGCACCTCCGCCTTGACCTTGACCTTCTCCTTGAGTGCCTCGTCCTGCTGCCGCACAGAGAGCACCTTGTTCTCGGCGTCCACCTTGGCGGCGTTCTGGCACGTGAGGCCATCCCGCTCCACAAACATGCACCTTGGCCTGGCTCGCTGCCTCCTGTTGTGTCTTCTCGCCGAGGTAGGAGAAGTACTCATGCCTCGGCATGTCCACCAGCTGCTTCACGGTGGCATTGTAGATGAAGAGGCCGAATTGGTCCAGCTCCTTCTACGCTGCTGAACACCTCCTGCTTGAACTTTTTGGTGCAGGTGAAGATCTCGTCCATGGTTAGCTGCGCCACCAGCATCCGGGTCTCACCCTCGATCAGCGGTTTAGCCCTTCACCATGTCGTGCCCGTGGCTCCTACCGTACGAGTGCAACAACGCGATCAACTTCACGTGGAGTAGGAGCTTCGCTTCGACGGTGGGTAGGGCTCGGTCCTGGCTTGTTAGAGAAAATGGACGATATGGTCTGCTAAAATCGGCCTGGAAAATTGTCGGTCTGATCTGGTCTGGTCTTCAACCGGTCCGACCAAGAGGACTGAGAAAAAGATGTCACTGCCGCCGCCATTCGTTCTCAGCGTGCCGACCGGCAGCCCCCGGGTAAACTACCATGTCCCCAAGCTTCCCCTCTCCTTCTTTTCTCTCCTCCCCATGCACCATAGCCTCTCGCCGCCGCTGTCGGGCATCCACCATTGACGATCTCGAGTTCTCAACTTGGCGTTGGCAGCGTTCTAGCTGCGGGTTTCGCTGCCATGGCAGTGACCGTTTTAGCACAACACACATGCAGGCCATCAACTAGGGAAAACGGTTGACTGGGTGTGAACTTCGGATCGTGCGAGAATCGCTCAGCCGTGATTTCCGCGTGAGATTTAATAGCCGCTGCCTATAATCACGCACCATGATCCTACGTTGCCCTTTTCTTTGTTGAAGCATATGTTCAGGTCCACCTGCCGCCACGTGATTCTCTGTCTCCCATTGCTCTCTCCGTAACAACCTTTCCTTATCGTCTGCGTCTTTATCGCGAGTAAAGGATTAGCAAGGTCAGCTCAGGAGTTAGTTGGGTTACTGGCCGCACCTGCCTGTGTATATCTTGTATAAATGTATACCTCTATAGCTGAATATGACTGCTTTTAGTCGTGTTGGTGTGTTCACTTTCTACACTTCTATTCAGTCGAACAGGAAATAGGAAGTACAAGAGAAACATGGCTTGATCCAAAAATCACGGCACCATTTGACAACAAACTGAATGTCATGTTTTTTTTCATGGTTAATCCGCTAATTATAGCAAGGCCCGAACACAAAAAAACATTGGCTCATGAAAAAAAAACTGCTACGGAAGGTTCATGGCTAACAGCGGCGCACTTGCCGCGGCACATCACCGACCTCATCGCTGGCGCTCCCGCATGTCCACCACCTCACCACAGCACCCGCACATGCAGCCCACCTCGCCACTGCCCCAGCACGTTGACGCCGGTGGTGGTTGGCCGGTCCAAATGGTGGCTCGATGAGGGACCGAACCAACCCGGACCGTGTCGCCTTGGTAGCGTCGCCGAGTTCCAGGGTGGTCACCCGGGGACCGATGGTGAAGACGGCGGGCAGGACGAAGGGCAGCTTCTTGGAGCTCTACCAATACCCACGCCTTCTTCACCAGCGTTAAGTCCTCGATGCCCCAGCTGGTGATGGCCAGGTACTATGACGCGTATGCGGTGATGAAGCTCGCCGTTGACTGTTCTGCCAGCTGTACCGTTAGGTTTTCTTTCCTTCTTACCTACATAGGACATAGGAGTATTGACCGATCAAAGGAAATAAATAGAACCTGTTAGTACATATAGCAAAAATGCTGTGCGATGCAACAGACCTATCAAACTTGTTTTACATGATCTCGGTTTATGTAATCAATTAATTACGTGATCTCTGTTGTATGTTCTTTCTCTATTCCAAAATTCCACTCACGCGAGTAAGAAGTATTTCACTGTCTTATGCAAGTAGTTCAGTGCATACATATGCTACTTGTTCGTAATTGCAACCTGAATAGAGTAAAAAAATCGGTTCGGTGCATGGATGGATTGATGGGAACACACTGTCTAATGTAAAGGATAAGAATCACATTGCAGATGAAAAATGGACTCATGGTGAAGTTGAAGAAGCGAGAAATGTAACCTTTGGTCTCTTTTTCTTATCTGCAATTGTATCTTGCGTGAGTCTTTCCGGGTTCGGGACCTCAGAGCATTTGTATGTGTACTGTTATATGATTTTTGTGTGTATGTGTTTTGCTATATGAGTACAAATAAAAGTTGATATGTATACATAGACCTTATGTATCATATACTCCATCCGTCCCAAAATAAGTGACTCAACTTTATACTATGTACTAAAGCTAGTACAAAGTTAGGTCACTTATTTTGAACGGAGTGATTACAACCTAAAGGCCTACAACTTATTACTTATATAACCTAAAGTTTGTTGACTTATAGCCTGCAAAATCTAGGACACAAATGGAGGGTAGGCTTAACTTCAAATACGCTAATTTTTGTTGGAGGTAGTACAGCGTGATGCAATAAGATGGCTGGAAGTTGCTATTTTCTTGGCTAGGCCTAACTAGTGCGCTTGGTAGTAAACTTTTTTTGCGATTTTTGAGGGCAGGCTTAAGCCTGTTCAAGCCTGTTGAGTAAAATCGCAGGTGCCTGCATGTGAGATACTTCCGTTCCTAGATATTAGTCTTTTTAGATATTTCAATATAGACTACATACGAAGCAAAATGAGTAAATCTACACTCTAAACTATGTCTACATATATCCGTGTATAGTTCACATTGGAATCTCTAGAAAGACTTATATTTAGGAAACGGAGGAAGTAGATACTGATGACAACAACTTCCCCTAAGGTGTGAGCAACAAACTTCGCTCTTTTTTCTGCGGGAAGGTGTGACCAACAATCTGACAGGATTTGATTTGTTCAACGAAATTCAACTGGATATGAACCTTTTTCTTTTCGGACAACTGAAATAATCATCAACAGGTCAGTCAGTGCTATAAAACATAATCCCCTAAAAAAAGTGCTACAAAACATAAACATCCCATCTGCAAATTGAGTTCGTTTCAGCTAACGATGACAAACTGAGTTCGTTCCCGGCCGGACTGTCCAGGAAGCAGAGCAGGTCGATACCTGCCACAGCAAGCAAGTTGCTGGTGAGGGCTTTGATCTTGTCTCTCCATACCCTCGCCGGAGTTGCCGTGCAGATCTGAAGGCCCGCCGTCTCGCCGTGCTTCTCGTCTGCCAGAGACTGGCCGCAACACCCATCTGCACAAAGGCTAAAGCTAGCTACTGGAACGAAATGCAGCTTGAAGCTGTACCATGTGCTGTACGTACGGGATATGGGACACACATTGCACTTGCTTGATTCTCCTCTGCTCTGCTCTGCTCTGCTCTGGTACGAAATGATCGCTTGTCCCGGTCGGCCACTTGAAGATCCAAGTAACACACACAGCAAGCCAAAAGGACCGTAATTGGATTCCACAACTTCAATCCCTGCCCTTGATTGAAACTCAGAGGCAACACTATATTAACTATGCTGTTTCACTAGCTTTGGCAAGCAGCACTCTCATTACACCCACAGACGCATCAAGCACTTCTTATTGCAACCACAAACCAAACCAAACAACACACAGATATTGTTCCTCGCCTGAAAATAATTAAGCCTGCACACGCACACACACACACACACACACACACACACACACACACACAGAGCATCAAGCCAGAACCAATTTATTCTTGGGAAAATAAACAGCCACAATCTCGGAAGCAAACACCTGAACCGTTGCGGCAACAGCAGCAGTCGACGGCAGCAAGATGTCGCCATCTTTTTGCAACAACCAAACCTACACAGCACATGTAATGATGATAATATTGGTTAAATGGAAGCAAATTGGATGAAGTAAGAAGATCCAGCAATTTGGCACAAGGGGGGAGTAAATTGGTCGTTGCTCAACGTATATGTGTATGCAATTTATTTGCAATTATTCAGATATTTATGCAATTATTTAGATAGTATGTAACAGGGTATTTAATAACCCAAGGTCTCTCTCTCTCTCTCTCTGCACCATGAATATACTACTCCGTATGACAGATGCATGAAACAAGATCAAAAATGAGAGAACACATGACTGTGTGTACCTGAATAGCGCCTGGTCAGCTCACCGTAGAACTGAGACTCTAGGCAGGGGCTTCTTGTAATACGCCGAGTGGCGCAGCCGGAAGAGGGAAGGGTGGTGGCCAGCCTCCGGTCCATCCCACTCCAGCTTCTCCCACCAGTCCTTCTCGCAGTCCACGATAGGGCGGCTATCTCGGCCAACAGCGGGGAGGCGCCTGAGACCCCAGCATCCCCTGACCCTGATAGTCTCAAGCTTGGGAGCAAACATCTTGGCCTGGCATATATGTTCCAGCTTGAAGAGCTGATGGAAGTAGATATGCTTCAGGTTTGGGAAACCCAGAACATCTTTACGGTAGCTTGTAGCTATGCTTGTCAGAATCTCTGGCTCCACGGGGAACACCTGCCTTAGATCACCACAAAAGACGATGTGGAGGGTTTCCAACCTTCTCAAGGTGTATAACCTGGAAAACTGGAGCACAAATGTGAGCCTCGGGCAGGAGGACAGGTGTATGCTCTGCAGTTTCGCAAAGGAAACAGGGTCCTCAATATCCCGTGCCCTTTGTCTGCTCCAAATGCAATGGGCCATCGGGAGATCAGCTGCCCAAAAGTTTACTAGTTCTCTAAATTTGTTGTATCCCCAGATAATATGGAAGATTGTGTGCAACTTGGGACATCTCACAATGTGACAAGATTTCAGATGTTCCCATATAAGTTTCTCACCTCCCATGGACATCATATGTTCAGGGATGACAGTGCTGATGGAAGAATTGTCGTGCGCATGCAACGACTCAGCCTTGTCCATCACAAAGATGATAGCCTTCACTACTTGTGTGCTCTCCATTCTAGTGAAACTAATTCCATCACCAATCTCCACATGGGAGCCCAACGGCTGAAACTGCGGTGCACTATTATAGCAATCATCAATAGTCATGTTGTCAACAACGACATCCATGTAGGTGATATAAGCATTGGGTATTAATGACTTCAGCCGAGGAGGACCCATTATATGCCCACTACTACCAATGGTAGTCTTCTTATAGCTTTGCTCCTCAACTTTGTTGGTACATGGGACACATAAATTTAGATGAAACCTACTACTCTTCCAACAGAACTCAACATTACTCTCTAATACCAAGGTCCGAAGAAACCTTATGTCCATTATAGTAGCATATGCTTGAAGAAGTTCTGCTTGAACAAGACAGACTAAAGAATCAATGCGTAACACTGTATGTTTTGCCATACCATTTTTAGGCCATAATATGGCAAGGAGCTGCAGACATCCCAACAGAATAATTTGTTTGAGGCACGGGGCCTGCACCACCTTATCTTTTAGGTCAAGTGTTTTGACCAATGTGCCTGATAGATCTAGCTCCTCAAGATTTGGAAGCGATCCACGCAACTTGAAGTTCACCAATCTTGCACAGCCAGCCAAAGAGATATGAGAAATTTGAGCATTGTTATTCTGATCCCCTCTTGTACAACAATCTAAGCTGAAGGATTCAAGTGATGGGGGTAGTCCTTCCGGGCCCACACTTTCCAGTTTAACACAATCATCGAGAATCAGAATCTTGAGGCTAGTAGCCCCTGACATACTTGGCAAAGCTTGTATTGTACTATCCCCAGATAGGTCAAGGAACTCCAACTTAACCATATTGGTGAATTCATCATTTTGGCCTGTCCCCCAAGGTGACGTAGGCTCAATTACTCGAAGCTTGTGAAGGTTTTGCAGTTGTCGCCATGTAAAACTGTGTTGCCAAATCCTTCCCTTCTTTATGTGTACCTCTCTAATGTTCCGAGCAATCTGCTCTGTTATCTCCGGTGACAAGGCAAATTCCCAATCTGTGTGGCATATGTCTAGTACCCATAGGCTCTGAAAACATTCCATTGCTGGTCTATCTTGCTTCTCAACTTCTTCTACTCGATGATCCTTGCAGCCATCTAATCCGAGGAACCTTAAGTTGCGGCAACAACCAAAAGGAGGTGCAGAAAAACAGAAGGTGCAACGGCATAACTTGAGCACACGAAGCATGTTCGATTGATGAAACGTGTCATTAGGTAAGGGTCTTGATGGAGGATCAGATCTGCTTGTGGTTCCAGCAAGAAAAAAGGACGTTGACCATGGATACAAAACAGAGTTATACCTGGATAATATCCACCGTTCAAGAGGCGTGTTCAGTTCATCACCAAAAGTGGGCAGTGAATTAGATGAATAATCCTTTATATTTATTTGTTGATGCAGAGCAGCTGCAACCTCCCATGCTTCATCATCCTGATCTCCTTTTATAATCCCATCACAGACCCAATAGTTAGAAGCATGGGTAGCCCAGTCATAGTCCATGATGTTGCCTCCCTGAGAATTTAATGACAGCAAATACAAGCAACACTCTTCAACTGCTTCACCAAGCTTATTTGTGTACCCAACAATTTCTCTAGCCTCTAATTTAAGCAGAAAATTCCACAGCTCATCATTGTGTGCATAAAGAAAAAGATTGGAATCATCCACCTTCTCACTAATTTCTGGGTTGAGCCGAAGCCTTTCTCGAAATGACCACAATATCTTAGTACCAAAAAACTCTGGTTGAGGAATGCCAAAAGCGCTTAAATTAACCATATCATTGCTTCCATTATGAAATACCACTAGACATCTGTGCGCCATAAGGACTTGAAGGATCTCTCTCCCAATGAATCCTATTTCAGCTCTTGAGCCTTCGTCTATCCCACAGAAATCATCTTCTTCATCTTGCCTATCAAAAATATCCATTACCCGATGAGGAAGAACTTCTTGTGCAATTGTCCTCTGGAGAGCTCTTCGGCTTTTCCACCTGGAGCAATCGATGTGGATGATCTTGTTGAATATCTTCAGCAGAGATGGTGGAGGGTCTTCAGCTATAGCTCTAAGCACCGCCGAAGCAGCCAACCCATCCCATCCATCAAAATAGATGGCCTTGTGTGCAGTACTGCTTGTATCCTCCAGATAAGGGATTAACTGTTGCACCGCTTCTTCAATGTTGTCCACATAAATCCTCTGCATTAGTAAGTTGATGGTAATTAGTTGAGCTCACTCACTGCAGCAGTTTTCGTCTAGCAACATATATGCAAAAGGTGCACCTACTTTTCTTGATTAGGACCGGCACTAATTATATGGAGTTATGGACTGTAGGCACTCATGTAGGCAGAGATGTTAATTAAACTGGTGGCGTTTGGAGGAGGGCCAAGTCATGACCTCCTAGAGAAAGGAGGATAGCAAGGTCCTGCATCCAGGGGATGGGGCACATAATTAATCTGATGACGGTTGGAGGAGGGTCCGTCCCCTTCTATCTAAGCCTCCTAGCTCTTGTAATATTATTATCAAGCCTCAAGATTTAAAGGGTTAATTAATTTCAGCAATAGTTGCATCCTTTATTTGTGTGTGTGTGTGTGTGTGTGTGTGTGTGTGTGTGTGTGTGTGTGTGTGTGTGTGTGTGTGTGTGTGTGTGTGTGTGTGTGTGTGTGTGTGTGTGTGTGTGTGTGTGTGTGTGTTGATATTAAGCCATCGTTGCTTGATCCTTGGAGCTAATGAACACATAATTAAATCTTGAAGGTGTGACAATTTTATTCAAGAGCCAAGTAAGACATCTCTAACATAACATGCCACCAGAGGAAAGTAATACTAATCTGCACCGTGAGGATTGCATGCATGCATGTGTAGCACAGAAATTAATACCTGCCGACGCATGATGACTAATGCTTGAGTGAAGGCCTTGCAGAGACAAGAAGCTCCGGAAATCTAACCCATTGATTAATTTGCACCTCCAGATGAATCAATTAGCAGGTGGCACCTAGTTACCAGAAGAGCGTAATTGTTAGTCAATGCATAATTAAAATACTGGTTCTTTTGAAAAGAAAATAAACTGCAAAGCAATTAAGATGGGAAATATATGTAGCAGAAGAATCGTATTAATAGTTTTGATAGTACCTTAATCATCAGTAGGCTGGCTGGCGCATCTCATGAGCTGATCTATGATGAGGTTGCAGAAGAAACAATTTATACGTTTATGACAGGTGAAGGAGGAGCAACGAATGAATGAGGATAGTGGGGAACGGTTGTGCAAATGTTGCCGATCGACTTGCTGGTATGCAATGCCGTGCTTGCTTTTGTTTTTCCTTTGGATTTAGTTCTGGCCAAAGCATCCGTAGCTGGTTCTTTGCTTGAGGCTGGAGCTACTTCAAGAATAAAGATTGAACTATCAGCTTCTTCCTCCTTTTCCTTTTCCTTTTCTTTTGCTTTGAATAAAGCAGGGGTCTAGACCTTGGACTGGATTCGAAGCAGTATCAAAAGGTGTGCTGGAGGGACTCACAGATTTATTTTCTTCTCTACTTTATGAAAAACATAACACTGCCGCAAACAGCCGTGGAGGAAGCATATTCAACAATTTGCATACATAATCCCAATTCTAGACTTTTATGATGAAAATACATGTGATGCAGTGCAAAGATTCGAAGAATGCAAGCACCATTGTTAGTACACTATAAAAAGGTGTAACTGGAATTGATTGGTTGGAATCAGCGAAACTGCACAGCAGACTACACTACTGAATTGCCAAAAAAAGCAGATAAAATGTTGACATAACGCGTCAGTACTATGAAAACTGTACGTCAAACTGCTAATGGCCAAAATGATTATAAAATGTTGGTCATGGTACGGACAATCGATTGATTGACGAAAGAGAACTAAGTTACTTAGGCCAATAATAACATCAATTGATAGCCTAAAAGTGAAAAGTGTACGTCAGACTGCTAATGGACAAAATTCAAAGTATGCAAGCTGTTCGATTGGAAATAAATTGTAGTACTCCCTCCGATGGAGTTGTACTAAAGCTGCGACAATTAATATGGATCGGAGGGAGTACTGTTAAGCAACGCATTGTACCCGATCGTGACAGGTTGGTAAAGTAGGCTCCAAAGGGAATTCGGCTAGGTTGTTAGCATGTTTATCTTTGTAACAACTCTATCTCTATCTATCCTCTTATCCCTTGTATCCCAAGTTGTAATCCTAACCATGTACGCGATCTGGGAGTTGCGCCCCAGCATATAAACACGCAGCCGTCGGTCAGACGAAGACACGACGTTAACCTAAAGAGTTTTACATGGTATCAGCCTAACTCTTCCACATCGCATCTCCTATCTCCATCCACCAACCCCGACTCCACCATGGCCGCCTCCTCCAGCGCTGCACCAGCCAACCTCTCCGGTCAGGTCACCGAGAAGCTGACACGCACCAACTACATCCTCTGGCGGACTCAAGTCACGCCGCAGCTACGTGGTGCTGGCTTCTACGGGTATGCCAACGGCTCCATGCCGGAGCCGGCCCGACTCGTCGTCACCAAGGACAAAGAAGGGAAGGAGGAGACTTCCCTGAACCCCCTTCATCCGATCTGGATGCGCGAAGAGCAGCAGGTACTCGGCTACCATCTGAATAATCTCTCCAAGGAGGTACTTGTGCAGGTCACCACGATCGATCATGCGCAAGATCTCTAGACAGCACTGGCGAACATGTTCTCGCCCCATCAACATCGCACGCGTCAACAACATCCGTGTCGCCTCGCCAATGCGCAGAAGGGACACAGCCCGTCGCCAGCTTTCTTGGGCACATGCGCCACTCTCCAGATGACTCGCGGCGGTGGCAAGCCGCTCGGGGACGGTGAACTCGTCTCCTACATCATCGCCGCCCTCGACATGGAGTACCAGCCACTCGTCTCCGCGCTCGATGCCCGCACCACGCCTGTCTCGCTCGACGATCTGTTTGCTATGATCAGCAACTTTGATCAGCGGGTTGCCCTCTACCAAGGGGGCCACTCCGGCGGCGGCTTCAAGTCCTCCGCGAATGCGGCCATGCGCGGCCGTGGTGGCGGCTCTCGTCATCGGGGGCGCGGCAGGGGCAGGCCAAACAGCGGCCCCAACAATAGCAGCAGCAACTCCCGCGGCCACAACGGCGGCGGTGGCCGGCCCTCCTCCAACAACAACCAGGGCCGCCGCAACAACTCCAACAACAGATCGCGCCCCGATGCCGTCCGGTGTCAAATCTGTGGTAAACCTGGCCACTCGGCCAAGGACTGTTGGTACAGGTTTGACGATGATGATGACTCCTCTCAGGACGAGAAGGTAGCTGCTGCGGCCGATGGATCGTATGGCGTGGACACCAACTGGTACATGGACAGTGGTGCCACGAACCACATCACCGGCGAACTCGAGAAGGTGACCATGCGGGAGAAGTACCGCGGCCAAGATCACATCCACACCGCGAGTGGAGAAGGTATGAAGATCCGTCATGTTGGTCACTCAATTATTAAAACCCCTCATCGTACAATTCATCTTCGAAATTTTTTGCATGTCCCTAGTGCGTCTAAAAATCTTCTCTCCGTTCACCGTATTGCTATTGATAATCACGTCTTCCTCGAGTTTCACCCTTTCTTCTTTTTGATCAAGGATCAGGTAACGAGGAAGGTACTGTATCGAGGTAGATGTGTTCGCGGGCTCTACCCCTTGATTCCGGAGCTTCGAAGAAGATTCAATAAACAAGTCTTTAGTGCCACCAAGCTATCCTCTACACGGTGGCATGATCGTTTAGGACATGCAGCTTTTTCTTTAGTTGAACGAGTGCTTAGGAAAAATAAACTCCCATTTGTTGGAGAGCGTGATGTTCAAACTATTTGTGATTCGTGCCAAAGAGCAAAAAGCCATCAGCTACCATACCCAATTTCCACTAGTGTTTCGACCAAACCATTGCAGCTTATTTTTTCTGATGTGTGGGGGCCTGCCCCATCCTCTGTCGGTAGACACACATATTATGTGAGCTTCATAGATGATTATAGCAAATATTCGTGGATTTACCTCCTCAAGAAACGTTCCGATGTGTTCCAAGTCTTTCGTAACTTTCAAGCACTCGTTGAACGTAAGTTTGACAGCAAAATACTTGCCCTCCAATCTGATTGGGGCGGTGAGTATGAGAAGCTCAACTCGTTCTTTCAAGAACTTGGCATCTCTCATCATGTGTCTTGCCCACACGCTCATCAGCAAAATGGGTCGGCAGAACGCAAACACCGTCACATTGTAGAAGTTGGCTTAGCACTTCTTGCTGGCGCCTCCATGCCACTAAAATTTTGGGATGAGGTGTTCCTCACTGCCGTTCACATCATCAACATGCTTCCAAGCCGTGTCATCAATAATGAAACACCTACAGAAAAACTTCTTCACACCAAACCAGACTACACTTCCCTTCGTGTGTTTGGCTGCGCTTGTTGGCCTAATCTTAGACCATACAACAAACGCAAACTAATGTTTCACTCTAAGTAGTGTGTTTTGATTGGCTACAGTGCCATGCACAAAGGTGTCAAATGCCTAGATGTCTCTACTGGCCGTGTCTACATTTCCCATGATGTAGTCTTTGATGAAACAAAGTTTCCCTTTGCTGATCTGCACCCCAACGCCGGCGCCTTACTTCGTCAGGAAATTCTGCTTTTGCCTTCTCATCTCACCAATTTTGATCAAAGGGGGAATAATAATTGTGTTGATCAATCATTGACTAATCCTCATAACCATGTGCATGAGCTCTGTGTTGATGCAGCCGAAGGAAGCATGAGCAAAAATGGTGAAGAAACCAGCCAAAATGATCAATAAATCAGTTCAAATGGGCAATATTTGATGTGTCCAGATTTTGGAGGCAGCGAATCTGCCTCGGGATCGGTGCTGCAGCACCTGCTCAGGCCATCCGCCTCAGAATCTGCACCACAGCATGGCGCCGGCCCGTCAGAAACCGCGTCGCCCACCAGGAGAAGCGGCGCCGTCTCCCTAGGCGCCGCGGGCGACAGCGACTCGTCAACCCGATGCCACTGAGCCGCACCAATCCGAGGTGGCCACGTGTTCCCCTAGGAGGCGCTGGCCAGCAGACGGGGCCCGCTGCTATGCGCGTCGCCAGCCGACAGCGGGCGCGCCCACCTGCGCAGATCTGACAGGTTCTGCAGGCACGGGATCCGGTGCTGATCGTCTGCAATCATTGCGCAATGATGCGGCAACAGCACACACGAGATCCTCTGTGCCGCCCGTGGCTGGCTCCTGACGCGCTGAAGCCGCAGAAGATCCCGGCGCGGGAGCAGCCCCTGGAACAGCAGCAGGTGCATCCTCCTCGGGATCAGATGCAGGATCTCCTGTGCCACGGGCTGGTGCAGTTTCGCCTGTGCAACAACGCACTCGTCTTCAAAAAGGGGTAATTCAACATGTTAATTATAAAACAAAGTTTGGCTTGGCTTGCTCCTCCACAGGTGAACCTCGCACGGTTGAAGAGGCACTGAATGACCCATGTTGGAGGAAGGCAATGGAAGAAGAGTATTCGGCATTGAAGAAAAATAAAACGTGGCATCTAGTACCTCCACGACGAGGTAAAAATCTCATTGATTGCAAATGGGTGTTTCGCATTAAAAGAAAGTCTGACGGATCTATAGATCGTTACAAAGCAAGACTTGTTGCAAAGGGCTTCAAACAACGGTACGGCATAGACTATGAGGACACTTTTAGTCCTGTTGTTAAAGCTGCCACCATTCGTCTTGTGTTGTCTGTTGCTGTTTCCAGGGGATGGAGTCTCAGACAATTAGATGTGCAGAATGCGTTCCTTCATGGCATTCTGGAAGAGGAAGTATATATGAAGCAACCTCCTGGGTTTGTGAACAAAAACTCACCGCTGCATGTGTGCAAACTTGATAAAGCTTTGTATGGCTTGAAGCAAGCTCCTAGGGCGTGGTACTCACGTCTAAGTCAGAAACTGCAAGCACTTGGATTTATCCCTTCAAAGTCTGACACGTCACTGTTTATTTACAACAGATCAAATACCTCCATATTTGTTCTTATTTATGTTGATGATATAATTGTCACAAGTTCCTCTGATGAAGCAATAACAGGCCTCTTGAAGGATCTAAGTGCTGAGTTTGCTCTGAAGGATCTAGGAGACTTACATTTCTTCCTAGGAATTGAGGTAAAGAAACGTGAAGATGGCCTTCACCTCTCTCAAGAAAATTATGCTACAGATCTGGTAAGAAGAGTCGGTCTTCAAGGATGCAAACCTTCATCAACACCCTTGTCTAGTTCAGAGAAACTCTCACTTACAGAAGAAGAACCCTTGAACCAAGAGGACAATACAAACTACAGAAGTCTGGTAGGAGCACTTCAGTACTTGACTCTGACAAGACCTGATATTTCATTTGCTGTTAACAAAGTATGCCAATTTCTTCATGCACCCACTACAGTTCATTGGACTGCTGCTAAACGTATAGTAAGATATGTGAAAAATACTATGAATCTTCGTCTTACTTTCAAAGAAATCTTCATCTACTCTAGTCGAGGCTTTCTCAGATTCGATTGGGCAGGATGCATAGATGATGACGCTCTCTGGTGGGTTTGCAGTATTTTTGGACCAAATCTAATATCATGGTGTGCAAAGAAACAAAGCTCTTGATCAAGGTCAAGTATAGAAGCTGAGTACAAGGCACTTGCAAATGCCACAGCAGAAATTATTTGGGTACAGTCCATGTTAAAGGAACTTGGTATAAAGAGTACCAAGGCTCCGTGTTTATGGTGTGACAATCTTGGTGCCACCTACTTGTCTGCAAATCCAGTCTTTCATGCAAGAACGAAGCATATTGAGATTGATTTCCACTTTGTCAGAGAGAGAGTTGCAAATCAACAGTTAGACATTCGGTTTGTGCATTCCAGAGATCAAGTTGCAGATGGTTTCACAAAACCGCTACCCACAAGAAGTTTTGAAGAATTTAAGCGTAATCTCAACTTGACAAAGTTGTGATTTCGGGAGGATGTTAAGCAACGCATTGTACCCGATCATGACAGGTTGGTAAAGTAGGCTCCAAGGGGAATTCGGCTAGGTTGTTAGCATGTTTATCTTTGTAACAACTCTATCTCTATCTATCCTCTTATCCCTTGTATCCCAAGTTGTAATCCTAACCATGTACGCGATCTGGGAGTTGCGCCCCAGCATATAAACACGCAGCCGTCGGTCAGACGAAGACACGACGTTAACCTAAAGAGTTTTACAAGTACATCAGACTATAATAATGCTGACTCAAATAAGTTGCGACAGAGGAGTAAATAAGTTGCTTAGGTTGATGATATTCGACATTTATAGCTCACAAGAAAAGAAAAATCTTGCTGCCTGAAAGAACAAATTCCCAAAGAAATAAAATATGCTGAGTTTACAAAGAACAACTGCAACATTAGTTGCAGAAGACTAACCTCAACATACTATTCCTATGCCATCACTCTAGAGAAATACAACCAGAAAGAGCTACTGTCAGTTATACTTATACCTACTGGTCAATGTACATGTCAATCTACAGAGGATAAAAAGTGAGGGGATGAAAGCAGGTATACATGATGATACCAGTCAGTCAGGTTCTTTTTTATAATAACATACAGTGTTCAAGAAAGCGTTTTCAAGCGACGCTTAAGCATGCTTAAGCGCTGAGCGATGGCAAACTGCTTAGCTTTTGCCCTAAGCGGTAGATTAACCTTTGTTTTTTCTTAAATTTGGCTGGTTTTGAACTGCTTTTGCTTGTCTGCTTGCGCAATAATGGCAATATGCCATTTATCTTATTATTAGGCTCTGTTCGGGAACTATTTCATTCATATTCTGGCAGAATTCTGGCACATGATCTATATTAGGTTATGACTATTTGAACTGGACTGCATTTTAGTTGTTATTTTGCTTGCTATGTGAACCTGAAGTGTATTTTTTATGGTGTGAATTGTATTTTAGATGCTATATCAATTACCCATGTGCCATGTTTCCTATTTTACTGTGTATATTATTCAAAATCTGTCAAATTCTAGCCAATTTCATAAAACACTTAAGCACGCTTAAGCGCCCATTGCTCTAAGTTGTGCCTTCTGCTTCGTTTATGCTTTCTGCTTTTTTGAACATTGAACATACTATTCCACAATGTATACTTGTTAATCCTCTCAACCCATTACAACTGCCTTGGATCAGCTCTATATATCCTCCCATTCTCTCACTTGTACAAATGAAGTTTACTGTCGGGGCCTCCCCTACACTTCCCTGTTCAAAAAATAACGGTGCATTTTTTACTTCAGGGATACAAGTCCATATGAGAGCTGACAGATCAGTGTCAAAACTTCGATTGCTGGCGAGGCTCTGAAAACAGAAAGCAAAATGGCCTGACTCTTTGCTCACAGCAACTGATGTGCAATGTCATGGGCATAACCAAATCATTGAATGAGCATAAGTGCATAACAGGGAGGGAGAAAACTGGAATTAACAGGCTTCAACCAGCCTCCTAGAATGTTGTCAGCAACGACATGCAGTGAGTACTTTGAATGCAAACGGTGCGCTTGGTGCTGTCATACTTGGTTGCACTTTGCCCAAGACGGTTTCCTAAAAATCTAAACTTTGTCCCTTCCTCATCATCACTATCTATCTTCTTTGGTGTCATCCTATTCTGGTAACACTCCACCTAAGCAGAAATCAATTAAACTAAAAAGTTATAGCTCATGAGTTCTTGCCTTCGCTTCCAGCGGAATGATGAGTGGAGATGGTTCCATAGATTTCTTCCTGAAAATGGCATGTTGTTCTGCATTTCAGCCTTAAAATTTGCCTCCTCTTCATCTACCACTAAAGTGCGATCTCCTCACCCATACGATCAAATCCTCACTGGTAGAAAGCCGAACCAAGTTCACGTCTCAGCTGAAGTTGCCTTTCTGCAATATGAAACCTAACACATTCGACTGATCCTGGAACGTTGCAGCTGCAAACATCTTCACTGCCTTCACCAATTGGGTCAACGTAAAATGGTGATTTTTTGTTCTTGTATTCTGCATGCCAGAGTTCTGTGCCCAACCATTTCAAGGTTTTCGGATCATCGCAATTTGCAGGGAGGACGTGGTCCACTGTGGCACCCTGCTTGATAATTGGAGCCCACTAGTATTTTATTCCTTCGCTGAGTTGTAGAAAGGCAACCACCAGAAGAGTTTAGCTGCTTCTTGCACAATGTCCATTCAAATTGCTCTCCCATTCTATGACCAATGAGGCTCCATTCATAATTTCAACAACTGTTTGTTTATTAGTATCCGAACCATTCAAGATGCCGAACCAGAAGTTGATGGTTTTGACTGCCTTGGACATCAACTCTGGCATTAGTGGTATCCTGCAGCAGTTGCAAAGTTGCAACTAGAGTTTTGGATTTCGTCCGAAAGAACAAAATTCGGACGAAATTCACCCATCGCGTTTGGGCCCTGTACTGGTACAAACCGGTCAAAATTTTCGGCCTTATTTGAATTTGCTGCTCAGCCCACGGTCCAGAAAAGCCCACATATAACCCCCGGCAGTATAAAACGTGCAACCTAGCCTTTCTATCTCTAACTCCCGTTTTCCTCCCGATCCCCACTATATGTGGCGGCTGTAACCAAATCTGAGCCAAGGAAACAGGACAACGCCGCCTCCGGTCAATCTCCTGCCACCCTCCTCCAGCGCACCGATGCCCAACCTCCTCCTCCAGCGCTCCACCTCCTCAAGCACTCCCCCATTTCTTCTCTTTCCCATGGAGGCCGAAGGTCATGGCCATGACAGTGCGTGCACGGGGCGACCCTACTGACAGCGCCAACACCGTGCGCCACAGGAACAACATGTGGTCGAGGCTGCACTTGGCCGCCCACTGGCTCGGCGGCGTCAACAACGACGATTAGAAGCAGCCATTCCTTGGCTCAGAAGCAGCCATTGCTTGGCTCTGGCAGCCCAGCAGTTAATATAATGTTCAAGTCTTATTTATAATTCTTTGACGCATGGATTGAATGATTTTACATGTATACTTTTCTAAAGATTATAGATAAACTTTTGCTTTGATTTATTTCAATTTTTTGAGACAATTTCAGTGAAAATTCCTTCAAATTTCAAATTTCTGTTTGTAAATTTCGTCCGAAATTTTCCGAAAAACCAAATTTCGCCCAGGCCCGGTAAATTTTTCAAAACGAAATCCAAAACTTTGGTTGCAACTCACTTCCTGCGCCAGGAAAAAAATAGATCAGTGATATGAGTGTGGAATGTATAGATTCTGGAAAGTTATGCATGAAACATCACAAAGCAAAGCTTTTCATGTGGGGGAACACCAACCATCGTTGAAGTAAGGTCAACAGGCCTACTCAAATTTGGACTTGTCTAGCTAGAAAGATAAGATTTCCTAGCTCATTTAAAGACTATCATCTCTAAAGAAATGAAGCAAGTAAATTATTTTTGACCCCTTCACCCTATATATCTCTCCCTTTTGACTCATGCGCCAAACAGTAGGGAGGGAGAGCAAAATCCAGTTTTAATGATTTGGCAATTTAATAGAGAACTAAAGGTAGTTTTCACTTGTTTGCAGTGTAATGCGTAAGGAGGGTTAGGACAGATTTTGGCCCTCTGCCGGCATCCACCTATCCCTCCAGAAGTTCTAACACATTGAGATGGCAATGGGACAAGTTTACGCATTTTCGCTCTATCTATATACTAGGTCACCAGATGAAGATTGAAGTAGTTAATTTCATTAAAAAACAAATATATATCCGTAAAAAACAAATAAAAGCTCATTTCCCATCATCCAACATACGCTATCACTCAAAATTATAAAAGAATAGCAACGGTCCATTTGCAGGGTTTCTTTAGCCAAAAAAGAAGTTTACAAGGTTGTTTATTCTATAAGTCATGACTGAATGATTGAATGAATAGACTAGGTCATTGTAAGTGTGCCATTCACACTATCACGTAGAAGCATATTACCATGTTATTTTACCAGCATTACCAATTACTCCCTCCGCAAAGAAATATGATCTAAATGCTCTAGGGACACTAGTAGAAAACCACCAATCAGTCCCGGTTCGCAAGGGCCTTTAGTCCCGGTTCGGGAACCGGGACTAATGGGTCGTTACTAATACCTCAACCCATTAGTTCCGGTTCAAACACGAACCGGGACCAATGAGCCTCCACGTGGCCCTGTGCGCCGAGCCCAGTCAGGGGGCCTTTGGTCCCGGTTGGTGGCTCCAACCGGGACCAAAAGGCGTCCACGTGTCTGCATTCCAAAGGGCCTGGTTTTTGTTTTTTTTGAAAGGAGGGGGTTGGGGGTTTTGGGGGTTAATTTAGGTGTTTCGTTAGCTAGCTAATTAATAGAGAGAAGTGTCCTCTCTTAATTATGTCCGTGCTTGCTCGACGCCACGTAGTATATATACATAAGTGATCGAGAGAACCATTCAAGATGTAAGTTCGTCATGCATACCGAGAGAAGTGATCGATCGACCTCTCCTTCTACGAGAGATTGGTCGAACAACAAGTTTTACTGGCTACATACATGTACAATCTATATAAGATCTCTTAATTACAAACCACTAGCATTTGAATTCAAGTTCCACATGGTATTCTCCGCTTTACTTGATGACGTGTTCAAGAAAGAATCCTGCCAATTCCTCTTGAATTGCTTTCATGCGGTCTGTGGTAGGAGTTCATCCCGATCTCGCCATGTCTAATTAATTTGAAGAAGGGGGTTAATTAATACATATATATGAATGAAACTCAACAGAAATGATGGTGTAATAAAATGAAATTGCGAATATTATTGCTTACGCACTTCATATTGTCTTCTAGAGTAGCCCCGCTTGTTTTTCAATGTCGCGTTGTGGATGAACTCGCACACGTAGTATCCACAGAAATCATTCCCTTCCTCCTGCCACAAGCACTTTACGAGAAATAGAGGTCAATCAAACTGATAATGAAGCATTATATAAATGGCATTGATGAAAGTATAGCTATAGAATCAACGGGAGATGCGCGCCAGTAGTACTTACTTTCGGTATGTATATCGCAGCTCCTTCGGCAGTCCGGAGCTTGTGCGGTGAACTGTTTCAAACCCTGCAAGACAAAGAAAATATTTGTTATTACTTGAGATATCAGGAAATGAACAAAAGTTGCCGATATGGTGCGATAATGATCGATTGAACTTACTTGCTGAGCATTTCAGTCATGTCCGCATAGGTGCTGGGATCTTTCCGTCTCGAGTCTAAGACGGTTACTAGTCCACGCCAAGCTTAATCTCCGAAGAATATAGTGGTACCTTCACGCATGCATAACTCATCAATTACATTAACCTCGCCGAGTAATAAGGAAAACCGAATATGCACACGACAAGAATACTCACGGGCCGTGGTAAGGAAAGGGTATGGTATCTTTGTTTTGATTTTTGATCAATGATTGTAGCAAGTTGTCCTCGGCCTCTTGGCGTGCTTTTCAACTAGAAAACATCTATGATATTTGTGTTAATGAACCCAATATCATAGATTTCATTTTTTTGCACTCGACGATCTTCAATCTGCATAATATATTGAGGATAATTAATTATAAATACATGCAATGAAAGAGCCGAGCTATATATAAAGACTAATGACGAAATAGTACTTACAGCAGTAGCAAAAGACCATTAATTTATCGAGGGCCTTTTGATTGAAGAACTCAAGAACTCCTCAAATGGAATAGACAATGATCATTTGAAACGAGGTCGTGCTCCTCTTTAATATTCAGATACAAAGTGTTCGTCCCCTCGGACTCTCTCGCAGGTTTTCATGTACCAACTGTGGAATCTTCGCATCATTGTTGTCGAGACTTTTCATCTTTGACGAGAGGCTTCCGTATCAGATTCTGAATAAGTCCACCTCCATGAAATCAGGAAGTGCATCGTCAGGCGGGTAATCTTCAAGATTGCCATAACCGCCACCGCCCCGGAGGATTAGACACATTCAGCGGGGGCACGATTGCTGTGCTTGTTCGCCGAGCTGGGCAATTTTTTCCCTTTGCCCGTTGTTCTTTAACCTTTTATCGGTGATAGTAGTTCCCGACCGCTTGGCTTGGAGATATGTCTGCTCATGAATGCGCTCATAGTTGGTTCTCAGCGGAGACTTTGGTGGTTTCCTCGGGGCATTGAGAGTGCGCTTTGCTTTCACCGGATCGACCTTCTCCTCCGGAGGTGGATGTATCTTTGCTTTAACCCCTTCAAAGAACTCATTCACTTGGGTCCGCACGATCGATCGTTTTCCTCCTTGCTCCTCTCATACGGTAACTTCTCTACAGGCTTTAGAGGTGGACCGTGATCAGATTGCCTCTCTCTTCTTGTGCTGCTAGACGCCGGAGCAGACGGAGCGGCTGCGGCGTCTGCCTTCCTTCGTGCTTGCTTACGAGGCGGAGGAGAAGGACTACGACGCGTCCGGAGCAGCCGGGCGGGCGGGTCTCTTCCGCCTTTCTTGGCGAGGCGGAGAAGGAGGAGGCGGAGTGCCGCCACGCCGGAGAAGGGGCGGAGTGCCGCCACGCGTGCCTCGATCTTCACTCGCCGGAGAAGGAGGCGGTGGAGGAGGCGGAGTGCCGCCATGCGTGCCTGATCGTCACTCACGGAGGAGGAGGCGGTGGAGGAGGCGGAGTGCCCCGACTCGCCGGATGAGGAGGAGGAGGCGGAGGCGCCCAGCCTGAAGGTCGATGAGCTCCTTCCGCCATAGGCATGGAGTCTTCAGAGCGTAACCCAGCCTAGTCTCCCTTCACCGGTAGGGTGCTCAAGCGAGGTCCTCAAATCCTCCGTTATTTCATCAACCATCACCTTAGCAAATCCTTCGGAATCGGTGGCGGTGATAAGTTGTGCGGGTCCACTAGGATAAACTTGGCCAACAGCCGCCTTGACCTTCAAATTCATGCATCGCGCCATAATGTGGCAATTTTGAGACTCGTGATACCATCCACGGATAGCTGGCGAGAGCCGTCAAGACATGCTCCGCTGAAGCAGCTCGGTGGAAGCAACGCTGCTTCGCGCTGAGATGGCGGGGTAGCCGGGAAGCTTGCATGCCGCTTTGTTGCGATCTGCTGCTTCGCGTTCCTCTTCTCGATCCTCTAGCCCCATTACCCTTCCAAGCAGCGCCTGCATTTGGTCATGCTCCACTTTCTTCCTCCTCTCGTGGGTTTTGTAACCCCTGCGTCCGGAAAACCAACCTTCCACGAGCGAGCCTGGCGTGCCTCGTGTCCGTCCAGGTGCTCGGGATTCCCAAGGGCCATTGTGAGCTCGTCCTTCTCCTGTTTGGAAGGAACGTCCCTCGCTGCGCAGCATCAATATATTGTCGAAGTTTCTTGACTGGTGTTTGCAGTTGCTCGTTCGTCCCATCGACATCGCCTGCTATAGGTCCAAGGTTCCGCCAGCCCGAAGAACCAAGTCCGCAACGGTCTGGCAACAGATCGCCTCTCGGTTCGATCCCTTTTTCAAGCAGATCATGCTCAGCCTTGGACCACTTAGGCGGGCTTTGAGGTAGCCACCGACCCCGTGCGATGGTGAAGCGCCTTCTTCGCAGCATTTTTCTTGTTTGTCTCCGACATCTTCTTACTCTTTCCGATGTCATGTGGGCCACAAATGCGGGCCGATGATCTTTGATCTTCTCATATTTGCCGATGAATTCTGGTGTCTCTTTTTCTTGACAAACTGGTTCAGCTCTTTCCTCCACCTCCTCATTAGGCCAGCCATCTTCTTAAGAGCACAAGACTTGATTAATTGCTCTTTAACGGCTTCTCCGGATCCTCCTCTGGCGGTAGGGTGAAATTTGCCTTCAGCTCATTCCAAAGATCTTCTTTCGCATATCATTGACATAAGACACCTCAGCGTCTTCATCCTTAGCAGGCTTATACCATTGCTGGATGCTTGATCGGGATCCTGTCCCTAACAAGAACCCCGTGACCGAAAGCGTAAAATGCCTTCTTTGTCCGGTTGGGTTCAATCGGTTCGCCGTCGGCGCGATTTCTATGATCTCAAACTTTTCATCCGAGCTCAACTTTTCTTGGGCCTCGCCTCCGCATCAAGTTGTGCTCGATCCGGAGGGCTAGAAATTATAAGGAAGAAAGACGACAGTACTTAATATGTGTACATATACCAAAACAATGGATGCATCAATTAACTTGTCAGCACAGGCTTAACTAATATATATATACCTGGCCGGACTCGGTTCGGTGACTCGGCTCGGCACGGTCTCCTTCGTCTTGTACCTCCATTGTGTCACCGGAGCCATCATGAACATAGTCCTCCTCTTGTACCGGCACTAATGAGTCGAAGCCATCATAATCATAGCCCTCTTCTTCATCCATCTGACCAACGGTGTCGATGAGAAATGACGCAACATCATCACTTCCATTTGCGATTATTTCCAACATCGCTTCGCTTTCTTCGTCTCGGAGTGCTCCATAGTTTCGCAAATATTGACAACATGTCAATTATTATTCAACATCGCTTTCTCTAGGGTTTGGGTGTCCTCGAGAGTTTTGGTCGAGCGAGAGGGCCGAGGGGTGCTGCAGTTGTATCTAGAGGGGTTAATTATATCGACAACGACGCGACATACATATACATATCGGGAGGGGTATCGGTACCACCCCTCGTGTTTAAGTTTCTTCTTTCTCCTTTCCTTTCTTTCTTCTTCTCCTCTTCTTTTCTTCTTCTCCCTCGAGAAAGGAAAATAATTATGAAAAGGAAGAAAAGGAAGAAGGAAGAAGGAAGAAGAAGAAGTAAAAGAAGAAAAAAGAGGAGAAGAAGAAAGGAATAGAGGAGAAGAAGAAAAATAGAATTTCTCCTTTCTCCTCTATTCCTTTCTTCTCCTCTTCTTTTCTTCTTTTTCCTCTTCTTATTTATTTCTCCTCTTCTTCCTCTCCTCTTTTCTCCTTTCTTCCTCTTCTTATTTTCCTTTTCCTCTCATTCTTTTAGTATTGCTTGTTTTAAAAAAATGTTCAAATAGAAAATTCCAAAAAAAAAACAAAGGTTTTGCCTAATGCATTGTTCATATGAATATACCAACATTTGCATATTCTACAATAATTAATATCAACAAAAAAATCTGTGAACAGAAAAAAACGAACTTTTCTAAAATCTATCTTTTGCATATATATATAGCCACATATGAACAGAGCCGCATATATACATACACATATATGAACAGAAAAAAACTAATAAAATGAAACATATACATAACATATATGAACATATACGCACACATACACATATATGCATTATATGAACAGAAAAAAAACTAATAAAATGAAACATATACATAACATATATGAACATATACATACACATACACATATATGCATTATATGAACAGAAAAAAAACTAATAAAAATGAAACATATACATAACATATATGAACCTATACATACACATACACATATATGCATTATATGAACAGAAAAACACTAAAATAATAAAATGAAAAAGAGCCTGGCGGTGCGCGCGCGGCTCACAGCGGTGGCGGAGCGCTGGGCGGGCGACGGCGACGGCGACGGCGACGGGCGCGGCGCAGGGCGCTGGGCTGGGCGACGGCGACGCTGGCGGAGTTTCGGCGGCGACAAGCGCAGAGCTCAAGGCGGCGATGACGGCGAAGCGCGGGCTCGGGGAGGACGGCGACGACGACGGGCGCGGGCGACGGCGACGGCGACGGCGACGGCGGGAGTGGCGGCGGCGGGGCAGCTGGCGGCTGTCGATGCGTTCGGCGTCGTCGGGGGCAATGTGGCGATGAACGCAAAATCGCAAAGTGCCACTTATATATAAAGGCGCGATGGTCGGTTGGTGGCACCAACCGTGACTAATGTTATTTTTAGTCCCGGTTGGAGCCACCAACCGACCAAAAGCCTCACTTCGGCAGCCCAAAGGGCGGGAAGTCGACCTTTGGTCCCGGTTGGTGGCTACAACCGACTAAAGTTTCTTTAGTCCCGGTTGGTGCCACCAACCGGGACCAAAGGCCTCTTGCCTGCCAGCGTCGGGGCCAAAGTTTAGTCCCACCTCGCTAGTTGAGAGGGGCGCGATGGTTTATAAGCCCCACCGCCGCTCCCTCTTGAACTCCTTTGAACTGCAGCTTATGGGCCTACTTGCTCCTTCGTTGCTGTTGGACCTTCGGGCCTTCATGGGCTCGAATCTCGCCCAAATAGGATACCATCGATTCAGCCGTGGCGGCCCGAAGAGGTGGCATTTTTTTTCTTGCTTTATTTAATTTATTTTGTTTCTACTTACAACAAAATACTTATTGTTGTTTTTTGTTTTGTTTTCTGCATTATTTATTTTCTTTTGTTTTTGCTCTATTTTTAAATCTTTTTGCTTCTAGTTTTAGGAAAATTATAAACTTTCTGTTAGTGCCATTACTAATTTTCAAATTTGAAAACACTTTTTTTTGTTTTCTTTCTTGCTTTATTTAATTTATTTTGTTTCTACTTACAACAAAATACTTATTGTTGTTTTTTGTTTTGTTTTCTGCATTATTTATTTTCTTTTGTTTTTGCTCTATTTTTAAATCTTTTTGCTTCTAGTTTTAGGAAAATTATAAACTTTCTGTTAGTGCCATTACTAATTTTCAAATTTGAAAACACTTTTTTTTTGTTTTCTTTCTTGCTTTATTTAATTTATTTTGTTTCTACTTACAACAAAATACTTATTGTTGTTTTTTGTTTTGTTTTCTGCATTATTTATTTTCTTTTGTTTTTTGCTCTATTTTTAAATCTTTTTGCTTCTAGTTTTAGGAAAATTATAAACTTTCTGTTAGTGCCATTACTAATTTTCAAATTTGAAAACACTTTTTTTGTTTTCTTTCTTGCTTTATTTAATTTATTTTGTTTCTACTTACAACAAAATACTTATTGTTGCTATTTTTAATTATTACGAGGGCGAACCATAAGACATTTCAAATGAACTCTGAAAAAGTTGAAAGTTGGCATGGTATCATAAATTGACCCACACATAGCATGTGCATGTACAAAACGAACAATGGTATCATACTCATCGCCATACAATATAATGGTATCATAAACGAACAATAGTTGGGAGAAAGTCTTCACTTTTTCTTCGCTTGTGTCATTTGCTTATTGCGCCGTAACCATGGATAATCTTCATCGCTTATCGAGGATCTTTGGGGTCAGCCTTGACTTTAAAGGGAGGAATTTCATGAAACTTTTCATAATCTTCTACATGTCATCTTGTCCTCCACTCCCACGATGTCCCTTTTCCCCGAAAGAACTATGTGGCGCTTTGGCTCATCGTATGATGTATTTGCTTCCTTATCTTTTCTCTTTCTCGGTCTCATGGACATGTCCTTCACATAGATAACCTGTGCCACATCATTGGCTAGGACGAACGGTTCGTCGGTGTACCCAAGATTTTTCAGATCCACTGTTGTCATTCCGCACTATGGGTCTACACAGCACCCGCCTCCCCGACAGATTGACCCATTTGCACTTAAACAAAGGGACCTTAAAATCATGTCCGTAGTCAAGTTCCCATATGTCCACTATGTAACCATAATATGTGTCCTTTCCACTCTCGGTTGTTGCATCAAAGCGGACACCGCTGTTTTGGATGGTGCTCTTTTGATCTTGGTCAATCGTGTAAAATGTATTCCCATTTATCTCAGATCCTTTCCAAATCAATACGGTCAAAGATGGTCCCCGGATAACAAGTACAGCTCCTCACAAACAGTGTTGTCACCTCGACACGTGCTTCCAACCAACTGCTGAAAGTCCCGATGTGTTCACATGTAATCCGATCGTCGACTTTGCTCCGGGTGTTTGAAGCGCAGATCGTTCTTGTGTTCATCGACATACGGGTCACCAAGGTAGAGTTCTCAGAGAACTGTAGTGGGCTTGAGACCAAGAATATCCGTCCTGCATATTATTGAGTCCTTTCCAAGCGTGCCTTTTCCAAATCTCCCCTCATACCGCGATTTAGGGAGACCTATCTTCTTAAGGCCAGGAATGAAGTCAACACAAAACCCGATGACATCCTCTGTTTGATGGCCCATGGAGATGCTTCCTTCGGCCTAGCACGTTACGGACATATTTCTTTAGGACTCCCATGAACCTCTCAAAGGGTACATATTGTGTAGAAATACGGGAAAAAATAGATCAGTGATATGAGTGTGGAATGTATAGATTCTGGAAAGTTATGCATGAAACATCACAAAGCAAAGCTTTTCATGTGGGGGAACACCAACCATCGTTGAAGTAAGGTCAACAGGCCTACTCAAATTTGGACTTGTCTAGCTAGAAAGATAAGATTTCCTAGCTCATTTAAAGACTATCATCTCTAAAGAAATGAAGCAAGTAAATTATTTTTGACCCTTCACCTATATATATCTCCCTTTGACTCATGCGCCAAACAGAGGGGAGGAGAGCAAAATCCAGTTTTAATGATTTGGCAATTTAATAGAGAACTAAAGGTAGTTTTCACTTGTTTGCGATGTAATGCGTAAGGAGGGTTAGGACAGATTTTGGCCCTCTGCCGGCATCCACCTATCCCTCCAGAAGTTCTAACACATTGAGATGGCAATGGGACAAGTTTACGCATTTTCGCTCTATCTATATACTAGGTCACCAGATGAAGATTGAAGTAGTTAATTTCATTAAAAAACAAATATATATCCGTAAAAAACAAATAAAAGCTCATTTCCCATCATCCAACATACGCTATCACTCAAAATTATAAAAGAATAGCAACGGTCCATTTGCAGGGTTTCTTTAGCCAAAAAAGAAGTTTACAAGGTTGTTTATTCTATAAGTCATGACTGAATGATTGAATGAATAGACTAGGTCATTGTAAGTGTGCCATTCACACTATCACGTGAGAAGCATATTACCATGTTATTTTACCAAATTACCAATTACTCCCTCCGCAAAGAAATATGATCTAAATGCTCTAGGGACACTAGTAGAAAACCACCAATCAGTCCGGTTCATAGGGCCTTTAGTCCTGTTAGGGAACCGACTAATGGGTCGTTACTAATACCTCAACCCATTAGTTCCGGTTCAAACACGAACCGGGACCAATGAGCCTCCACGTGGCCCTGTGCGCCGAGCCGGTCGAGGCCTTTGGTCCCGTTGGTGGCTCCAACCGACCAAAAGGCGCCCACGTGTTCTGCATTCCATGGCCTGGTTTTTGTTTTTTTTGAAAGGAGGGGGTTGGGGGTTTTGGGGGTTAATTTAGGTGTTTACGTTAGCTAGCTAATTAATAGAGAGAAGTGTCCTCTCTAATTATGTCCGTGCTTGCTCGGCGCTTCGTAGTATATATACATAAGTGATCGAGAGAACCATTCAAGATGAAGTTCGTCATGCATACCGAGAGAAGTGATCGATCGACCTCTCCTTCTACGAGATTGGTCGAACAACAAGTTTTACTGGCTACATACATGTACAATCTATATAAGATCTCTTAATTACAAACCACTAGCATTTGAATTCAAGTTCCACATGGTATTCTCCGGCTTCTATGATGACGTGTTCAAGAAAGAATCCTGCCAATTCCTCTTGAATTGCTTTCATGCGATCAGTGGTAGGAGTTCATCCCAGCATCTGCCATGTCTAATTAATTTGAAGAAGGGGTTAATTAATACATATATATGAATGAAACTCAACAGAAATGATGGTGTAATAAAATGAAATTATGAATATTATTGCTTACGCACTTCATATTGTCTTCTAGAGTAGCCCCGCTTGTTTTTCAATGTCGCGTTGTGGATGAACTCGCACACGTAGTATCCATGTAAATCATTCCTTCCTCCCGCCACAAGCACTTTACGAGAAATAGAGGTCAATCAAACTGATAATGAAGCATTATATAAATGGCATTGATGAAAGTATAGCTATAGAATCAACGGAGATCTTGCGCGAGAGTACTTACTTTGGTATGTATATCGCAGCTCCTTCGGCAGTCCGGAGCTTGTGCGGTGAACTGTTTCCAAACCCTGCAAGACAAAGAAAATATTTGTTATTACTTGAGATATCAGGAAATGAACAAAAGTTGCCGATATGGTGCGATAATGATCGATTGAACTTACTTGCTGAGCATTTCAGTCATGTCCGCATAGGTGCTGGGATCTTTCCGTCTCGAGTCTAAGACGGTTACTAGTCCACGCTCAAGCTTAATCTCCGTAAGAATATAGTGGTACCTTCACGCATGCATAACTCATCAATTACATTAACCTCGCTCGAGTAATAAGGAAAACCGAATATGCACACGCGGTAACACTCACGGGCCGTGGTAAGGAAAGGGTATGGTATCTTTGTTTTGATTTTTGATCAATGATTGTAGCAAGTTGTCCTCGGCCTCTTGGCGCGCTTTTCAACCAGAAAAACATCTATGATATTTGTGTTAATGAACCCAATATCATAGATTTCATTTTTTTGCACTTTCGACGATCTTCAATCTGCATAATATATTGAGGATAATTAATTATAAATACATGCAATGAAAGAGCCGAGCTATATATAAAGACTAATGACGAAATAGTACTTACGAGCAGTAGCAAAAGACCATTAATTTATCGAGGGCCTTTTGATTGAAGAACTCAAGAACTCCTCAAATGGAATAGACAACAGATCATTTGAAACGAGGTCGTGCTCCTCTTTAATATTCAGATACAAAGTGTTCGTCCCCTCAGACTCTCTGCAGGTTTTCATGTACCAACTGTGGAATCTTCGCATCATTGTTGTCGAGACTTTTCATCTTTGACGAGAGGCTTCCCAGCATCAGATCTGAATAAGTCCACCTCCATGAAATCGGGAAGTGCATCGTCGGTGGGTAATCTTCAAGATTGCCATAACCGGCCACCGTCCCCGGAGGATTAGACACATTCAGCGGGGGGCACGATTGCTGTGCTTGTTCGCCGAGCTGGGCAATTTTTTTCCCCTTTGCCCGTTGTTCTTTTAACCTTTTATCAGTGATAGTAGTTCCCGACCGCTTGGCTTGGAGATATGTCTGTTCAATAATGCGCTCATAGTTGGTTCTCGGCGGAGACTTTGGTGGTTTCCTCAGGGCATTGAGAGTGCGCTTTGCTTTCACCGGATCGACCTTCTCCTCCGGAGGTGGATGTATCTTTGCTTTAACCCCTTCAAAGAACTCATTCACTTGGGTCTGCACGATCGTATCGTTTTCCTCCTTGCTCCTCTCATACGGTAACTTCTCTACAGGCTTTAGAGGTGGACCGTATCTGTATTGCCTCTCTCTTCTTGTGCTGCTAGACGCCGGAGCAGACGGAGCGGCTGCGGCGTCTGTCTTCCTTCGTGCTTGCTTACGAGGCGGAGGAGAAGGACTACGACGCGTCGGAGCAGCCGGGGGGGCGGGTCTCTTCCGCCCTTGCCTGGCGAGGCGGAGAAGGAGGAGGCGGAGTGCCGCCACGCCGGGAGAAGGGGCGGAGTGCCGCCACGCGTGTTCTGATCTTCACTCGCCGGAGAAGGAGGCGGTGGAGGAGGCGGAGTGCCGCCATGCGTGCCACGATCGTCACTCGGAGGAGGAGGCGGTGGAGGAGGCGGAGTGCCCCACTCGCGGGATGAGGAGGAGGAGGCGGAGGCGCCCAGTTCAGAAGGTCGATGAGCTCCTTCCGCCATAGGCATGGAGTCTTCGAGCGTAACCCAGCCTAGTCTCCCTTCACCGGTAGGGTGCTCAGCCGAGGTCCTCAAATCCTCCGTTATTTCATCAACCATCACCTTAGCAAATCCTTCCGAATCGGCCGGCGGTGATAAGTTGTGCGGGTCCACTAGGATAAACTTGGCCAACAGCCGCCTTGACCTTCAAATTCATGCATCGCGCCATAATGTGGCAATTTTGAGACTCCGTGATACCATCCACGGGATAGCTGGCGAGCCGTCAAGACATGCTCCGCTGAAGCAGCTCGGTGGAAGCAACGCTGCTTCTGCCGAGATGGCGGGGTAACCGGGAAGCTTCGGCATGCCGTTTGTTGCGATCCGCTGCTTCGCTTCCTCTTCTCGATCCTCTAGCCCCATTACCCTTCCAAGCAGCGCTGCATTTGGTCATGCTCCACTTTCTTCCTCCTCTCGTGGGTTTTGTAACCCCTGCGTCCGAAAAACCAACCTTCCACGGCGAGCGAGCCCGGCGTGCCTCGTGTCCGTCCAGGGTGCTCGGGATTCCCAAGGGCCATTGTGAGCTCGTCCTTCTCCCTGCTTGGAAGGAACGTCCCTCATTGCAAAGATCAATATATTGTCGGTTTCTTGACTGGTGTTTGCGATTGCTCGTTAGTCCATCGACATCGCCTCTTTATAGGTCCAAGGTTCCGCCAGCCCGAAGAACCAAGTCCGCAACGGTCCGCCAGCAGATCGCCTCTCGGTTCGATCCCTTTTTCAAGCAGATCATGCTCAGCCTTGGACCACTTAGGCGGGCTTTGAGGTAGCCACCGACCCGTGCGATGGTGAAGCGTCTTCTTCGCAGCATTTTTCTTGTTTGTCTCCGACATCTTCTTACTCTTTCCCGATGTCATGTGGGCCACAAATGCGGGCGATGATCTTTGATCTTCTCATATTTGCCGATGAATTCTGGTGTCTCTTTTTCTTGACAAACTGGTTCAGCTCTTTCCTCCACCTCCTCATTAGGCCAGCCATCTTCTTAAGAGCACAAGACTTGATTAATTGCTCTTTAACGGCTTCTCCGGATCCTCCTCTGGCGGTAGGGTGAAATTTGCCTTCACTCATTCCAAAGATCTTCTTTCGCATATCATTGACATAAGACACCTCGGCGTCTTCATCCTTAGCAGGCTTATACCATTGTTTGGATGTTGATCGATCTGTCCCTAACAAGAACCCCGTGACCGAGCGAGAAAATGCCTTCTTTGTCCGGTTGGGTTCAATCGGTTCGCCGTCGGTAGCGATTTCTATGATCTCAAACTTTTCATCCGAGCTCAACTTTTCTTGGGCCTCGCCTCCGCATCAAGTTGTGCTCGATCCGGAGGGCTAGAAATTATAAGGAAGAAAGACGACGATACTTAATGTGTACATATACCAAAACAATGGATGCATCAATTAACTTGTCAAGACAGCTTAACTAATATATATATACTTGGCGGACTCGGTTCGGTGACTCGCTCGCACGGTCTCCTTCGCCTTGTACCTCCATTGTGTCACGGAGCCATCATGAACATAGTCCTCCTCTTGTACCGCACTAATGAGTCGAAGCCATCATAATCATAGCCCTCTTCTTCATCCATCCGACCAACGGTGTCGATGAGAAATGACGAACATCATCACTTCCATTTGCGATTATTTCCCCAACATCGCTTCTGCTTTCTTCGTCCTCGGAGTGCTCCATAGTTTCGCAAATATTGACAACATGTCAATTATTATTCAACATCGCTTTCTCTCTAGGGTTTGGGTGTCCTCGAGAGTTTTGGTCGAGCGAGAGGGCCGAGGGGGTGCTGCAGTTGTATCTAGAGGGGTTAATTATATCGACAACGACGCGACATACATATACATATCGGGGAGGGGTATCGGTACCACCCCTCGTGTTTAAGTTTCTTCTTTCTCCTTTCCTTTCTTTCTTCTTCTCCTCTTCTTTTCTTCTTCTCCCTCGAGAAAGGAAAATAATTAAGAAAAGGAAGAAAAGAGGAAGAAGGAAGAAGGAAGAAGAAGAAGAAGTAAAGAAGAAAAAAAGGAGAAGAAGAAGGAATAGAGGAGAAGAAGAAAAATAGAATTTCTCCTTTCTCCTCTATTCCTTTCTTCTTCTCTTCTTCTTCTTTCTTTTTCCTCTTCTTATTTATTTCTCCTCTTCTTCCTCTCCTCTTTTCTCCTTTCTTCCTCTTCTTATTTTCCTTTTCCTCTCATTCTTTTAGTATTGCTTGTTTTAAAAAAATGTTCAAATAGAAAATTCCAAAAAAAAAACAAAGGTTTTGCCTAATGCATTGTTCATATGAATATACCAACATTTGCATATTCTACAATAATTAATATCAACAAAAAATCTGTGAACAGAAAAAAACTAACTTTTCTAAAATCTATCTTTTGCATATATATATAGCCACATATGAACAGAGCCATATATACATACACATATATGAACAGAAAAAAACTAATAAAATGAAACATATACATAACATATATGAACATATACGCACACATACACATATATGCATTATATGAACAGAAAAAAAAACTAATAAAAATGAAACATATACATAACATATATGAACATATACATACACATACACATATATGCATTATATGAACAGAAAAAAAAACTAATAAAAATGAAACATATACATAACATATATGAACCTATACATACACATACACATATATGCATTATATGAACAGAAAAAACACTAAAATAATAAAATGAAAAAAAAAGAGCCTGGCGGTGCAGGCGCGGCGGCTCACAGCTGTGGCGGAGGCGGGCGGGCGGCGACGGCGACGGCGACGGGACAGCGGGGCGCGCTGGGCGCGGCGGCGGCAAGGCGACAAGGCGGAGTTCTCGGCGGCGACAAGGCAGAGCTCAAGCGGCGACAGACGGCGAAGCGGGCTCGGGGAGGACGGCGACGACGACGGGCGGGCGAGCGGCGGCGGCGACGGCGACGGCGGGAGTGGCGGGCGGCGTCGGGGCAGCTGGCGGCGTCGATCGTTCAAGCGTCGTCGGGGCAATGTGGCGATGAACGCAAAACTGCAAAGTGCCACTTATATACAAGGCGCGTGGTCGGTTGGTGGCACCAACCGTGACTAATGTTATTTTTAGTCCCGTTGGAGCCACCAACCGGGACCAAAGCTCAATTCGGCAGCCCAAAGGCGGGAAGCTGCGACCTTTGGTCCCGTTGGTGGCTACAACCGACTAAAGCTCTTTAGTCCCGTTGGTGCCACCAACCGGGACCAAAGGCTCCTCGCTTGCCAGCGTCGGGGCCAAAGTTTAGTCCCACCTCGCTAGTTGAGAGGGGCGCGATGGTTTATAAGCCCCACCGCCGCTCCCTCTTGAACTCCTTGAACTGCAGGCTTATGGGCCTACTTGCTCCTTCGTTGCTGTTGGACCTTCTGCCTTCTGCGGGCACTGAATCTGGCCCAAATAGGGATACCAATCGTTCATTGGGCCGTGGCGGCCCGATGGGTGGCATTTTTTTCTTGCTTTATTTAATTTATTTTGTTTCTACTTACAACAAAATACTTATTGTTGTTTTTTGTTTTGTTTTCTGCATTATTTATTTTCTTTTGTTTTTGCTCTATTTTTAAATCTTTTTGCTTCTAGTTTTAGGAAAATTATAAACTTTCTGTTAGTGCCATTACTAATTTTCAAATTTGAAAACACTTTTTTTTGTTTTCTTTCTTGCTTTATTTAATTTATTTTGTTTCTACTTACAACAAAATACTTATTGTTGTTTTTTGTTTTGTTTTCTGCATTATTTATTTTCTTTTGTTTTTGCTCTATTTTTTAAATCTTTTTGCTTCTAGTTTTAGGAAAATTATAAACTTTCTGTTAGTGCCATTACTAATTTTCAAATTTGAAAACACTTTTTTTTGTTTTCTTTCTTGCTTTATTTAATTTATTTTGTTTCTACTTACAACAAAATACTTATTGTTGTTTTTTGTTTTGTTTTCTGCATTATTTATTTTCTTTTGTTTTTTGCTCTATTTTTAAATCTTTTTGCTTCTAGTTTTAGGAAAATTATAAACTTTCTGTTAGTGCCATTACTAATTTTCAAATTTGAAAACACTTTTTTTGTTTTCTTTCTTGCTTTATTTAATTTATTTTGTTTCTACTTACAACAAAATACTTATTGTTGCTATTTTTAATTATTACGAGGGCGAACCATAAGACATTTCAAATGAACTCTGAAAAAGTTGAAAGTTGGCATGGTATCATAAATTGACCCACACATAGCATGTGCATGTACAAAACGAACAATGGTATCATACTCATCGATTTACAATATAATGGTATCATAAGCGAACAATAGTTGCGGAGAAAGTCTTCACTTTTTCTTCGCTTGTGTCATTTGCTTATTGCGCCGTAACCATGGATAATCTTCATCGTTTATCGGGATGTGGGGTCAGCCTTGACTTTAAAGGAGGAATTTCATGAAACTTTTCATAATCTTGAGACATGTCATCTTGTCCTCCACTCCCACGATGTCCCTTTTCCCGAAAGAACTATGTGGCGCTTTGGCTCATCGTATGATGTATTTGCTTCCTTATCTTTTCTCTTTCTCGGTCTCTTCGGACATGTCCTTCACATAGATAACCTGTGCCACATCATTGGCTAGACGAGCGGTTCGTCGGTGTACCCAAGATTTTTCAGATCCACTTGTTGTCATTCCGTACTATGGGTCTACACTGCACCCGCCTCTGACAGATTGACCCATTTGCACTTAAACAAAGGGACCTTAAAATCATGTCCGTAGTCAAGTTCCCATATGTCCACTATGTAACCATAATATGTGTCCTTTCCACTCTCGGTTGTTGCATCAAAGCGACACCGCTGTTTTGGATGGTGCTCTTTTGATCTTGGTCAATCGTGTAAAATGTATTCCCATTTATCTCGTATCCTTTCCAAATCAATACGGTCAAAGATGGTCCCTGGATAACAAGTACAGCTCCTCACAAACAGTCTTGTCACCTCGTCGTGCTTCCAACCAACTGCTGAAAGTCCCGATGTGTTCACATGTAATCCGATCGTCGCCGCTCTCCCGTGTTTGAGCGCAGATCGTTCTTGTGTTCATCGACATACGGGTCACCAAGGTAGAGTTACGTAGAACTGTGTAGTGGGCTTGAGACCAAGAATATCCGTCCTGCATATTATTGAGTCCTTTCCAAGCGTGCCTTTCCAAATCTCCCCTCATACCGCGATTTAGGGAGACCTATCTTCTTAAGGCCAGGAATGAAGTCAACACAAAACCCGATGACATCCTCTCGTTTGATGGCCCATGGAGATGCTTCCTTCGGCCTAGCACGTTACGGACATATTTCTTTAGGACTCCATGAACCTCTCAAAGGGTACATATTGTGTAGAAATACGGGCCCGTAATGACAATCTCGTCAACTAGATGAACAAGAACGTGGTCATGATATTGAAGAAGGATGGTGGGAACACCAGCTCGAAACCGACAAGACATTGCACCACATCACTCCTTAGCCTTGGTATGGTTTCGGATCGATCACCTTCGAGATATTGCATTGAGGAATGCACATAGCTTCACAATGGCTAATCGGACGTTTTCGGTAGAAGCCCCTCAATGCAACCGAAGCGATTGCGTCATAATCACGTGGCATCATGAGACTTTAGGTTCAAACTTTTTCTCTGCCATATTTATTATTCCTTTTATATTCGACGAGAAGCCGTCGACCTTCATACTAAGCGGGCATTCAAAGAAGATTTCCTTCTCTTCTTTGGTAAGAGCATAGCTGACAGACCTTCATACTTGCTTTGGAGGCATGCCGTCTTTTCATGCAAACGTTGCGGGTCCTCTCGTGCCTCACCTGTATCTTTTGTCTTCCCATACACGCCCAAGAAGCCTAGCAGGTTCACGCAAAGGTTCTTCGTCACGTGCATCACGTCCGATCAAGAGCGGACCTCTAGGTCTTTCCAGTGAGGGTAGGTCCCAAAATATAGATTTCTTCTTCCACATGGGTGCGTGTCCCTCGGCGTACTCGGAACAGCTAGTCCGCCGACCCTTTCCAAAGATTACGTGTAAATCATTGACCATAGCAAGTACGTGATCACCGATGCGCATGGCGGGCTTCTTCCGTGATCTGCCTCGCTTTGAAATGCTTGCCTTTCTTTCGACATTGATGGTTGGTCGGAAGAAATCGACGATGGCCTGTACACATTCTTCCCGCAGCTTGCGGTATATACTATCGATGTCAAGTAAACGGTGCGTGCATGCGTGGTATCCCTTGTTTGTCCGTCACGAAGGTTACCGAGAGCGGGCCAATCGTTGATGGTCACGAACAACAACGCCTTTAGGTTAAATTCTCCTGTTTGTGCTCATCCCACGTCGTACACCGTTTCCATTCCACAGCTGTAAAAGTTCTTCAACTAATGGCCTTAGGTACACATCAATGTCATTGCCGGGTTGCTTAGGGCCTTGGATGAGAACGGCATCATAATGAACTTCCGCTTCATGCACATCCAAGGAGGAAGGTTATACATACATAGAGTCACGGGCCAGTCTGTGATTGCTGCTCTGCTCCCGAAAGGATTAATGCCATCCGCGCTTAAAGCAAACCATACGTTCCTTGGCTCACTTGCAAACTCATCCCATACTTTCTCTCGATTTTTCTCCATCATGCGACCCGTCGTGGGTGCTCTCAACTTCCGTCTTTCTTACGGTCCTCACGTGCCATCGCATCAACTTGGCATGCTCTTCGTTTCGACAGACGTTTCAACCGTGGTATTATAGGAGCATACCACATCACCTTCGCAGAACCCTCTTCACGGGGGCTCGCCGTCAACATCACCGTGGTCATCTCGTCGATCTTATACCGTAATGCACCGCATACCGGGCATGCGCTTCAGATCCTTATACGCACCGCGTAGAGGATCACGATCATTAGGGCATGCATGTATCTTCGCACCTCCAATCCTAGAGGGCATACGACCTTCTTTGCTGCGTATGTCTTTGTCGGGCAATTCGTTATCCTTTGGAAGCTTCTTCTTCAATATTTTAAGTAGCTTCTCAAATCCTTTATCGAGCACAACATTCTCGCCTTCCACTGCAGCAATTCCAAAGACGGTACCTAGCTTTGTGTTGCCATCTTCGCAATTGGGGTACAACCCTTTTTTGTGGTCCTCTAGCATGCGATCGAACTTCATCTTCTCTTTTTGACTTTCGCATTGCGTCCTTGCATCGACAATGACCCGGCGGAGATCATCATCATCGGGCACATCATCCGGTTCCTCTTGATCTTCAGCAGCTTCTCCGTTGCAGCATCATCGTGCACATCGTCTGGTTCCTCTTGATCTTCGGAGCATCATCGTATTCAGGGGCACATAGTTGTCATCGTACTCTTCTTCTTCGCCGTCTTCCATCATAACCCCTATTTCTCCGTGCCTCGTCCAAACATTATAGTGTGGCATGAAACCCTTGTAAAGCAGGTGGGTGTGCAGGATTTTCCGGTCAGAGTAAGACTTCAGTATTCCCACATATAGGGCATGGACAACACATAAAACCATTCTCGCTTGTTTGCCTCAGCCACTTCGAGAAAATTATGCACGCCCTTAATGTACTCGGAGGTGTGTCTTGAACCGTACATCCATTGCGGTTCATCTGTGCATTATATATAATTAAGTGTGTCAAAAATCATTAGAGAGATCATGAATAGATAATTAATTAAGTGACCAAATTAATAGAAGTTCATCATCACATTAAAACCAAAGTACATACATAGTTCTCATCTAACAACATAAAGCTCTGCAGAGCATCTAAATTAATTAAACCATACACTGAAACTATGTAAAACATTTCAATGCGAAAACAAATGCGATCATAATCGCAACCAATGTAACAACCGATCCAACGACATAATGATACCAAGCCTCGGTATGAATGGCATATTTTCTAATCTTTCTAATCTTCAAGCGCATTGCATCCATCTTGATCTTGTGATCATCGGCGACATCCGCAACATGCAACTCCAATATCATCTTCTCCTCCTCAATTTTTCTAATTTTTCCTTCAACAAATTGTTTTCTTCTTCAACTAAATTTAACCTCTCGACAATAGGGTCGGTTGGAATTTCCGGTTCAACAACCTCCTAGATGAATAAAATCTATGTCACGTTGGTCGGCATAATTGTCATAAATAATAAATGAACCAATAGTTATGAAAAGATAATATATACCACATCCGAATCATAGATGGGGCGAGGGCCGACGGGGGCGGATACCAAAACCATCGCACTATATAAGATGCAATAATAAAAGTAAGAAAATTATACAAGTATATATCTATCTAAACATACAAATAAGAATATTTTTCCTTTCGGAAAGAAGATAAGAACAAGAGGCTCACCACGGTGGTGCCGCCGATGAGATCGGTGCGGGTGATCGGCGACGTTGAAGACGGGATGGGGCGTGACGGACCGCTAAACCTAGACAAATATGGAGGAAAATGGAGCTTGGCGGTCGAGCTTGGAGAGGAGAAACCTTAAGTAGTGTAGCTCGGGCATTCCATCGAACACCTTGTGTGCATATGAGGTGAGCTAGAGCACCACCAAGCCCTCTCCCCTCGGCGGAAAAAAGCAGAGCGGTGTGCTCTGCTCTTGCGCTGGGGTATATATAGGCACCACCATTGGTCCCGGTTGGTCGCACGAACCGGGACTAAGGGTTTTTTGGTCCCGGTTCGTGCCACGAACCGGGATGAATGGTTAATGGGCCAGAGCGGGGATCATTGGTCCCGTTCATCCCACCAACCGGGACCAAAGGTCGAGACGAACCGGGACCAATGGCCCACGTGGCCCGGCCGGCCCCCGGGGCTCACGAACCGGGTCCGATGCCCCCATTGGTCCCGGTTCTGGATTGAACCGGGACTGATGGGCTGGACCGGCCTGGACCATTGCCCCCTTTTCTACTAGTGGGAGTATATTATACTAGTACAATACTCCTACATGATTACCAATTCAGTTGCTATGTTTACATCTGCAATGACTGAGTATGAAGATGCCAAACATTTTCGACAAAAGCATCAGAATCACCTGCAAGAGCGCTCCGCTCATCAAGCTTGCGCATTGAGCCGCCTCCTAGGCACCGCCAACGCCACCGAGAAGTATCCATCTGCCAATCCGGCGGCCGCGGTTTGTTGTTCTTGTATTCTGCAGGCCAGAGTTCTGTGCCCAACCATTTCAAGGTTTTCGGATCATCGCAATTTGCAGGCAGGACGTGGTCCACTGTGGCACCCTACTTGATAATTGGAGCCCACTAGTATTTTATTCCTTCTCTGAGTTGTAGAAAGGCAACCACCAGAAGAGTTTAGTTGCTTCTTGCACTATGTCCATTCAAATTGCTCTCCCATTCTATCACCAATGAGGCTCCATTCATAATTTCAACAACTGTTTGTTTATTAGTATCCGAACCATTCAGGATGCCGAACCAGAAGTTGATGGTTTTGACTGCCTTGGACATCAACTCTGGCATTCATGGTATCCTGCAGCAGTTGCAAGTTGCAACCAGAGTTTTGGATTTCGTCCGAAAAAAACAAAATTCGGACGAAATTAGCCCATCTCGTTTGGGCCCTGTACTGGTACAAACCGGTCAAAATTTTCGGCCTTATTCGAATTTGCTGCTCGCCCCACGGTCCAGAAAAGCCCACATATAAACCCCCCCCGCCCCAGCGGTATAAAACGTGCAACCTAGCCTTTCTATCCCTAACTCTCGTTTTCCTCCCGATCCCCACTATGTGTGGCGGCTGTAACCAAATCTGAGCCAAGGAAACAGCACAACGCCGCCTCCGGTCAATCTCCTGCCACCCTCCTCCAGCGCACCGATGCCCAACCTCCTCCTCCAGTGCTCCACCTCCTCAAGCACTCCCCCATTTCTTCTCTTTCCCATGGAGGCCGAAGGTCATGGCCGTGACAGTGTGTGCACGGGGCGACCCTACTGACAGCGCCAACATCGTGCGCCACAGGAACAACATGTGGTCGATGCTGCACTTGGCCGCCCACTGGCTCGGCGGCGTCAACAACGACGAACGCGGCCAGAAGCAACCATTCCTTGGCTCAGGCAGCCCAGCAGTTAATATAATGTTCAAGTCTTATTTATAATTCTTTGACGCATGGATTGAATGATTTTACATGCATACTTTTCTAAAGATTATAGATACACTTTTGCTTTGATTTATTTCAATTTTTTGAGCAAATTTCAGTCAAAATTTCTTCAAATTTCAAATTTTTGTTTGTAAATTTTGTCCGAAATTTTCCGAAAAACCAAATTTCGCCCGGGCCCGGTAAATTTTGCAAAATGAAATCCAAAACTGTGGTTGCAACTCACTTCTTGCGCCAGGAAAAAAATAGATCAGTGAGATGAGTGTGGAATGTATAGATTCTGGAAAGTTATGCATGAAACATCACAAAGCAAAGCTTTTCATGTGGGGGAACACCAACCATAGTTGAAGTAAAGTCAACAGGCCTACTCAAATTTGGACTTGTCTAGCTAGAAAGATAAGATTTCCTAGCTCATTTAAAGACTATCATCTCTAAAGAAATGAAGCAAGTAAATTATTTTTGACCCCTTCACCCTATATATCTCTCCCTTTTGACTCATGCCCCAAACAGTAGGGAGGGAGAGCAAAATCCAGTTTTAATGATTTGGCAATTTAATAGAGAACTAAAGGTAGTTTTCACTTGTTTGCAGTGTAATGCGTAAGGAGGGTTAGGACAGATTTTGGCCCTCTGCCGGCATCCACCTATCCCTCCAGAAGTTCTAACACATTGAGATGGCAATTGGACAAGTTTACGCATTTTCGCTCTATCTATATACTAGGTCACCAGATGAAGATTGAAGTAGTTAATTTCATTAAAAGACAAATATATATCCGTAAAAAACAAATAAAAGCTCTTTTCCCATCATCCAGCCTACGCTATCAATCAAAATTATAAAAGAATAGCAACGGTCCATTTGCAGGGTTTCTTTAGCCAAAAAAGAAGTTTACAAGGCTGTTTATTCTTTAAGTCATGACTGAACGAATGAATGAATAGACTAGGTCATTGTAAGTGTGCCATTCACACTATCACATAGTAGCATTACCATGTTATTTAACCAGCATTACCAATTACTCCCTCCGTAAAGAAATATGATCTAAATGCTCTAGGGAGTATATTATACTAGTACAATACTCCTACAAGATAACCAATTCAGTTGCTATGTTTACATCTGCAATGACTGAATATGAAGATGCCAAACATTTTCGACAAAAGCATCAGAATCACCTGCAAGAGCGCTCCGCTCATCAAGCTTGCGCATTGAGCCGCCTACTTGGCACCGCCAACGCCATCGAGAAGTATCCATCTGCCAATCCGGCGGCCGCGGTTTGTTGTTCTTGTATTGTGCAGGCCAGAGTTCTGCGCCCAACCATTTCAAGGTTTTCGGATCATCGCAATTTGCAGGGAGGACGTGGTCCACTGTGGCACCCTGCTTGATAATTGGAGCCCACTAGTATTTTATTCCTTCGCTAAGTTGTAGAAAGGCAACCACCCGAAGAGTTTAGCTGCTTCTTGCACTATTTCCATTCAAATTGCTCTCCCATTCTATGACCAATGAGGCTCCATTCATAATTTCAACAACTGTTTGTTTATTAGTATCCGAACCATTCAGGATGCCGAACCAGAAGTTGATGGTTTTGACTGCCTTGGACATCAACTTTGGCATTAGTGGTATCCTGCATCAGTTGCAAGTTGCAACCAGAGTTTTGGATTTCGTCCGAAAGAAAAGAAATTCGGACGAAATTCGCCCATCTCGTTTGGGCCCTGTACTGGTACAAACCGGTCAAAATTTTCGGCCTTATTCGAATTTGCTGCTCGGCCCACGGTCCAGAAAAGCCCACATATAACCCCCAGCAGTATAAAACGTGCAACCGAGCCTTTCTAGCCCTAACTCTCATTTTCCTCCCGATCCCCACTATGTGTGGCGGCAGTAACCAAATCTGAGCCAAGGAAATAGGACAACGCCGCCTCCGGTCAATCTCCTGCCACCCTCCTCCAGCGTACCGATGCCCAACCTCCTCCTCCAGCGCTCCACCTCCTCAAGCACTCCTCCATTTCTTCTCTTTCCCATGGAGGCCGAAGGTCATGGCCATGACAGTGCGTGCACGGGGCGACCCTGCTGACAGCGCCAACATCGTGCGCCACAGGAACAACATGTGGTCGAGGCTGCACTTGGCCGCCCACTGGCTCGGCGGCGTCAACAACGACGAACGCGGCCAGAAGCAGCCATTCCTTGGCTCAGGCAGCCCAGCAGTTAATATAATGTTCAAGTCTTATTTATAATTCTTTGACGCATGGATTGAATGATTTTACATGTATACTTTTCTAGAGATTATAGATACACTTTTTCTTTGATTTATTTCAATTTTTTGAGCAAATTTCAGTCAAAATTTCTTCAAATTTCAAATTTCTGTTTGTAAATTTCGTCCGAAATTTTCCGAAAAACCAAAATTCGCCCAGGCCCGGTAAATTTTGCAAAACGAAATCCAAAACTTTGGTTGCAACTCACTTCCTGCGCCAGAAAAAAATAGATAAGTGATATGAGTGTGGAATGTATAGATTCTGGAAAGTTATGCATGAAACATCAGAAAGAAAAGCTTTTCATGTGGGGGAACACCAACCATCGTTGAAGTAAGGTCAACGGGCCTACTCAAATTTGGACTTGTCTAGCTAGAAAGATAAGATTTCCTAGCTCATTTAAAGACTATCATCTCTAAAGAAATGAAGCAAGTAAATTATTTTTGACCCCTTCACCCTATATATCTCTCCCTTTTGACTCATGCGCCAAACAGTAGGGCGGGAGAGCAAAATCCAATTTTAATGATTTGGCAATTTAATAGAGAACTAAAGGTAGTTTTCACTTGTTTGCAGTGTAATGCGTGAGGAGGATTAGGACAGATTTTGGCCCTCTTCCAGCATCCACCTATCCCTCCAGAAGTTCTAACACATTGAGATGGCAATGGGACAAGTTTACGCATTTTCGCTCTATCTATATACTAGGTCACCAGATGAAGATTGAAGTAGTTAATTTCATTAAAAACAAATATATATCCATAAAAAACAAATAAAAGCTCCTTTCCCATCATCCAACCTACGCTATCAATCAAAATTATAAAAGAATAGCAACGGTCCATTTGCAGGGTTTCTTTAGCCAAAAAAGAAGTTTACAAGGCTGTTTATTCTTTAAGTCATGACTGAATGAATGAATGAATAGACTAGGTCATTGTAAGTGTGCCATTCACACTATCACATACAAGCATTACCATGCTATTTAACCAGCATTACCAATTACTCCCTCCGTAAAGAAATATGATCTAAATGCTCTAGGGAGTATATTATACTAGTACAATACTCCTACATGATAACCAATTCAGTTGCTATGTTTACATCTGCAAGGACTGAATATGAAGATTTGGACACGTGTCCATATTTTTGCAAATTGTTGGAGGTAGCTTACCAAGCTGACCGCTTGGTAGACACATGTCCATTTTAACTGCAGTTGACAAAAGATGGATGGTGGGACTGCCCTTTCTGAGTGTTTGTTTTGTAAAACACTTGGCAAACAAGTAAAATCCAATAGGCCGTGTGTATATATTTGTATTTTAAAGAACAACATTTTACTCCCTCCGTTCCTAAATATAAGTCTTTGTAGAGATTTCACTATGAACCACATACGGATGTATATAGATGCATTTTAAGTGTAGATCCATTCATTTTGCTTCGTATGTAGTCCACCTAGTGGAATCACTAGAAAGACTTATATTTCGGAACAGAGGGAGTACATTTTTAGTGTATTTACGTTTTGGTAAAATTTGAGAATGTTCACAAAACAAATCTTGCTAATAGGTTGATGGTCTATCTTTAATTATCTAGACCATGGCCTGCATACTACGGACTTCAGTTTGATGCACTTTGACCCAATATCACAGCTGCACGTGAATTAAGGAAAAGGTAATTGGAATTTCGGTTGATGTTTAATCTCTTCGTTTCATAATGTAGTGCATATAGATTTTTTTAAAGTCAAACCTTGTAAACTTTGGCCATATTTACAGAGAATATTTTTTATATTTAGAATGTCAAATGCATATGATTAGAGACATTATGAGTTATATTTTCATATTATATATATAATTAGTATTTTAGATCAAGAGAAGTCCGTGTTACAACCTCGAACTACCTCCAAAGTCTAAAATACAACCCTGGACTATGAAACCGTCTGATTTACAACCCTCAACTTTTAAAACCGGAAAAATAACAACCCTAGGCTGGTTTTGACCTGTTTTGAATGGTTTTGACCAGTCAAAAATCCCAATCAGCATGAAAAAAGCAGAAAAAAAATCCTTTATACAACAGCCTGAGTCACCCCACCTCCTTCTAGTACGCCGCCGCTCCGCGAGAGACGCTCGCACGCGAGCATCGTGCCGTGCCGGATCCACCGGCGGTTCTCACCGCCTGCCGGAGAGACCCGCCACCTGCGCGATGTTGGGGCTGACTCTCTCAGCTCACCTCTTCCTCTCTCAACGGTTGCCTCTCACAACACACACACAAGACAATGGACACACAGGAATTTCATTGACGTGCTGCTTCTCACAGTCCAACGTCTTTTCTCACCTCTATCCCCTTAATGAAACAGCTAGTTACAATGCCTTAAGTAAAGCTAACACGTACACACAGTCAAGGCAACAACCTGCCTGGCTCTTGTGCACACGTACACACGTACACCACTCTCCACTAACCAACTAAGGGCATCTCCAGCCGTTGTGCCCCCCAGGAGGCGTTTTTTCGGCCTCCTGGGGAGGCCCCGGCGAAATTTTTGGTTTGGGGGTGTGTATTTTCCCAGCCGTCCCCCCAGTAGTAGACATTTTTCTTTTTTTCCCCTTTGGTCATTCCAACAAACATCTTCTGGGCATGCCGACCATGCCGGACTGGAGCTCGCCGGCGACGGCCACAGGCCACCCCGTCCTTCCTCCCTCCTCCGCCCCACGCGCCGCCCGGTGCGCGTCGCCGTGGCGGCTCGGGGCCAGTGCAGCGGCCGTGGCGGCTTCGGGGCAGCGGTGGTCGTGGCCTTCGGGTGGCGGCGCGGTCGGTGCTGCCGAGCCGATGCCGCACCGATCCGGCCGTCCCGCTTCGCGCTGCTCCGCCCACGCGCGCGTCCGCCCGTGGCAGTGCTGCGGTCGTGGCGGCTTCGGGGCGATCTTGGCCGTGGCGGCTTCGGGGCCGATCTGCGGCCGGTTCCGTGTCCGCCCGCGCTGGTGCCGCCCGTGGCAGCGAGGCGGTGCCGCGTCGCGCTGGTGCCGCCCGTGGCAGCGAGGCGAGGCCGCGTCGCGCTGGTCTTTGTGGCCGGCGCGCCGGTGCCGCGGGTGGTCGTGGCGCTGGGCGCGGCAGTGCTGCCGCCGCCGATGCCGCACCGATCCGGCCGTCCACGCTTCGCTGCTTCTCCGCCCACGCCGCCGCCGTGCCGCGTCCGCCCATGGTGGCGTCGCCGGCTTCGAGACGATCTGCATGCGCCATGGGCGGCTCGGGGCAGTGCCGCCCGTGGCAGCGAGGCCGGTTCCGTGTCCGCCGCCCGCCCGGCCTGGTGCCGCCCGTGGCAGCGAGGCGGTGCAGCGTCGCGCTGGTGCCGTGGCAGCGCGCGCCGGTGCCGCGATGGTCGTGGCCTTTCGGGTGGCCGCGCGCGGCGGTGCTGCCCGTCGCCGCCGTGCTGCGGCCGGGCGCGTGGCCGGGGAGAGAGAGAAAAGTGGACGGGGAGAGGGGAGGTGGGGGCAGAGAAAGCGACGGGGAGAGAGAGAGAGATGTGGAGACAGAGGCCGGCGTGTGGGGTTTTCGCATGCAAAAGTAGTGCCGGCGCCCCCAGCTGAACCCCAGCTTTGTGGGTTTCTCTTGCCAGCGCCGGCCGTAGTTTTAGCTAATATCGGCGAAAAACGAGCCCGTGGGGGCGTGACTGGGACCGTTTTTGACCGCCGGCGTCCAAAAAGTGCCCTGGGAGGCTTCCTGGGGGCCGGCTGGAGATGCCCTAACTCCACGACCTATTCTTCCGCCACTAACACAAAATACGTACTCCCTCCGTTAAAAAATACTTGTCCTAAAAATAGATAAAATGGATGTATCTATAACTAAAATAAGTCTAGATACAACCATTTCACGGACAAATATTTTCGATGGAGGGAATACATGGCTTCATCATTTGTGCAGCCCGTTGGCTTCATCACTTGCATGCAGCACCGCGTCACACGGGAGTGCCAGCTTCACGCGGCACATATGCATCACATGTATGTCTGCACACTCTACATTGACACGCTACTACATGCAGAACTAAAAGTAAAATGCAGATACAAAACATCAAGATTAAATCTAACTCGCAAGGCCGAGCCCTCCACGTCCTCCTCCTCCACCCACCCGACACAGCCTGACGACCCGGCCACCTTCTTGCACCATGCCGTCGGCAGCGAGCACGAACTCCGCCATCTCCGCACGCAGTCCTGCCGCCACGCACGGATTCGACGAGCCCCGCTCTTCCGTGCCGTCTAGCTCACCGCTCACCTCCGTCGCCTCCCCACTATAGTGCCGCACGACTAGGCTGTCGGAGGTGATGACCCAGCAGGCCATCGTGGCGAGGCGGAAGGAGGAAGAAAAGCTCGACGTGGTGTTATCCACCGTCTTCGTGACGACTCTGCAGTTTCGTAGGAGGTGACCGCAGCCTCGGGGCGCGTCGGACAACGACCACTTTGGCCGAGCGGCCTTCGGACAGAGGCGAGGAAAACGACAAGGGCACTGGCGTTCAAGGTCATCTTGGTCCAGTTCAAACATCGGGGGGATGAAGGGACCCTGGTGAAGATTTTTGACATGGTGGTGCATCGTGGGATGGTCTCTCTCCGGCCACGCGTACGCATGGCGGTGTCCATGGCTGGAGCTCGGCCGCCGGATAGAAGGGGGAAAAGAGTGTGACTGAGGAGGAGAGGGGTGGAGGGGAAAAGGAGGATGGTCGATGGTGGCACAGGTGGTGGGGCTCACCTGCCGGCTGGCGCGGTGTGGGGCTTGTGTGCGAGTGTCTCCAGCTGAGCTGTGAAACGGCTCGGGGTGCCGTGCATTAAACATTTTTTTTTGGCTTTTTTAATGCTGACAAGGATGTTGACTTGTCAAAACCAGTCAAAATAGGTTAAAAACCAGCTCAGGGTTGTTGTTTGTCCAGTTTTGAAAGTTGATGGTTGTAAATCAGACGGTTTCGTAGTTTAAGGTTGTGTTTTAGACTTTGGTGGTAGTTTGAGGTTGTAATATAGAGTTCCCTCTTTTAGATATAGATAGTTTTCTTTATAAATTTGGTCAAACTTTGTTTAGTTTGACTTATTAAAAATATGTGTGCACTACATTTTTTTTTTAGAAAAGGAGGATGACCCCCGGCCTCTGCATCTGGGAGATGCATACGGCCACTTTATTGATTATTCTCGAGGACCTTACAAAGTATTACAACAATATGCCTGAATCCGCCATCTTGCCAACATATGCCACTACTCCTATCCATATGATGAAGGGGTGCTACCTGGGCCACATACCCGGTCTACTCACCTAAGCCTATCATCAAAGCCGAAGCCCCAGCCGAGCCACATACCGGTGCAGGGCATAAACCTGATCCGACGACTCACATGTGTCGTCGCCGCCATCTTTCACAGTCCGTCTTGAGCAGATATTGAGGCTTCTACCTTGTCAGGCCACTCCGTCATCGACGCCACCTTGACGCCAAACAACAACCTCCACCTGCGCGAGTCCATCCCCGCGCATCGGGCGCCGAGTCTCCACTGCTCCACGCCGCCGAGATTCGCCGTCATCAATGTGAAGGATGAAGTACCGCTCCACCAATAAGCCACCCGTTGGTCCCTCGATCCCGTGTACGCCTCCAAGAATGACGCCTCCAAGGAGGAAACGACACCAACGCGTCGTCGTCATCCGATCAACTGATCTAGGGTTTCCCCCGGAGGTAGCGGATAGAGGTCTAGAGGTTCTCCACGGCGATGCCTTCAAGAAGGTAATGACACCACAGGGTGCCACCAACGCCGGTCTTGGCAACAAGCCGAGCACAAGGTTTTCACCCGGATCCGCTCGAAGAACCTCCATCACGTATTGTGCGCACGGGTCGCCGCCGATCTGAGCCGCCGCACATCGAGCAAGCTGCACCGGGCAGATCGGATCTATCCGGAGGGCAATCCACGCATGGCGCCGACCCAACCACCAGGCCCTCCATGCCGCCACCGCCAATCCGAGGACTGATGGTCCGTCGCTGCAGATCCGGCCGCCACCGCCGAACGCAGCCAAGGCCGCTGCCCGACGCAGGGCCGGCCGCCGCAACCGCCACCACCACCGCCCTAGGACGAGGCCGCCGCCGCGCTGCCGCCGGTCAAGGCAGGACATTTATGGAATGGAGGGAGTAACATTATTTTCTTTATATGGTATATTAAATAATTACCAATATTTTTTTGTTTAGGATCAATAATAATCTCCCTTGACCGACATCTCCATGAATCAGAAGAACATGAAGAATGGAGTCGTAAAGCAAAACTGGATTCTTAGCATAGTTGGACAATGTTTTACTTAAGCTAGGTGGAGCTGCTTTTGGATTGTATTACCTTTTTTTGATTAATTTTTGGTGTACGGGGTCGTGGAGAATGATGGCAGGCGCTTGAGTGATCCTTGTTGTCTTTGAAACAGAGTTTCACTTATGAAGTGAAATCTTAAGGTGATCTAATATCAGGAACACTTCAACAACATCAAGTTTTGTGTTTTCTGTGTCGAGGAGTAATGTAACAGCTTCGAGGCATGTTGCGTCTGCAAATAGCTGTGCACATGTGTTAATGCCTGATCAAATCATAACAATGCAAATTGGTGAGTGGCTCCACATAAATCTGCGATGTTTGTAACATCATTGTACAAAGGCTTTTTTTTATGCTGTTAAAGCCCAACGTTCTTCTCTCTCAAAAGAAAAATCTCAGTACTACATTTGCCTTGGTACTTTTGTTATACCAAATTCATTTCATAGTAATATAAAATGGCGAGTACGGGTCTTCCTACTGTTTTTCGCTGTGGTGACCGATCAGCTATAATATGGTGGTGCCAGAGGTGATTAATGCCTGAAATACATCTCGGCATGATATCTACAAGCTGCATGCGTCGACTTGAGATCATGGTGGAAGATGGACGGGGGTCGGGTACGCAAGATGGGCTAGATAGTGATATGTGAAACCGAATTAATCAAAGACAGTGTCTTCTAAACCAAGGCCTTGTTATTGTATTCCCTAAAAAAAGGCCTTATTATTGTAGACAGTGTTTTCTCCACGATAGATCATACTAGTCCACTGATTATTATAACATCATAGTTAATCCCGCATGGGGTTAAGCAAAAAAGAATGGATTTGGCATTCTGGAGTATCAAGGATTGCCAGCATCTAGCTAGGCTACTCATAGTGGGAAGTACTAGATGAAAGAACGTGATAGTAATGAGGGAGCTGGTTCTTCCATAGACATTCTGTCTTCCTACATCCACGATCCAGACTACCAGCACGATGGCTTGCTCCATGCGACCCTCATGAACTACATGATTGCCGGGAGGGACACGATTGGCACAACTTTGCCATGGGTCTTCTACAACCTTGCACAAAAGCCTCATGTCATGTCAATCATCCGCAATGAACTATCACCCATCGCATCACGGAAAGCTGCCATGGATACCAAAAATGCCAGCACCATGGTGTTCTTTGAGCCAGAGGAGACCAAAACTCTCGTCTATAAGAGATCCGTCCTCTACGAGTCTATTAGGCTGTACCCGTCGGGCCCCATCGAGCGAAAGACGGTGGTCTCCGATGATGTGATGCCGAGTGGCCATGAGGTGCATGCCGGTGACACCTTATTAATTTCTCTCCACTCCATGGGGTGAATGGAAGGTGTGTGTGTGTTGGGGGGGAGACTGCCTACAGTGTAACCCGGGTAGGTGGCTCTCAGAGGATAGCAAGAAGCTGCGATACGTGCCATCTCACAAATTCCTAGCATTCAGTTTGGGCCCGAGGATGTGCCTTGGCAAAGACATCACACTTATGCAGATGAAGAATGTTGTTGCCGTAGTGGCGTGGAACTTCGATGTTGAGGTGGTTGAAGGGCAGAGTGTCGAGCCGATGATGTCTTGTATATTACAAATGAAAAATGGACTCATGGTGAAGCTGAAGAAGCGAGAAATATGACCTCTGGTCTCTTTTTCTTATATGTATCTTTCTTGAGCCTTTCGGGGTTTGGGACCTCATGGTATTTGTATGTGTATTGTTATATAATTTTTTGTGGCAATATATTGTTATCATTGATTTGGAGTCTGATTAAATGTGCTTTTGATTTGAGATTTACTCCTGTTAGAGTTAGTGAATGTTTCGGAGACTAGCTTAAGCGGTTCTTTAAAAATGATAAGAAAATGGTTCTAGTAGGTGTTTCCGCTGTGTTTTGGACCCTCTGGAAATGCAGAAACAATGTGATTTTTGAGCATAAAACGTACACTAATCCTATGACTCTAGTCAAGCTGATTTTGCTACTTGATTGGTGGATGGTCTACTTTGCTACATGGTTGTTGTACCTATCTGTTTGTGTCTATTTTATTATCTTTATAAATATCCTGGTAAAGTTCTACAATGTATGGATCTAACAAATATCCTCAAAGAGGTTTGTAGATAAGGAAGTTAAGCTTATTAGCTACTAATATGAATTGTAGATCGTCTGATTTGTCAACAAGTGGTCCTATTGTGGTGTATGTGTAAGTTGAGGAATGAATGATTCTCAACCATGTTGCCTCAAGTGCCAACTCATTGCTCTAGCTTGCCCAGAACCATGTCGTGTTGTTGTGGGTTCACGCACTCAACACTATTATTCTATCCCTTCTCCTTATTGTGCAAAGGCCTTGGTGAATAGTCCACACCATGTTTATCTGCCCCCCTCTACAGTCTTTTGCCTTTTTCTTTTCTTTGTCATGGCTCCTTCGTAATCTTGTAATATTGTCTTGCATAATGGAATGCCTGAGTTTAGTTTGCTAGTATTGTCTCCTAGATGATGTGTCAAAGAAAAAAAACCATTCTCACGCTCTCACTATTTGGAAGTGGATCGTTGCTTAGTTATTTTTGGACGGATGTTTGTCTTCATAATTGGCCAGCTGGCACATTACAAGTCTATAACATGCATGCAACAAGTCATTTAATTGCCTCTTCCACTCAAAAGAGTTAGTCGGTAGCTTAGTATTTCAACCAATCAAGACATATTCATTAGCTATAACAAATTGGTTACTAGCTATATATACCAAATCGTCCAGACAAGCACATGATGATTGTGGAGCAAGATAACTCTTTAACACAATAATAAAGTGATTAGACCAAAAAGTTTCTAGTTTTGTAAACTTTTTTGCATGTCGCCTGCTCTTTTGGTCTCTTTGACATGCTCTGTTTTAGCATGGGAATAAACTAACATCGCATCATCATCAAGGGGGAAGGGTAGTGCGGAGCAAATTAGACGACAGACTGCCCTTTATTTCTAGATTTTCTCTTAGGATTTAGTACTAATTCGTCCTAATAACAGCAAATGGCCCATTGAGCAAGCTATTCGTCCGTGCTTGGCCCCTTTTCCACTTTCTTTCACGAGGGTCACTCGGGTGGCTAGAGCACGGGTGCGCTCGGTGCCCACCAGTGTTTGAGTCATAGGCTCGGCTCTGTGTGCTCAGGTGTTTACTACTATAAGAATAAAAATCCAAGTGTTTGTTCTGGCTGGTTTCATTTTTTCCCACACCCCACCACTGATAATCATAGTTCATAATAGAATGAAAGTTATGTAACATTTTCTGGTTCCTCACAACATTATCATCCGAGCAACATCTTTTACTATTAGTTATGAACTTGTGATATTCTTATCTATGTAATTTCCTGCAAGAATAAATCAACTGTATAAGGTAGAAAACTCACAGTTATCCATCTAAGCTGCACCTTTGTCCAAAACAAAAATAGCTACACCGTGGTATTGCACTTTCTGAGGTCACAAAGCCAATATATTCGCTATTTCTCAAGTTCTTGCCCGATTCTAGAGACAAAACATTTACATTAAATCTTATTTTATTTAGGGAACATTGGCACAAGTGAGCTTAGCACCACTCGTGAACGAGTAGCTGCATAGAGTTTTTTCAATGATGCTGCTTCTAGTTCTAGTTGAACAGTTTCAGACAAATCAGGAGGTTTCCTTGTAGGCCGTACCATCTATTTGAAACAATATACTCAATCTATTGCAAGGTTCCCAAGTTTCTGAATTCTGTGTGGAAAATAGCCTTCTTTAGACAGAATCACATGCTTTGCTTTATCAAATGTTTAAAGTTTAAATGATCATGATAGATTCTTTCAATGTATACACTAAAATGCAAAAAAGAAACAACTCAATCAGTGAATCCAGAATACAATATATGTCATCCTGAATCACACATGCAGTTTTATTATTCATGGTTCGCTAGAAATTATACTTCCTCCACACGAGATGCACTCTCGCGGCTACTCGCAATACCTCTTCCACGCATTTGAGTTTTCTAAACAACATATGATAATTCCAACATTTAAAATGCGACAAATTCATCATCAGATGCATGCATGCATGGGGTCAATGTGGCTGGAGGTGGGTGTGATTAGGCGAGTCCAACGAGCTTCTCGTTGAGCTCTTAGACTTTGTAAGCCTTCTCAGGGTCGTTGGCCTCCCTGCAAAAGCAGGTTCCCACACAACGTCCAGTATTGTTCTAGCTCCAGTACACGTTTGACTTGGTTAGGGTCGGCTCCACCACTACATGCGCCACCCTTTTGCCGCACTCCGACTCCAACACGAACCTTGGTCACAAACTTCTGAAGCAGCTGGAAAAACAGGGTGTGCTCGTGCAACAGCCCCGTGGTGGCGATGTAGCTGGGGTAGAGCAATGCGATGGTGATACCGGTATCATCGTGATACTGCCGGCGGAAATCCTGCAAGGTTAACATGTTTCACAACTTGATGTCCTAGTATGACTTGGCACCATAAAAAATCTCCTATCATGGTGAGGTCGGAGGCGATGCTGGGCAAGCCCACTGCGGTCGGTGAGGCTGGCCTTGGACGGCATGTTCTCTGTCAGTGTGTTGCTGTTGGTCATGGAGCTTACGATGACAAAGTAGTGGGATAGGTAGCCGGACTTCTTGAGTTTGTCCATAAAAGATTACGACAACATAATTCGTGTGATGTATCCATCAATTAATAAGGATATTTTTTGGACCATCTATGTTCTTAGCAAGTGGAGACTATTCAAATATTTTATTATCCTCAAAAAATTTCAGTTATTGAAGCCTTCTATAGGAAAATATCACATTCACATCAATTAAGAAAAATACTATAGGTAAGCTACTTAGTATCTTGAAAGCATATGTTTTATCTGCACAATATTATATGGTATCTTTTGTTATCGCTATTGAAGCTTCATTGGACAAAATATATCTTATTGGACATCACATATTTATAATAAACTTTTGTACTTATTTAAAAATCGGCATGCCAATAAATTTTAACAAGTTGTTTTGATTGATAGAGAACTTCAGCATAAAAAATTAATTAGTATTCTTTACAATTGTATCTTACAACATTACCACATTGATGTTGTGTATTTGATATTAAAATCATTACACACATATAGATCATGATAAAGTAGCACTTTGTTTGTTGTAAAATAATTATAATATTTTTTTACATTCTAATTTTGGATTTTTTTTCCTCAATTAATTTTAAGCAAATAACACAAATTGACATAATCACTTTAATATTCAGAAAATATGTGCAACTTATATGTACTATGGTCGCATTATATGTGTTTGTTCTATTTTAGTATATTTATATATTCTGATAAAGCTCTACAGCGTATGGAGTAACAAATACACTAAAAGAGGTTTGTAGATGAGGATAGTTCAACTTAGTTATTACTCACAAAAAAATTCTAGAATGTATGAGGTGTCAACAAGTGGTTCGTGGTGTTTTGGAAGCCAAGGAATCACATGGTGTTCAACTATATACGTTGCCTCAAGTGTCGACTAGTTGCTCTACATTTCCCATAACCATGTCATGTTGTTGCGGGTTCGCGCATCCAAGACTGTACTCCACCTTCTTATTATCTCTCAATATAGGTTTTCGCTCCGCTTTATAGATAAAGCACAAACCAAGTTACACGGCCGAATGATACATGGTAGTGAGGGTGCCCTCTTACACAACAGATACTGGGATAACTGGACAACATAAAACACAAATTACATTGCGTAGATATAATACATGCAGACTAGACTACAACATCACGACACACCCTAAGACACCTAAACTCCACGACAACGCCCTCAAGAGGGAAAACGACGCTAGGCGTCGCCACTGTCAAGTCCGATCAGACTAAGGTCTCACCCGAAGCCCTGACATGGGGAGAAGAACCACAACGACATCCTCAAGAGAAAAGCGGCACCCACAGGCGTGGCGACGCCAAAGCGCAGAGCTTTCGCTCGGCAACTCACCCGTATCACCACCAGCCTCCGGATCCGGATCTGGGCAACACTCCCGAAAATGACACAGAGCAAGCCCGAGACACCCACCGCTACAACCTCGCACTCACCTTGGCGAGTAGTCCGCCCCATGGTTATCTGGCATCCCTATACATAGTTTTTCTTCTCCTTCTCTCTTTTCTTCATCATGGCTCTTTTGTAATCTTGTATTATTGTCTTGCTTAATGGAATGACTGAGTTCAGGTTGACTATTATTGCCTCCAAGTTGATGCATCAATGATATAAAAAAATTCTTCTCAGTCTCTCGCTATTTGGAAGTGATCATTGTTCTTTTTACATATGTTTACCTTCATACAAGTTTGTAACATGCATACAACAAGTCATTTGCCTCTTCCACTGAAAAGAGAAAGCCTTTAGCTCAATATTTCAACCAAACAAGACATATCCATTATCTATGTGAAATTGGTTACTAGCTATAAATACCTAATCGGCCACGCAAGCACATGACGCTTGTGGAGCAAGATAACTCTTTAACACATTAATAAAATGATTGCGCCAAAAAGTTTTCTAGTTCCATAAACTTTTCAGCATGTCTTCTTCTATTTTGATCTCTTTTTACATCCCCTGTTTTAGCATAGGAATCTGTTACATCGCATCATCATAGTTCAGAACAGAAGGAAAGTTAAGTAACCTTTTCTGGGTCCTTGCAACGTTATCATCGGAGCAACATCTTTCAATGTTAGTTGTGATATTGTTATCTGTGTAATGTCTTGCAAGAATAAATCAACTGTACAAGGAAGAAAACTCACAATTATCCTTCTTTTTTTAGAGAAAAGGCCAAGGCCCGACTTTATAAATAAAGCCATAGGGCAGCGTCACGAATACCACAAGTTCACAGGATAACAGGGCCACACAGAGAAGTTTAAGAGAAACCAAAGCAGGTATGATACATGCAACTACCAAACACAGCACGCAGGCCGGGGAAGGATAGAGACCTAAACTCCGCAAACTACAGCACCCGAATTATACGACAGGGTTCGTCCCGGAGATCTAAGAAGCCGAAGCCCGAATTTTGACGATGAGCAGGTCCAGGGCGTCCCGATCAGGCTCCTTAGTCAATGATCTCCATTGCTGCAAGAATATACATGTTTTGAAAAGAACATCAGCAGGCTTAGATGGGAAGGTAAGCTCAATAGTAAATTTGTTTCTAATGTTCCATAGAGCCCAACATAAGGCTCCCAAGCCAACCCAAAATACCCTCTTGGTGACCCCGACCAATGTTTTGGCTAGGGTTCTAATATCAGAGAAAGAGGAGGGATTCCAGGAAACCCGAAGCCAAGATCTGACGCAGGACCAAACTAATTTGGCAAGTACACAGTTGAAAAAGATGTGATCTGAGTTTTCCAAGGCCCCACACAAGTTACAGAATTCCGAGCCCGGCCCAATGCGTTTTTTGATCTGATCAGCAGTAGGGAGGCGACCACGGAAGGCTTGCCAGAGAAAAATCTTAATCTTAGGGGGTACCTTGGATTTCCAAACACAAGAGAATCTAGCCGAAGGGGTACCACCAATGAGTCTAGAATACAACGACTTAACCGAAAATTTACCAGAGGCCGAAAGTGGCCAAATCACCGACTCGGCCGACTCCGAGAGCACCGGGAAGAGGGCAGAGAGACTTTGCCAATCTTCCAACTCTTCAGGAGACAGAGCCCGACGAAAAGCCAAATCCCAATTATTAGCAGCCACCTCCGCGATGGAGATCTGCAGATTGGGACAGTAAGAAAACAGAATCGGAAAGCTCACGGCAAGGGGGGCATCCCCGGACCACCAACCCAACCAAAAACGAACAGCAGACCCATTACCCACGGAAAACTTGACGTGCTCCAAAAATATCGGCCTAAATTTAACAAGGGCTTTCCAAAACTGAGAACCACGCCGCGCGGAAGCAAACATAGGGTTGGAGTGGGGGAAATATTTGGCCTTAAGAATCGAAAACCACATCGACTCGGGCCCCACAGTCATTATTTTCCACCACCACTTGATAAGCAAACAAATGTTCATCACCCGAGTGTTAATAATGCCTAACCCCCCAAGGTTTTTAGGCTTACACATAAGTTGCCACTTAACCAGCCTATATTTTCTTTTGTTATCAGCAGAATTCCAGTATAAGCCACCTCTATGTTTGTCGAAGCCAGAATGCACGCCATTCGTGAGAAGATAGAAGCCCATAAGGAACATAGGGAGAGAGGATAAGCAAGAATTGATTAGAGCCACTTTGCCGGCATTGGTATTATATCTACCCCTCCAAGGGAGCACCCTGTTCCCTACTTTAGCAACCACCGGAGCAAAATCATTCGCATGAAGCATACCAGGAGAAATAGGAAGACCTAAATACTTGAAAGGGAAAGAGCCTAAAGAGCAATTAAGGAGCCTGGCAACCCGCAAGGCTTCCGCCCCGTCCACACCCGTAACCAGAACCTCACTCTTGGCAAAATTGATCTTAAGACCCGAAACGGCTTCGAAACACAACAAGATGAATTTCAGATTGGCAATACATGCATTATCCAACTCCACCAAGATAATTGTATCATCCGCGTATTGCAGATGGGAGACACCATCCGGAAGTAGATGGGAGACCACAGGGGTAATGTGCCCACATCGGGCCGCCTTGGAGAGCATGCAAGAGAAGGCGTCGACCACAAAGTTAAAAAGAACAGGGGAGGCTGGATCCCCTTGGCGAAGGTTGTTGGAAATATGCCCTAGAGGCAATAATAAAAGTATTATTATATTTCAATGTTCATGATAATTGTCTTTTGTTCATGCTATAACTGTATTATCCGGAAATCGTAATACACGTGTGAGCACATAGAGCACAATATGTCCCTAGTGAGCCTCTAGTTGACTAGCTCGTTGTGATCAACAGATAGTCATGGTTTCCTGACTATGGACATTGGATGTCGTTGATAACGGGATCACATCATTAGGAGAATGATGTGATGGACAAGACCCCATCCTAAGCATAGCATAAAAGATCGTATAGTTCATTTGCTAGAGCTTTGCCAATGACAAGTATCTCTTCCTTCGACCATGAGATCGTGTAACTCCCGGTTACCGTAGGAGTGCCTTGGGTGTATCAAACGTCACAACGTAACTGGGTGACTATAAAGGTGCATTACAGGTATCTCCGAAAGTTTCATTGGGTTGACACGGATCGAGATCGGATTTGTCACTCCGCATGACGGAGAGGTATCTCTGGCCCACTCGGTAATGCATCATCATAATGAGCTCAATGTGACCAAGGTGTTGGCCACGGATCATGCATTACTAGTGCGAGTAAAGTGACTTGCGGTAAGGAGACCGAACAAGGTATTGGGATACCAACGATCGAGTCTCGGGCAAGTAACGTGTCGATTGACAAAGGGAATTGCACACAAGGTTTGATCGAATCCTCGACATCGTGGTTCAACCGATGAAATCATCGAGGAGCATGTGGGAGCCAACATGGGTATCCAGACCCCGCTGTTGGTTATTGCCCGAGAGTCGTCTCGGTCATGTCTGCGTGTCTCCGAACCCGTAGGGTCTACACACTAAGGTTCGGTGGCGCTAGGGTTATTAGGAAGACTAGTATGTGACTACGAATGTTGTTCGAGTCCGGATGCCGGACGTCACGAGGAGTTTCAAATGGTCCGGAGGTAAAGAATAATATATAGGAAGTGGTATTTCGCCATCGGAAAGTTTGGGTCTCCGGTAATGTACCGGACCACGGAACGGTCCCGGGTCCACCGGTGGGGCCACCTATCCGGAGGGCCCCATGGGCTGAAGTGGGAGGAACCAGCCCATAGTGGGCTGGTGCGCCCCAGGCCCACCCCTGCGCCTAGGGTTGAAACCCTAGGGGTGGGGCGCCCACTGGCTTGGGGCACTCCACCCCTTGGCCGCCCCCTTGGAGATTGGATCTCAGGGGCGGCGCCCAGGGGCCTATATAAAGGGGGAGGGAGGGGCTGCTGTACCCATCTCCAAGGTGCAGCCCTTCCCCTCCCCAACACCTCTCCTCCTCCGTAAGCGCTTGGCGAAGCCTGCCGAGATCTTGCTGCACCAACACCACCACGCCGTCGTGCTGCCGTTGGAGCGAGCTTCCTCAACCTCTCCTTCCCCCTTGCTGGATCAAGAAGGAGGAGACGTCTCCCGTTCCATACGTGTGTTGAATGCGGAGGTGCTGTCCGTTCAGCACTTGGACATCGGTGATTTGAATCACGTCGAGTACAACTCCATCATCACCTTGCAAGCTTCCGCACGCGATCTACAAGTGGTATGTAGATGCAAACTCTCTCCCAATACTCGTTTCTTAGATGAATTCATAGATGGATCTTGGTGAAACCGTAGGAAAAATTTTAATTTTCTGCAACGTTCCCCAACAATGGCATCATGAGCCAGGTTTATGCGTAGTTCTCTAATGCACGAGTAGAACACAATTTGTTGTGGGCGTGGATCTTGTCAACTTACTTGCCTCTACTAGTCTTTTCTTGCTCAACGGTATTGTGGGATGAAGCGTCCCGGACCAACCTTACACGTACGCTTACGTGAGACCGGTTCCACCGATTGACATGCACTAGTTGCATAAGGTGGCTGGCGGGTGTCTGTCTCTCCCACTTTAGTTGGAGCGGATTCGATGAACAGGGCCTTATGAAGGGTAAATAGAAGTTGACAAAATCACGTTGTGGTGATTCGTAGGTAAGAAAACGTTCTTTCTAGAACCCAATCGCAGCCACGTAAAAGATGCAAACAACAATTAGAGGATGTCTAACTTGTTTTTGCAGCGATTGACCATGTGATGTGATATGGTCAGAAGTTGTGATGAATGATGAATTGTGATGTATGAGATCATGTTCTTGTAATAGGATTCACGACTTGCATGTCGATGAGTATGACAACCGGCAGGAGCCATAGGAGTTGTCTTTATTTTTTGTATGACCTGCGTGTCATTGAAGAACGCCATGTAAACTACTTTACTTCATTGCTAAACGTGTTAGTCATAGAAGTAGAAGTAGTCGTTGGCGTGACAACTTCATGAAGACACGATGATGGAGATCATGATGATGGAGATCATGGTGTCAAGCCGGTGACAAGATGATCATGGAGCCCCGAAGATGGAGATCAATGGAGCTTTATGATATTGGCTATATCATGTCACAACTATATAATTGCATGTGATGTTTATTATGTTTATGCATCTTGTTTACTTAGAACGACGGTAGTAAATAAGATGATCCCTTACAAAATTTCAAGAAGTGTTCTCCCCTAACTGTGCACCGTTGCTACAGTTCGTCGCTTCTAAGCACCACGTGATGATCGGGTGTGATGGATTCTTACGTTCACATACAACGGGTGTAAGACAGTTTTACACAGCGAAAACACTTAGCGTTAACTTGACGAGCCTAGCATGTGCAGACATGGCCTCGGAACATGGAGACCGAAAGGTCGAACACGAGTCGTATGGAAGATACGATCAACATGAAGATGTTCACCGACGATGACTAGTCCGTCTCACGTGATGATCGGACACGGGCTAGTCGACTCGGATCGTGTAACACTTAGATGACTAGAGGATGTCTAATCTAAGTGGGAGTTCATAATTTGATTAGAACTTTATTATCATGAACTTAGTCTAAAACCTTTGCAAATATGTCTTGTAGATCAATGGCCAACGCTAATGTCAACATGAACTTCAACGCGTTCCTAGAAAACCAAGCTGAAAGATGATGGCAGCAACTATACGGATTGGGTCCGGAACACGAGATCATCCTCATAGCTGCCAGAAACAATATGTCCTAGAAGGACCGCTAGGTGTCGCTCCGTCCCAGAGAACCAAGGCGTTATGAGCGCTTGCAAGCTCGTCTGATGATTACTCCCTCGTTCGGTGCGGCATGCTTTACAGCTTAGAACCGGGCTCCAAAAGCGTTTTGAGCACCACGGAGCATATGAGATGTTCAAGAGCTGAAACTAGTTTTCCAAGCTCATGCCCGGTCGAGAGATATGATGTCTCGACAAGTTCTACAGTTGTAAGATGGAGGAAAACAGTTCACAAGTGAACACATCCTCAAGATGTCAGGTTGCACAACCGTATGACCCAGTGAACATTAACCTCCGGATGAGGCGGTCATTGACAGAATCCTCCATCGCTCCCACCAAGCTACAAGAGCTTTGTGATGAACTACAACATGCGGGGATGGTAAAGACCATTCTGAAGTGTTCTCGATCTCAAGTCAGCAGAGGCTGAAATCAAGAAAGAACATCAAGTGTTGATGGTCAATAAGACCACTAAGTTCAAGAAGGGCAAGGGTAAGAAGAACTTCAAGAAGGACGGCAAAGATGTTGCCGCGCCGTAAGCTTTGTTGCCGGAAGAAGTCAAAAATGGACCCAAGCACGAGACCGAGTGCTTTTATTGCAAGGGAAGGGTCACCGAAGTGGAACTGCCCCAAATACTTAGCGGATAAGAAGGCCGGCAACACCAAAGGTATATTTGATATACATGTAATTGATGTGTACCTTACCGATACTCGTAGTAACTCCCGGGTATTTGATACGGTGCCGTTGCTCATATTTGTAACTCACGGCAGAGCTGCGGAATAAACGGAGACCGGCAAAGGACGAGGTGACGATCGCGTCGGGAATGGTTCCGAGTCGATGTGATCGCCGTCGACACGCTGCCTCTACATTTACCTCACGGATTAGTTTTGAACCTTAATAATTGTTATTTAGTGCCATGTTTGAGCATGAACATTGTATCTGGATCTCGTTTAATACGAGATGGCTACTCATTTAAGTCTGAGAATAATGGTTGTTCGATTTATATGAGAGATATGTTTTATGGTCATTCTCCGATGGTCAATGGTTTATTCTTAATGAATCTCGAGCGTAATGTTACACATGTTCATAGTGTGGATGCCAAAAGATGTAAAGTTGATAACGATAGTCCCACATACTTGTGGCACTGCCGCCTTGGTCACATTGGTGTCAAGCGCATGAAGAAGCTCCATGCTGATGACTTTTAGAGTCTCTTGATTATGAATCATTTGACACGTGCGAACCATGCCTCTTGGGCAAAATGACCAAGACTCCGTTCTCCGGAACAATGGAGCGAGCAACCAACTTGTTGGAAATCATACATACCGATGTGTGCGGTCCAATGAGCGTTGAGGCTCGCGGAGGATATCGTTATGTTCTCACTCTCACTGATGACTTGAGTAGATATGGGTATGTCTACTTAATGAAACACAAGTCTGAGACCTTTGAAAAGTTCAAGGAATTTCAGAGTGAGGTAGAGAATCAATGTGACCGAAAGATAAAATTCTTACGATCAGATCGTGGAGGAGAATACTTAAGTCACGAGTTTGGTACACACTTAAGGAAATGTGGAATCGTTTCACAACTCACGCCGCTGGAACACCTCAAATAAACGGTGTGTCGAACGTCGTGTCGCACTCTATTGGATATGGTGCGGTCTATGATGTCTCTTACCGATTTACCGCTATCATTTTGGGGATACGCTCTAGAGACAGCTACATTCACTTTAAATAGGGCACCGTCTAAATCCGTTGAGACGACACCGTATGAATTATGGTTTGGGAAGAAACCTAAGCTGTCGTTTCTAAAAGTTTGGGGATGCGATGCTTATGTCAAGAAACTTCAACCTGAATAGCTCGAACCCAAGTCGAAAAAATGCGTATTCATAGGATACCCTAAGGAAACTGTCGGGTATACCTTCTACTTAAGATCCGAAGGCAAGATCTTTGTTGCCAAGAACGGATGCTTTCTGGAAAAAGAGTTTCTCTCGAAAGAAGTAAGTGGGAGGAAAGTAGAACTCGATGAAGTACTACCTCTCGAACGGGAAAGTGGTGCAGCGCAGGAAACCGTTCCTGTGATGCCCACACCAACTGAAGAGGAAAACAATGATGATGATCAAGGTACTTGGATCAAGTTGCTCTTGAACTTGAAGGTCCACAAGGACACGCTCCGCACCAGAGCGATGCGACAACCCTGTCATGGAAATCATGTTGTTAGACAACAATGAACCTTCGAACTATGAAGAAGCAATGGCGGGCCCAGATTCCAACAAATGGCTTGAAGCCATGAAATCCGAGATAGAATCCATGTATGAAAACAAAGTATGGACTTTGACAGACTTGCCCGATGATCGGCGAGCGATAGAAAACAAATGGATTTTTAAGAAGAAGATTTGGACGCGGATGGTAATGTTACCATCTATAAAGCTTGACTTGTCGCTAAGGGTTATCGACAAGTTCAAGGGATTGACTACGATGAGACATTCTCTCCCGTAGCGAAGCTAAAGTCCGTCCGAATCATGTTAGCAATTGCCGCATACTATGATTATGAGATATGGCAGATGGACGTCAAAACGGCATTCCTTAACGGGCATCTTAAGGAAGAACTGTATATGATGCAGCCGGAAGGTTTTGTCGATCCTAAGAACGCTAACAAAGTATGCAAGCTCCAGCGATCCATTTATGGGCTAGTGCAAGCATCTCGGAGTTGGAACATTCGCTTTGATGAGATGATCAAAGCGTTTGAGTTTATGCAGACTTATGGAGAAGCCTGTGTTTACAAGAAAGTGAGTGGGAGCTCTGTAGCATTTCTCATATTATATGTAGATGACATACTCTTGATGGGAAATGATACGAAATTTCTGGACAGCATTAAGGCCTACTTGAACAAGTGTTTTTCAATGAAGGACCTTGGAGAAGCTGCTTATATATTAGGCATCAAGATCTATAGAGATAGATCGAGACGCCTCATAGGTCTTTCACAAAGCACATACCGTGATAAGATTTTGAAGAGGTTCAAAATGGATCAGTCCAAGAAAGGGTTCTTGCCTATGTTACAAGGTGTGAGATTGAGCTCAGCTCGACCACCGACCACGGCAAAAGATAAAGAAGAGATGAGTGTCATCCCCTATGCTTTAGCCATAGGATCTATTATGTATGCCATGTTGTGTACCAGACCCGATGTAAACCTTGCCGTAGGTTTGGTTGCAAGATACCAAAGTAATCCCGCAAGGAACACCGGACAGCGGTCAAGAATATCTGAAGTACCGAAAAGGACGAAGGACATGTTTCGTTTATGGAGGAGACGAAGAGCTCGTCGTAAAGGGTTACGTCGACGCTTAGCTTCGACTTAGATCTGGATGACTCTAAGTCACAAACCGGATACGTGTATATGTTGAATGGTGGAGCGATGGCTGGTGAAGCTGCATGCGAGCATCGTGGCGGGATCTACGTGTGAAGCGGAGTACATGGCAGCCTCGGAGGCAGCGCATGAAGCGATTTGGGTGAAGGAGTTCATCACCGACCTAGGAGTCATACCCAATGCGTCGGGGCCGATCAAACTCTTCTGTGACAACACCGGAGCTATTGCCCTTGCCAAGGAGCCTGGTTTCACAAGAAGACCAGCACATCAGCGTCGTTTCAACTCCATCCGTGAAAATGTTCAAGATGGAGACATAGAGATTTGCAAAGTGCACACGGATCTGAATGTCGCAGATCCGTTGACTAAACCTCTCTCGCGTGCAAAACATGATCAACACCAGAACTCTATGGGTGTTCGATTCATCACAATGTAACTAGATTGGTGACTCTAGTGCAAGTGGGAGACTGTTGGAAATATGCCCTAGAGGCAATAATAAAAGTATTATTATATTTCAATGTTCATGATAATTGTCTTTTGTTCATGCTATAACTGTATTATCCGGAAATCGTAATACACGTGTGAGCACATAGACCACAATATGTCCCTAGTGAGCCTCTAGTTGACTAGCTCGTTGTGATCAACAGATAGTCATGGTTTCCTGACTATGGACATTGGATGTCGTTGATAACGGGATCACATCATTAGGAGAATGATGTGATGGACAAGACCCAATCCTAAGCATAGCATAAAAGATCGTATAGTTCGTTTGCTAGAGCTTTGCCAATGTCAAGTATCTCTTCCTTCGACCGTGAGATCGTGTAACTCCCGGTTACCGTAGGAGTGCCTTGGGTGTATCATACGTCACAACGTAACTGGGTGACTATAAAGGTGCATTACAGGTATCTCCAAAAGTATCTGTTGGGTTGACACGGATCGAGACTGGGATTTGTCACTCCGTATGACGGAGAGGTATCTTTGGGCCCACTCGGTAATGCATCATCATAATGAGGTCGATGTGACCAAGGTGTTGGCCACGGGATCATGCATTACAGTACGAGTAAAGTGATTTGCCGGTAACGAGACTGAACAAGGTATTGGGATACCGACGATCGAGTCTCGGGCAAGTAACGTACCGATTGACAAAGGGAATTGCATACAGGGTTTGATCGAATCCTCGATATCGTGGTTCAACCGATGAAATCATCGAGGAGCATGTAGGAGCCAACATGGGTATCCGCACCCGCTGTTGGTTATTGCCCGAGAGTCGTCTCGGTCATGTCTGCGTGTCTCCGAACCCGTAGGGTCTACAGACTTAAGGTTCGGTGGCGCTAGGGTTATTAGGAAGACTAGTATGTTACTACCGAATGTTGTTGAGTCCGGATGGGATCCCGACGTCACGAGGAGTTTCGGAATGGTCCGAATAATATATAGGAAGTGGTATTTGACCATCGGGAAAGTTTGAGGTCTCCGGTAATGTACCGGACCACCGAAAGGTCCCGAGGTCCACCGGTGGGGCCACCGATCCCGGAGGGCCCCATGGGCTGAAGTGGGAGGAACCAGCCCATAGTGGGCTGGTGCGCCCCTAGGCCCATCCCTGCGCCTAGGGTTGAAACCCTAGGGGTGGGGCGCCCACTTGGCTTGGGGGCACTCCACCCCTTGGCCGCCGCCCCCATGGAGATTGGATCTCCAGGGCGGCGCCCAGGGGCCTATATAAGGGGGAGGAGGGGGCTGCTGTACCCATCTCCAAGGCGCAGCCCTCCCTCCCAACACCTCTCCTCCTCCGTAGCGCTTGGCGAAGCCACCTGCCGAGATCTTCTGCACCAACACCACCACGCCGCCGTCTTTGCCGTTGGGCGAGCTTCCTCAACCTCTCCTTCCCCCTTGTTGGATCAAGAAGGAGGAGACGTCTCCCGTCCCGTACGTGTGTTGAACGCGGAGGTGCTGTCCGTTCAGCACTTGGACATCGGTGATTTGAATCACGTCGAGTACGACTCCATCATCACCTTGCAAGCTTCCGCACGCGATCTACAAGTGGTATGTAGATGCAAACTCTCTCGCAATACTCGTTGCTTAGATGAACTCATAGATGGATCTTGGTGAAACCGTAGGAAAATTTTTAATTTTCTGCAACGTTCCCCGACAAAGGCCCCTACCATTCGCAAAGAAGTTGCTAATAACGCCATTCACAGCAACAGCAGTATGGCCACCCGAGACCAACTGCATGATACGATGAACATAAGCACCGTCGAAGCCTTTAGCAAGAAGGACCTGTTTGAGGAAAGGCCAACTAACCGAGTCATACGCTTTTTCAAAGTCTAGCTTAAGAATAATCGCTTTAGCTTTCCACACATGAAGGTCATGAACGATCTCATGAAGGGAAAGAATACCGTCTAGAATGAAGCGCCCTTTGATAAAAGCAGATTGAAAGGGCCTAATAACTCTATGAGCAACCGGAGACAAACGATTCGCAAAGCCTTTGGAAGGGAATTTGGCAAAGTTGTTAATCAACGCTATAGGCCGAAATTGGGAAATAACATCAGCACCCTTGACCTTAGGAATCAGGGAAATTACAGTGTAATTCAAACGAGAGATATCGGCAGTACCAAGACAGAACCCCTGAATAACGTTACACACCAACTATTTCAACTGGGGCCAAATTTTCCGAAAGAAAGGAATGGAAAAGCCATCTGGCCCGGAAGCAGCGTTGGGATTAGCAGAATTAACCACATCCCAAATTTCCTGATCGGAGAGCGGAATCATCAAGGAGGCATTCCCCTCGGAGGTAATTTTAAGACCAGAACTCCAAAGGTGGGGGGAAATGGACAGGCCCGATTGAGGTTTAGCCCCTAACAAAGACGAAAAGAAATCCACCACATGAGCCAAAATCACAGACTGATCAGTAGAGCGCACACCATTAATCATCAGACTGTTAATCTCACAGCGCCTACGCCTACCGTTCGCAATCGCAAAAAAGTAGGCAGTAGGAGCGTCCCCTTTGAGAGTCCAGTTAAGAGTGCCCCTCTGGCGCCAATAAATCTCAGCCTGATGGTGCAACTGCAAAAGAGCAGCCTCCAGATTATAACGAACGGCCCATCCGTCGTCACAGAGCCCAATAGAGTCAGCAGTACGATCCAGCTCCAGGATCTGATTTTCAAGAAAAGCTTTGGTGCGGCGATCCTCCGCCGCACGGTTACGCGACCAGCCTCTAAGAAATTTACGTAAAGCATAAGAGCACGACTGCCAGTCATCGAGAGGGCCAAAAGAGCGGGGGTTGGAAGAAAGGGATTGGGAAATCTTCGCTGTGATCATATCGACAAAGCCATCCACCGACAACCATGAAGCATCAAACTGAAATCTAGCCGGAGGTCTATTGCAAATGGAACCATCGTCAAGAATCAAGGGGGTATGATCTGAAGGAAATATGCCCTAGAGGCAATAATAAAGTTATTATTTCTTTCCTCATATCATGATAAATGTTTATTATTCATGCTAGAATTGTATTAACCGGAAACATAATACATGTGTGAATATATAGACTAACAGAGTGTCACTAGTATGCCTCTACTTGACTAGCTTGTTAATCAAAGATGGTTAAGTTTCCTAACCATAGACAAAGGAGTTGTCATTTGATTAACAAGGTCACATCATTAGTTGAATGATCTGATTGACATGACCAATTCCATTAGCTTAGCACACGATCGTTTAGTATGTTGCTACTGCTTTTATCCATGACTTATACATGTTCCTATAACTATGAGATTATGCAACACCCGTTTACCGGAGGAACACTTTGGGTACTACCAAACGTCACAACGTAACTGGGTGATTATAAAGGAGTACTACATGTGTCTCCAAAGGCAGATGTTGGGTTGGCATATTTCGAGATTAGGATTTGTCACTCCAATTGTCGGAGAGGTATCTCTGGGCCCTCTCGGTAATGCACATCACTTGAGCCTTGCAAGCATTACAACTAATGAGTTAGTTGCGAGATGATGTATTACGGAACGAGTAAAGAGACTTGCCGGTAACGAGATTGAACTAGGTATTGGATACCGACGATCGAATCTCGTGCAAGTAACATACCGATGACAAAGGAACAACGATGTTGTTATGCGGTCCGGCGATAAAGATCTTCGTAGAATATGTAGGAGCCAATATGGGCATCAGGTCCCGCTATTGGTTATTGATCGGAGACGTGTCTCGGTCATGTCTACATTGTTCTCGAACCGTAGGGTCCGCACGCTTAAGGTTTCGATGGCGGTTATATTATGAGTTTGTGTATTTTGATGTACGAAGGAGTTCGAGTCCCGGATGTGATCACGGACACGACGAGGAGTCTCGAATGGTCGAGACATAAAGATTGATATATTGGACAGCTATGTTGGGACATCGGAATGGTTCCGAGTGGTTTGGATAATACACGAGTGCCGGAGGGGTTACGGAACCCCGGGGAAGTAATGGGCCTTAATGGGCCACGAGGGAGAGAGAGGGCTGCGCCGGAGGTGGCGCCCCATGAGGAGTCCGATTGGACAAGGAGGCGTGGCCCCCTTCCCTCTCCCTTTCCTCTCCTTCCTTCCCCTTCCCCTTCCTAGTTGGACTAGGAAAGGGAGTCCTACTCCCACTAGGAGGAGGATTCTGAAGGAAATATGCCCTAGAGGCAATAATAAAGTTATTATTTATTTCCTTATTTCATGATAAATGTTTATCATTCATGCTAGAATTGTATTAAGCGGAAACATGATACATGTGTGAATGCATAGACAAACAATATGTCACTAGTATGCCTCTACTAGACTAGCTTGTTAATCAAAGATGGTTATGTTTCCTAACCATGAACAAAGAGTTGTTATTTGATTAACAAGGTCACATCATTAGTAGAATGATCTGATTGACATGACCCATTCCATTAGCTTAGCACACGATCGTTTAGTATGTTGCTACTGCTTTTATCCATGACTTATACATGTTCCTATAACTATGAGATTATGCAACTCCCGTTTACCGGAGGAACACTTTGGGTGCTACCAAACGTCACAACGTGTCGGGTGATTATAAAGGAGTACTACAGGTGTCTCCAAAGGCAGATGTTGGGTTGGCGTATTTCGAGATTAGGTTTTGTCACTCCGATAGTCGGAGAGGTATCTCTGGGCCCTCTCGGTAATACACATCACTGAAGCCTTGCAAGCATTACAACTAATGAGTTAGCTGTGAGATGATGTATTATAGAACGAGTAAAGAGACTTGCCGGTAACGAGATTGAACTAGGTATTGGATACCGACGATCGAATCTCGGGCAAGTAACATACCGATGACAAAGCACTACTAGGGAAAAGCCTATACACAGAATCTTATCTGCAGCGCGCTTCAAAATACCACGCTATCAGCTACTTAGCAGCAGCGGCGTGTCTCCGCCAAACGCGCTCTCGACTTGGAAGTAGCGATGGCGCGTTTGAGGAATACTGCGCCATCTGCTATAGTTGCCATGACCTTGGCCCCCGCTAGCTATACCAAGAGGCGCGTTACACGATGGCGCCATCTACTTTTATAGCTGTGGCGCTTTTGCCAAACGCGCTACAACTATCCCTACTTACCCCCGGCCGCCCGGCCTGATTCCCTCTCCTCCTTCCTCCCCCAATTCCCGACCCCGCCTCGCCACCGCCGTCTCCCCCGACCCCGCCTCGCCGCCGTCTCCACCGACCCGCCTCACAGCGCCTCGGTGCCGCCGTCTCCCGACCCGCCTCGCCGCCGTCTCCCCGACCCGCCTCCGCCGTCTCCCCGACCTGCCCTGCGCCGCCGTCTCCCCGACCCGGCCGCCTCGCCGCCGTCTCCCCTACCAGCCACCTCGCCCGCGCCTCGGTGCCGCCGTCTCCCCGACCCGGCCGCCTGCCGCCGTCTCCCCCTACCCGGCCGCCTCGCCCGCGCCTCGGTGCCGCCGTCTCCCCGACCCCATCTCTCTCCCGCCCTCTGTAAGCACTCTCCCTTCGATCCCTCTCTCCCTTGATCCCTCTTCTCTGCTTAGTATGAACCCTAGGTATTTAGTGCTAGTTAGTATGAACCCTAGGCTATTTTTAGTGCTAGTTAGTTAATTACTTAGATGGTAATTAGGGCAGTAGTTCTTAGGTACTAATTAGTTAGTAAGAATTAGGTACTAATTAGGTACTAGAATATTTTTATTTATAGTATTATTTTTAGTAAGAACTAGTTGAATTAATAGAACTAGTTAGTAAGAACTTGTTTCTATTTTTTAGTTAAAAGCAATTTTTCCCGCCTCGACGTGGGCGATGCCTATCCGCATCCTCGTGTCGAGTCGGCGGAGGATTTACACCTGCTTGACCAGATCGGCCATGTTGGGACCTGGCTCCGCCGGGTGGTACTGGAGGCGCTACCACCGGGGCGCGGTTGGTGAGGAGCCAGCTGTCGTTGACCGAACCTTGCTTGGTGGCGGTCGCGTGGGCGATGGCGATCCGGAGGCTCGAGGACTCCGGAGGTGGTGCGTCACCGTGTCGATGAGGAGGACGCGCCGCGTCCGTCGCTACTTGTTTGCGTTGGAGCACAGGCCGTTCTCCAATACCGGCAGGTTCTTCGGGGATCTCACTGGAGCTATGATCCCGTGATGGTGCCTTCTCTGTGGGTGTCCACCTCCCGCGCCGATACCCGTCGTGTGCTAGAGTTTTAGTTGTATTAGTGATGTTATATGTATGACACTATTCGTGATGTATTAGTGACAATATTTTGAAATGCATGAGATGATCTACTTTTGCTTATTGAATGCATGCTAATTTGAGTCCTATAAGATATTTTGAAATGTATATCTTGTGTTGCTCAATATCCAAGTGGCGGTCATGTTTGCGGTTACACCTCCGAGTGGCCTATGTTTTGCGGAGTGTTGATTCATTTCCGTTCGGCAAATTTCAGGCGCCGATATGTCCTATTTAGCAAAGGTCATGCCGGATTTTTCCGTGAATTTTGGCATGACTTGTGCTAGAATATATATGTAGGAAATATCGAGTGCCCCGGTTTGTGTGTTCATATCTTGGTAGTTGTCTTGATCGATTTTCAATTAATGTTTTAACTATGAACATAGGAAATGTCGACGACGAGAAGGATTTCGGTATTTGCAAATACTGCGAAGACGAAGCGCTCTGTGTCTTGACGGAATCTTCCTAGATGATGATAGGCGCTTGACATCAAGCTGGGCGTGAACTTGAAGTGGATACATGAAGTCACAACGACAAGTCTTTTTTCGTAATTAAGCATGACATCTGCTTTCATTTGCTTCAACTTATATTTTTTTACTATTCTACTAGCGTATCCCTGCCATGCAAGAGTTTTTGTATTGGATAAGATAGGTTTCAGTCATAGTATGGAGGAAAAGAAAGTTTACTTGAAGACCGAGCATGGTTATATTTTCCATGCGGTTATACAATTCAGACGACTACACCTATTTTGGATGCAAAACATGGCGAGCACTATGCAAGACTTATGCATTTGAGCCTGGTATGGTTATCACCTTTGATATTCGTCCGGAAGATGATATTGAAGGTAATACCGACATCTGGGTCAATGTGCAAATGCCTCGATTATACCATTATGTAAGTTTCTCAACCATATTTATGTCTTTGATATTGTTTATTCAAAATAATTGACAACTACTTTGTATTGTCAGCTTATTTCGATGCAAGCAAACATGTCCAAAGCTTGGTAGACAGGACCGTATATCGTCACGGGGCTGAACTCAACTGCGAGGAGCTCAGTCATTATGTTTCATGGCTTGAGGATCTTGATACTGTCAAGACAAATTTTCTTCGTGCATTTAGAAATCTTAGTACTGAAAATGTGCGACCCATAGTGTTCATAATGAACTATGGTCACATCCATTTAGGAAGGATGGTAAGATTTTTACTTTTTATCCTCATTGCATCTTTTCCATACATTATTTTTGAAGCTAAACTTCATTGCTAAGTATGTTACCATACGATGTTCTTCAACAGGGACTCCCGATGAATGTTGTGCCTTATGGGATCGAGACTAAAGGTGTCATGAGTATTGTCAACTTACGGCCAAGATATCCTACAGCTTACTTTAGTGCATTCAAGATTAGCGACGGATGCTTAATAGGGCAAGACTGGACCAAATATGTGTTGGGGAGCGCAGAGAAGTACTAGGGAGCAGCAACGAGAGACGCCTTCCACGATTAGGAGACAGGTTCATCTGCATGCTTCAACTTGATCAAGGAGGAGAGCTATACATGTTTTATGTTCTTTTACCTAAGAGAGAGCAGCAGGAGTGAGTAGCGAGGAGTGAGTAGCTGGCTAGAACTGAGTTTCGAGGATGATGATGTGCTACACTATTACTATGATGATAAAATAGCTAGTGTTCGTGGTAATGACTATGATGTTTATTATTAGCTAGTGTTAGTGGTGATTAAATAAATAATGTTGATGGTAATGACCATGATGATGATTACATATCTTGTCTTTGGCGGATTAGATTCAAGTGGAGGCAACATGTGGTGCACATCGAAAGTACTACTAATCCAAAGTAGATCATGTTTGGATTAGTAGTATACTTTTGACATGCACCACATATTGCCTCCACTTGAACCTAATCCACCTTCATTTAATACACTGTTATGGACATAATGATGTAAACCTCATAACAGCTGGTATTGTACCAATATTTGTATGATGGCGCATAAATACACTAAAAATAAAAAATTATAAAAAAATACTAGTAGCGATGGGTGGGAAACACGCAAGTAGATAACTTAGCGATGGCGCTGTACTAAACAAGCGCTGCAGCTATTTGTACTAGCAGAGCGGCGTGATGGCACGCGTTCTTGCTAAGCATTAGCTGTAGCGCCTTATTAGTAGCGCGGCCTACCGCGCTACTAGTAGGCACAAAACACGCGCTACTGCTAGGGTTTTCCCTAGTAGTGAAGGGAACAACGTATGTTGTTATGCGGTCTGACCAATAAAGATCTTCGTAGAATATGTAGGAACCAATATGGGCATCCAGGTCCCGCTATTGGTTATTGACCGGAGACGTGTCTCGGTCATGTCTACATTGTTCTCGAACCGTAGGGTCCGCACGCTTAAGGTTTCGATGATGCTTATTATGAGTTTATATATTTTGATGTATCGAAGAAGTTCGAGTCCGGATGTGATCACGGACATGACGAGGAGTCTCGAAATGGTCGAGACATAAAGATTGATATATTGGAAGCCTATATTTGGAGTTCGAATGGTTCCGGTGAAATCGGGATTTTACTAGGAAAACCGGGGTTACCGAACCCTCCGGAGGCTATCGGGCCTTAGTGGGCCTCGAGGGAGAAGAGGAGGGGCGGCCAGGGCAGGCCGCGCCCCCCCCCTAGTCCGAATAGGACAAGGAGGCGGCGGCCTTCTTCCTTCTTCCCCCCCCAATCCTATTCCAACTAGGAAGGGGGGAGTCCTACTCTGGTGGGAGTAGGACTCCTCGGCAGCGCCTCCCTTGGGCCGGCCGCACCTCCCCCTCCCTCCTTTATATACGGGGCAGGGGCACCCTAGAACACACAAGTTTGATCTACGGATCGTTCCTTAGCCGTGTGCGGTGCCCCCTCCACCATATTCCACCTCGGTCATATCGTCATGAAGCTTAGGCGAAGCCCTGCGCCGTAGAACATCAAGATCGTCACCACGCCGTCGTCTTGTGGAACTCTCCTCGACACTCGGCTGGATCGGAGTTCGAGGGCGTCATCGAGCTGTCGTGTGTCAAGAACTCGGGCGTCGAGTAACGGCGCCGGGATCGGTCGGATCGCGAGGAGAACGTACGACTACTTCCTCTACGTTGTGATCGCTTCCGCTTCGGTCTACAAGGGTATGTAGACAACACTCTCCCCTCTCGTTGCTATGCATCACCATGATCTTGTGTGTGCGTAGGAATTTTTTTTAAATTACTACGTTCCCCAACAGTGGCATCCGAGCCTAGGTTTTTATGGTTTGATGTTTTGCACGAGTAGAACACAAGTGAGTTGTGGGCGATACAAGTCATACTACCTAACAGCATGTCATACTTTGGTTCAGCGGTATTGTGAGATGAAGCGGCCCAGACCGACATTACGCGTACGCTTACGCGAGACTGGTTTCACCGCTACGAGCACTCGTTGCTTAAAGGTGACTGGTGGGTGTCTTTCTCTCTCACTTTAGTTGAACCGAGTGTGGCTACGCCCGGTCCTTGAGAAGGTTAAAACAGAGTCTATTTGACGAAGTATCGTTGTTGTTTTGATGCGTAGGTGAGACTGGTTCTTGCTTAAGCCCGTAGCAACCACGTAAAATTTGCAACAACAAAGTAGAGGACGTCTAACTTGTTTTTGCAGGGCATGTTGTGATGTGATATGGTCAAGACGTGATGCTATATTTTATTGTATGAGATGATCATGTTTTGTAACCGGTTATCGGCAATCGGCGGGAGCCATATGGTTGTCGCTTTATTGTATGCAATGCAATCGCTACTGTAATGCTTTACTTTATCACTAAGCGGTAGCGATAGTCGAGAAGCATAAGATTGGCAAGACGACAACGATGCTACGATGGAGATCAAGGTGTCGCGCCGGTGGCGATGGTGATCATGGTGGTGCTGCGAGAGATGGAGATCACGAAGCACAAGATGATGATGACCATATCATATCACTTATATTGATTTGCATGTGATGTTTATCTTTTATGCATCTTATCTTGCTTTGATTGACGGTAGCATTATAAGATGATCTCTCACTAAATTATCAAGAAGTGTTCTCCCCGAGTATGCACCGTTGCCAAAGTTCGTCGTGCCCAGACACCACGTGATGATCGGGTGTGATAAGCTCTACGTCCATCTACAACGGGTGCAAGCCAGTTTTGCACACGCAGAATACTCGGGTTATACTTGACGATCCTAGCATATGCAGATATGGCCTCGGAACACGGAGACCGAAAGGTCGAGCGTGAATCATATAGTAGATATGATCAACATAAGATGTTCACCATTGAAAACTACTCCATTTCACGTGATGATCGGTTATGGTTTAGTTGATTTGGATCACGTGATCACTTAGATGACTAGAGGTATGTCTGTCTAAGTGGGAGTTCTTAAGTAATATGATTAATTGAACTTAAATTTATCATGAACTTAGTACCTGATAGTATCTTGCTTCTTTATGTTTGATTGTAGATAGATGGCTCGTGCTGTTGTTCCGTTGAATTTTAATGCGTTCCTTGAGAAAACAAAGTTGAAAGATGATGGTAGCAATTACGGATCGGTCCGTAACGAGGATCATCCTCATTGCTGCACGTAAGAGTTACGTCTGGATGCACCGCTGGGTGCGAACTGCTTCTTTGAGCAACACCGGATGTTATGAGCGTCTGGCGAGCAAAGCTGATGACTACTCTATAGTTCGATGTGCCATGCTTTACGGCTTAGAACCGGGACTTCAACGACGTTTTGAGCGTCATGGAGCATATGAGATGTTCCAGAGTTGAAGTTAATATTCCAACAGAATGCCCGAATTGAGAGATATGAAGTCTCCAATAAGTTCTATAGCTGCAAGATGGAGGAGAATAGTTCATTAGTGAGCACATACTCGTAATGTCCGGGTACTACAATCACTTGACACAATTGGGAGTTAATCTTCCGGATGATTGTGTCATTGATGAATTCTTCAATCACTGCCACCAAGCTACAACGGCTTCGTGATGAACTATAATATGCAAGGGTTAGCAAAGACTATACCGAGCTCTTCGCAATGCTAAAGGCTGCGGAGGTAGAAATCAAGAAGGAGCATCAAGTGTTGATGGTCAATAAGACCACTAGTTTCAAGAAGAAAGGTAAAGGGAAGAAGAAGGAACTTCAAGAAAAACAGCAAGCAAGTTGCTGCTCGGAGAAGAAACCCAAGTCTGGACCTAAGCCTGGCCCGAGTGCTTCTCTGCAAGCGCATAGTCCTTTGAAGCGGAACTGCCCCAAGTATTTGGCGGATAAGAAGGATGGCAAGGTGAACAAAGGTATATGTGATATACATGTTATTGATGTGTACCTTACTAGAGCTCGCAGATAGCACTGGTATTTGATACTGGTTACATTGCTAATATTTGCAACTCAAAGCAGGGACTACGGATTGCGAACACCGGCAAAGGACGAGGTGACGATGCGCGTGGAAATGGTTCCAAAGTCGATGTGATCGCGGTCGACACGCTACCTCTACATCTACCTTGGGATTAGTTTTAGACCTAAATAATTGTTATTTGGTGCTGCGTTGAGCATGAACATTATATCTGGATCTTGTTTGATGCGAGACGGTTATTCATTTAAATCGAGAGAATAATGGTTGTTCTATTTATATGAGTAATATCTTTTATGGTCATGCACCCTTGAGGAGTGGTCTATTTTGATGAATCTCGATAGTAGTGATACACATATTCATAATGTTGAAACCAAAAGATGCAGAGTTGATAATGATAGTGCAACTTATTTGTGGCACTTGCCGTTTAGGTCATATCGATGTAAAGCGCATGAAGAAACTCCATCTTGATGGACTTTTGGAGTCACTTGATTATGAATCACTTGGCACTTGCGAACCGTGCCTCATGGGCAAGATGACTAGAACCCGTTCTCCGTACTATGGAGAGAGCAACAGATTTGTTGGAAATCATACATATGTATGTATGTGGTCCGATGAATGTTGAGGCTCATGGCGGATATCGTTATTTTCTCACCTTCACAGATGACTTAAGCAGATATGGGTATATCTACTTAATGAAACATAAATCTGAAACGTTTGAAAAGTTCAAAGAATTTCAGAGTGAAGTTGAAAATCATCGTAATAAGAAAATTAAATTTCTACGATCTGATTGTGGAGGTGAATATTTGAGTTCTGAGTTTGGTCTACATTTGAAACAATGCGGAATAGTTTCAGCAACTCACGCCACCGGAACACCACAGCGTAATGGTGTGTCCGAGCGTCGTGTCGTACTTTACTAGATATGGTGCGATCTATGATGTCTCTTACAGATTTACCGCTATCGTTTTGGGGTTATGCTCTAGAGGCGGCCGCATTCACACTGAATAGAACACCGTCGAAATCCGTTGAGACGACACCTTATGAACTGTGGTTTAGCAAGAAACCAAAGTTGTCGTTTCTTAAAGTTTGGGGATGCGATGCTTATGTGAAAAAGCTTCAACCTGATAAGCTCGAACCCAAATCGAGAAATGTGTCTTCATAGGATACCCAAAGGAGACAGTTGGGTACACCTTCTATCACAGATCCGAAGGCAAGACATTTGTTGCTAAGAATGGATCCTTTCTAGAGAAGGAGTTTCTCTCGAAAGAAGTGAGTGGGAGGAAAGTAGAACTTGATGAGGTAATTGTACCTTCTCCCTTACTTGAAAGTAGTTAAATCGCGAAACCGGTTTCGAGACATCTACACCAAGTAGTGAGGAAGTTGATGATGTTGATCATGAAACTTCAGATCAAGTTCTCGCAGAACCTCGTAGATCAACGAGTAAGATCCGCACTGAGAGTGGTACGGTAATCCTGTTCGGAAATCATGCTACTAGATCATGATGAACCTACAAACTATGAAGAAGCGATGGTGAGCCCAGATTCATAAAATGGCTTGAGGCCATGAAATCGAGATGGGATCCATGTATGAAAACAAAGTATGGACTTTGGTTGACTTGCCCGAGGGTAGGCAAGCAATAGAAAACAAGTGGATCTTCAAGAAGAAGACCGACGGCGACGGTAATATTATCGTCTACAAAGCTCGACTTGTCGCAAAGGGTTTCGACAAGTTCAAGGGATTGACTACGATGAGACCTTCTCACCCGTAGCGATGCTTAAGTCTATCCGAATCATGTTAGCAATTGCCGCATTTTATGATTATGAAATTTGGCAAATGGATGTAAAGACGCATTCTGAATGGATTTACGGAAGAAGAGTTGTATATGATGCAACCGAAGGTTTTATCGATCCAAAGGAGCTAACAAAGTATGCAAGCTCCAATGATCCATCTATGGACTGGTGCAAGCATCTCGGAGTTGGAATAAACGCTTTGATAGTGTGATCAAAGCATTTGGGTTTATCTGACTTTTAGAGAAGCCTGTATTTACAAGAAAGTGAGTGGGAGCTCTGTAGCATTTCTGATATTATATGTAGATGACATATTGCTGATCGGAAATGATATAGAATTTCTGGATAGCATAAAGGGATACTTGAATAAGAGTTTTTCAATGAAAGACCTCGGTGAAGCTTCTTACATATTGGGCATTAAGATCTATAGAGATAGATCAAGACGCTTAATTGGACTTTCACAAAGCACATACCTTGACAAAATTTTGAAGAAGTTCAAAATGGATCAAGCAAAGAAAGGGTTCTTGCCTGTGTTACAAGGTGTGAAGTTGAGTAAGACTCAATGCCCGACCACTGCAGAAGATAGAGAGAAAATGAAAGATGTTCCCTATGCTTCAGCCATAGGCTCTATCATGTATGCAATGATGTGTACCAGACTGATGTGTGCCTTGCTATAAGTTTAGCAGGAGGTACCAAAGTAATCCAGAGTGGATCATCGGACAGCGGTCAAGAACATCCCAAATACGAAAAGGACTAAGGATATGTTTCTCGATATGGAGGTGACAAAGAGCTCATCGTAAACAGTTACGTTGATGCAAGCTTTGACACTGATCCGGACGATTCTAAATCGCAGACCGGATACGTATTTACACTAAACGGAGGAGCTGTCAGTTGGTGCAGTTCTAAACAAAGCGTCGTAGCGGGATCTACATGTGAAGCGGAGTACATAGCAGCTTCGGAAGCAGCTAATGAAGGAGTCTGGATGAAGGAGTTCATATCCGATCTAGGTGTCATACCTAGTGCATCGGGTCCAATGAAAATCTTCGTGACAATCTTTGAGCAATTGCCTTAGCGAAGGAATCCAGATTTCACAAGAGAACCAAGCACATCAAGAGACGCTTCAATTCCATCCGGGACTTAGTCCGGTGGGAGACATAGAGATTTGCAAGATACATACGGATCTGAATGTAGCAGACCGTTGACTAAGCCTCTTCCACGAGCAAAACATGATCAACACCAAGACTCCATGGGTGTTAGAATCATTACTATGTAATCTAGATTATTGACTCTAGTGCAAGTGGGAGATGAAGGAAATATGCCCTAGAGGCAATAATAAAGTTATTATTTATTTCCTTATTTCATGATAAATGTTTATCATTCATGCTAGAATTGTATTAACCGGAAACATGATACATGTGTGAATGCATAGACAAACAATATGTCACTAGTATGCCTCTACTAGACTAGCTTGTTAATCAAAGATGGTTATGTTTCCTAACCATGAAGAAAGAGTTGTTATTTGATTAACAAGGTCACATCATTAGTAGAATGATCTGATTGACATGACCCATTCCATTAGCTTAGCACACGATCGTTTAGTATGTTGCTACTGCTTTTATCCATGACTTATACATGTTCCTGTAACTATGAGATTATGCAACTCCGTTTACGGAGGAACACTTTGGTGCTACCAAACGTCACAACGCTCGGGTGATTATAAAGGAGTACTACAGGTGTCTCCAAAGGCGATGTTGGGTTGGCGTATTTCGAGATTAGGTTTTGTCACTCCGATAGTCGGAGAGGTATCTCTGGGCCCTCTCGGTAATACACATCACTTGAAGCCTTGCAAGCATTACAACTAATGAGTTAGCTGTGAGATGATGTATTACGAATCGAGTAAAGAGACTTGCGATAACGAGATTGAACTAGGTATTGGATACCGACGATCGAATCTCGGGCAAATAACATACCGATGACAAAGGGAACAACGTATGTTGTTATGCGGTCTGACCGATAAAGATCTTCGTAGAATATGTAGGAACCAATATGGGCATCCAGGTCCCGCTATTGGTTATTGACCGGAGACGTGTCTCGGTCATGTCTACATTGTTCTCGAACCGTAGGGTCCGCACGCTTAAGGTTTCGATGGCGGTTATTATGAGTTTATATATTTTGATGTACCGAAGAAGTTCGAGTCCGGATGTGATCACGGACATGACGAGGAGTCTCGAAATGGTCGAGACATAAAGATTGATATATTGGAAGCCTATATTTGGAGTTCGAATGGTTCCGGTGAAATCGAGATTTTCTGAAAAAGCGGGGTTACCGAACCCTCCCGGAGGCTATCGGGCCTTAGTGGGCCTCGAGGGAGAAGAGGAGGGCCGGCCAGGGCAGGCCGCGCCCCTCCCCCCTAGTCCGAATAAGACAAGGAGGCGGCGCCCTTCCTTCTTCCCTCCCCAATCCTATTCCAACTAGGAAGGGGGAGTCCTACTCTGGTGGGAGTAGGACTCCTCCGCCCTCCCTTGGGCCGGCCGCACCTCCCCTCCCTCCTTTATATACGGGGCAGGGGCACCCTAGAACACACAAGTTTGATCTACGGATCGTTCCTTAGCCGTGTCGGTGCCCCCTCCACCATATTCCACCTCGGTCATATCGTCATGAAGCTTAGGCGAAGCCTGCGCGATAGAACATCAAGATCGCCACCACGCCGTCGTCTTGACGGAACTCTCCTCGACACTCGGCTGGATCGGAGTTCGAGGGACGCCATCGAGCTGTACGTGTCAAGAACTCGGGGCGTCGAGTAACGGCGCCGGGATCGGTCGGATCGCGAGGAGAACGTCGACTACTTCCTCTACGTTGTGATCGCTTCGCCGGGTCTATAAGGGTATGTAGACAACACTCTCCCCTCTCGTTGCTATGCATCACCATGATCTTGTGTGTGCGTAGGAATTTTTTTTAAATTACTACGTTCCCCAACAGATTCCCCCTCCCTTGGCACGCCCCTCTAGGGCTGGCCGGCCCTCCCCCCTTGCTCCTTTATATACGGGGGCAGGGGGCACCCTAAGACACACAAGTTGATCCTTGAGATCGTTCCTTAGCCGTGTGCGGTGCCCCCCTCCACCATATTCCACCTCGGTCATATCGTGAAGGTGCTTAGGCGAAGCCTGCGTCGATAGAACATCAAGATCGCCACCACGCCGTCGTCTTGTGGAACTCTCTCTCCGGAGCTTTGCTGGATCGGAGCCCGAGGAGCGTCACCGAGCTGTACGTGTGTCAAGAACTCGGAGGCGCCGGAGTAACGGCGCTGGGATCGGTTGGATCCCGAGGAAGCTCACGAATGGCGTTAACACTAATGAAGTCATTGAAAGCATTGGCTAAAGACCAAGAAAAATTATCGTTATTCTTGTCAAGAGGACATCGCAGAAGATTAAAGTCTCCCCAATAACCATCGGTAAATTACAGGACTCAATCTTGATCGAGAGTTCATTAAGGAAAAGATTCGAAAGAGAGTGATCCGCAGGCTCATAAACAACGATAAACTCACATAGGGTATTCATAGATTTGTGAGATAAAACAACACTGGCCCAGAAAAACCCATGATCAAAAGCAACAAAATCAAAAATATCCTTATTGGAGCCGATCAAAATCCCACCAGAGTGGCCCGAAGCAGGTAGAAATTGCCAATGGAATCTATCCATACCCACGATAGCAGAGAGCTCACTAGGGGAGAAGGAATCCTTAAAAGTTTCAACCAGCCCCACAAAATCAATAGAATTAGAACGAACCAGATCTTTAAGTTGGTCACGGCGCCCCCTAGCACCGAACCCCCTAATATTCCAGAATAAAGCCCTCATTTATACGAAAGGTTCTTGATACGGAGACTCGACCTGCAGGGAGCCATGCAGGATTTAGAACGTTTATTGGCGCCCCTCTTGGCAAGGCAGGAAGGGGGCTGGCCACTACCAGCACCCGAAGCCTCCCCCGCATCACAGCCATCATCCGCGGCCCGCGAGGCAACAGCCTCTTTGGCTTTCGCAATAGCTGCCTGAGCCAATTCATTAGCCCGAATAATGGCAAGAAGCGAACTAGGAGAACCAACAGAAGAATCAACCACCACACGCACATCCGACATAATGTTTAAAAGATGATCATCAGACATCGAAGGTAAAACCACCCGAACCGGAGAAACAGCGGCAGATGAGGATGGGGAGGTACTTGGGGGAGGGAGGTCCTTCGCCGCAGCCCGCTTCTCCGCCCTTTCCAGGATAGAACTACCAGAATGTACCACCCACCTACCTTTGCGGGCCGTGGATACCGGGGAACGGATAGCAGGCGACCGCGCAGCAGGAGAGCCAACATGTGGGCCCGAGCGGGACATGGAGCCCAGATCTTGATCAAGACGCCGACAAATCCCCGTCATGGATTGCTTCGAGCCCGACAAGTTCCGGCTCTTAGCCAAGTACTTGTGAACAGAGGATTTCTTCTTCGAGGGGGGCTGGGATTCCACCATATCACGAGCAGGAGAGACAGGAAGATCTTCAATACCCGAGCGGGTGGGGGATAGAGGGCGAGCAGGAAGATTGGAACAAGCACCAGACACAGGAGTAGCCGAGCAAGGCGGAGCCTTTGGCAGATCAGCGACAGCTGCAGGAGCATTCTGAGCAGCAGGGGGATCACCGAGTCGTCACGAGGAGCATCACCACACGGCGCTTGAGATTGAAACAACTCTCGTTCTGAGTCTGCCAGGCCATCCCATTCGGATTGAGTGAAGCGGAGATTAGACCCAAAGCTCTGATTAGGGCCGCCAAAGGAACCGTCCCCTTCCTTGTCATGCTTATCCGAAGGATTAGCAGGAGGAGGGGGGAGGTGGAGCTTAGAAAGCCGCCGACGCCCCCCTCCACCCGCACCCGCAGCCTAATACCATTAGGAGAAGGGTAAACATCAATAAAGCCATGCACCCGTTCAGGATCAACGCACCAAACCTTCATCCTAGCAGGACCAACCTTGTTCAAAGACTCCTCATCCACCTCAATGGGTTTCCCAATCAAAACCCCAAAGGACATGAGAAAAGCAGACGAGCGCAGACCAGCAGGCAAATCATCGATCAGCACCCACACTTGAGAGAGAGGGCCAACTGCAGTACCATTGTAAGAAGCCGCTCTAACAGAGACCACCAGTTGGTTGAGAGGCAAGGTGAAACTGGTACAGGATGCGATCATCCGCAAGCATTCTTTGGAGGGGAACACCACAGAGAAGTCAAAGTCCGATAACTACACAACTTGCCAGTCCCATCCAGCCACATCCCAAATGCGAAACCCTTCCAGAAGAGTTTGGGGCGAGATCTTTTGGTCCTTGACAGAGACAATCGCCGCATTGGACAGCGCAGGTGCCACCTCCCGAACAGGCAGGTCACCATCAAAGGCGAAGAAGGAGCAGCCAGGGAGGCCCAGACCGAACTGGAGGACCGCGGGAGGTTTCTGCCTATCCATGCAGTTGACCGTTGGGTGACCATCAGAGCGACATATCAAGCAGAATGGGGGATTGGTGCAGCGAGACTGGAAGTGCCCCGGTCTGTGGCAAGCGAAGCAGGTGACCGCCGAAGGGTTGCTGTGGGAGGAGGGAGAGGGACGGGGTTGCTGATGCGACGGGGGAGGAGGAAGGATCCCATCCCCCATGCCCGGAGGAAGGGACGCCCCCGAGGCCGGACCAGGTGGCCGACGCGCCGGCCCCGCGAAGGATCGAGGCGGCGGGCGAAAACCAGATCCAGCCCCGAACGAGCGAGGTGGCGGGGGAGGCAGGGGCCGAGACGGGGCAGACGAGCCACGCCCCGCACCCTGAACAGGGAGGGAAGCCGAGGACGAAGACACCCCACCACCGGAGGCCACCGCCGCCTCCCACGGATCCAGCACCGGAGAAGGAGAAGGACCAGATCCAGAGCCCTGCGGACCAGATTCAGACACCCTCCTCTCCGAAACCTTGCACCGCTCCGGACCCGGCTCGGGCCTCGCAGCTCAGCTCGCTGCTTTCATCGCGCCGCTGCTCACAGCGCCTGCTCCGACTCCAGCTTGAGCGGAGCGAGGCCTCAAGCTCCAGATCCACCATGGAGGCGGGGAGTCTCGCGCGCCGCTTGCTACAGAAGCGCCTGCAGAAGAACCCCTAGATTTGTCCATGGAGATCACCGCAGCAAAAGGAAGAAGGAGGGGTGGAGGTGGGGGGATCTAATGAAGCGACGGATGGGAAGACGGTAGTGGCGCAGATCAGAGGCGGAAGCAGGAAACCCTAGCTGGGGGAACCGAACCGCATGGGATCCATATATAGCCCGAGCGAGCCGTGCCCCCCTGGGCCCGACTCGCCAAATGGGCCAAAGAAGGGTGAGGAGCCGGTAACCGGGCGTTGGGCCCAACTGGGCCAAAAGGAACGAGAGGGGGAAAGTCGACCACCGAAGAGATGGAGGGGGGAGGGGAGGCCCACTAGCCACCACCACCCGGCCAGGCCCAGCAGGCCCACACGGGGAGCAGGCCCGCAGGCCGGAGGCCACCGTACGGAGATCTGAATCTAGGTTACACGGAGCGACCACCGGCCCCGCCGCCGCCGCCACCGGCGATGACGGCCACAGCAAAGAATTAAGACGGAGATGGAGATGGAGAGCCTCCAAGCTCCCCATCGAGCACAACCCAAGACACCGGGAGCGGGAGATCACCGCAAAACTTACAGATTCTGCCGACGCCGCGAGATCCGGGTCCAGCCGTCGACCGACGGAGACACCACCACCGGCCGGCCCCGACCCCCGGGGGCGAACTTACGAAGGAGAGGGACGGCGCAGGCCACCCCCGCCCCCCCAGAGCAGGCCACCGCACCACCGGGGGAGGAGGACAGAGACCGTGAATCCTCCTCATCCGACACCAGGGCCCAAAAACGAGATCCAAGCACCGGCAGCGGAGAGGAGGGAGAGGAGAGCCCCACTTGCGGGGAAACAGGGGGGAGAGGGGGAGAGCAGCAGCACGCGGAGGGGAGGGCGACCGGCCGCCGGCCGCCGGCCACCGGGGAAGGGCGGGGAGCAGATCTACCGAGACGAGGAAGAGGGGAGGGAGGGAGGGAAGGGAGGGAGGAGAGAGGAGCCATCCGCCCGAGCCCAGGGAGCCGCGTTCTTCAGCCGGTGTCGGTATCTACTATCACAATTATCCTTCTAAGCTACACCTTCTCCACACAAAAATCCATCTAAGTTACACCGAAGCATTGCACTTTCTGAGTTCACGCAGCAATTGTACTTGGTATTTCTCAAATCCTCGACCGATTCTAGAAACACAACATCTGCAGTAATACCTGATTTCATGCAGGAAACATTGACACAAGTGAGCATAGCACCATCTGTGAACGGGTAGCTACATAGAGTTTTTTCCGGTGCTGCCGCTTCTAGTTCTTGTCGAGCAGTTGCAGACAAACCGGGAGGTGTCTCTATAGGCAAAGTTTAGAGACAGGCATGTGGACCCCAGCTTAGAATGCCATGCAGCCTCTAAGGGCATCTCCAATGGTTGTAAGATAGTTGTTGGTAGACTTTGCCACATAGGATTTTTGATGATGTGTCATGCAATAAATGAGGGAAGAGAAGAAGGTTGTATGTACATGAACCAACACCTCTTGCACAAGCTCCGATGTAGAATGAGAGAGCACCTTATTTATTGTCTCGCATCCTATTGGGCAAACTAGATACAATCCATTGGAATTGTTGTATGTTAAGGTGTTGGTTGATGACATGGCATATTTTACCAACAAGCTAACATACAGACTATTGGAGATGCCCTAAAGGCTGTGGATGCCTACAGACCATATGCTCTGTTTTATCGAAGGATTAAAGTTTAAACAAACATGAATAGGTTCTTCCAATGCACAATAATAAAATGGTGAAGAGAAGCAACTCAATCAATCAATCCAGACCACAATATATATGACATCCTCAATCTAGGCTTGCGGTTTTATTATTCATGGTTTGCCGAAAATTGTACATCTTCCACACGAGATCTATGCACTCTCGCGGACACTCGCAAAGCCTCTCCCGCGTAATTGAGTTTCTAAAAAGGCGTAAAAATGATAATTACCAACGTTAAAAATGCGACAAGTTCAGCATCGGCGTCCTAGATGCATGCCTGGACATGGCCGGAGGTGGGTGGGAGATCAGGCGAGTCCGACGAGCTTCTCGCTGAGCTCCCAGACCTTGCGGGCCTTCTCGGGGTCGCTGGCCTCCTGCGAGAGCTGGTTCTCGAAGGACGCCGAGTCCTTGTTCCAGCTCCAGTACACGCCGGACTTGGTCAGGCTGGGCTCCGCCACCACCTGCGCCAGCCTCTTGCCGGACTCCGCCTCGGACACGAACCCCTTGGTGATGAACTTCTGGAATGGCGGGAAGAGTGTCCGGAACAGCGGGATGTGCTCGCGGAACAGCCCCGTGGTGGCGATGCAGCCAGGGTAGAGCGAGGAGAAGGTGATGCCGGTCTCCTCGTGGTACCGCCGGTGGAACTCCTGCATGGTCAGCATGTTGCACACCTTGCTGTCCTTGTACGCCTTGGCGCCGTCGAAGCTCTCGTCGCCGTCGATCATGGCGGAGCCGGACGCGCCGCTGAGGCCGCCGGCGAGCCCGCGGAGGTCGCCGAGGCTGGCCTTGGGCGGCACGTTGCCCGCGAGCGTGTTGCTGTTGCCGGTGATGGAGCCGACGATGACCATGCGGCGGGACGGGTAGTCGGACTTCTGGAGGTCCTCCATGAGGAGGCGGGCGAGCAGGAAGTGGCCGAGGTGGTTCACGCCCACGCTCATCTCGTGCCCGTCGGCGGTGAAGGTCGGCGTGCGCGCCGTGGGGCGGTAGATGGCGGCGTTGCACACGAGCACGTCCAGCGGCATCTCGGCGCGGCGGAACGCGTCGACGAACTGGCGGACGCTGTCGAGCGAGGCGAGGTCGAGGTGCATGATGGTGTAGCTGCCGTCAGCCATGCCCGCCGCCTTGGCCGCCTTGGAGGCCTTGAGGAAGTCGCGGCACGCCATGACGACGTGCCACTTGCCCGTCTCCGCCAGCGCCTTGGCCGCCGCCAGGCCCAGCCCGGAGGACGCGCCCGTGATCACCACCACGCCCTGTCGCAGCGTCTTCTTGCTGCTGGGCGACGACGTGGTCGAGCCCGGGCTTGTCGTCACCGGGGACGGCGCTGTGGCCACCTGCGTCCTCACCGCTAGCGACGCCTTCTTCGTCTTGCTGCTCACGCCGAGGAACGCCGCCGTGTCCTTCACCACCACGGCGCCAAAGCCGCTGCCCTGCATCCATCAAAAGAACAAAATACACGTCCATGAATCTCACCACCGGCGCCAAATATATCCAGCAACAATGTGCATTGGGTTGATTAGTTACCTTCTTGGGAACGGAGAGTGTGGATGGGAGGAGCTGGAGAGCCATGGATGACGGTGAGCTCGGACGGACGACTGTCGCTAGCGAGCTCGAGCGTGCGCCGCGAGTAGTGTACTGCTGATGTACTGTACTTGGCGAGTTGGTGAGTGAGCTCTCGCTCGCCGGCGGCATTTATACACAGGAGGAGCACCACGGGCTGCGGATAACGGCGCGTGGCCGGAGCCACCGTGGCGCCTCCACAGCCAATCACAGGGCGTGGACGGGATTTTCTGGGACGGATTTGTCCCCATCGACGCGCCGCGCGTGGATATTTCTGTCCGCTTTTCCGACGGCGACGCCGCAGGATCCTCTGCGCCAGGCCCTGCCGCGGCTACCTCCAAACCGCTGCCATGGCAGCGGATCGATGGCCGGACCTGCGTGGCGAGCGGGCTGGGCGGAGCACGGGATGGGGTTGCCGGCAAATCTGGAATAATGCAGCATGGCCTGCATGGGTGAGGGCGTGTGGGCCCGGCACGTAGATCTGTCCCTTTGCGACGCGCCACGACGCCACGTCGGCGCCGGAAGTGCCCATGTGAACGTGCGGTATGCGACTGGCTGTGGGCGCGACACGTAGGATCGACCCATTGGGTCTGGGCCGACGTGGCGTCCTAGCTGGCAGGCTGTGCTCGCGCCTTTAACCTCCCGGAGCCATGCATGTCACGTGTCCTACTTCTATATTCTACTGTATCCTTTTATGGCTTTACGAACCTTGTCAAATGGAGCAGCGTCCATGGCACGGTGTGTTTGTGCCATTCACCTCGGAAGACAGGGAAGAAACCGACCGTTTTGGAGCCAAGTTGCATGGCTATCTTCTTCACGTGAAAGTGAAACCATATGGGAGCACGTGAGTGGGAGAGCGGGGGTTCCATGTCGATCCATGCAACTTTACTGCATTTGCCACGCGCGGGCAAATTTGGTGTTTTGACCCTTTGGACAAAGTTTAGCTGGATTTAACCCCATCTAAAAGTATTTCAAAATCTGGCCCTTTTTCTATCACCGTTGTCTCTGACGGTAGGGTAACACTGCCTACCATCACAATCTCTAATGCTATGATATCGTCATAACATGAAAAATACCCTACCTCCAAAATCCTTGACGATAGACTATCCTACTGCGAGGTTTTCGGCGGTAGGGTCTGCCATAACCATCCCTTTTAAAATGTGGTCGCCCGTGCATGCATGTCGGCTGGGTTGGCTAGCGTTTTGCACAGATGTGTCGGTTGCCTATTGTCTGCCTAGCTTTATATGCATGCATGTCGAAAAATGAATTGTGCAGTTATATTTCAAGTTAGCCAAGGAAATATTTGACAAAAATGAATTGGAGAGCACAAACGGTCGAAGACCATGAAGTCCTGGCATCTTCGTAGGAGGCTGAGGCCGATGGCGCGCATTGTCGTGCGCGTCTAATTTGGCTCTACAAATTTCAGGGGTATGAAGTAGTCTGTATATAATACTCCCTCCGTTCCTAAATATAAGTCTTTAAAGTGATTCCACTATGGACCACATACAGAGCAAAATGAGTGAATCTATTCTTAAAATGCATCCATATACATCCGTATGTAGTTTATAGTGAAATCTCTACAAAGGCTTATATTTAGAAACGGAGGGAGTAGTTTGCAATGCTTTGGAATGGTATTGTGCTTTCTTGCATCTCGTGTTTGTCTCGTTCATTTTACAAATAATGATATGTAATTGAAGAGAGGAATCTGAACAAAGCAGTGTGTTGATCTTTTTGGACGCCGATAAGTGCCACACGTGTGGGCGTTAGGGAGTTCGCCCACACATTTTGTGTGGTGTATAAGAGGAACAGCCCACACACCTACGTGTGGGCAAAACAAGTAATGCCCACACACCTCTTTTTTCCCCTCCCGATCCCTCTCACACGCGTGCGTGTGGGCGAAGTTGATAACGCCCACACGCCCGTATGTCAGGCCTCGTACCTCCTGGTCCCTTGACGCCACGCGTGATAGCCACTGCATACCATGAGTTGCCATGGTCTAGACCCTCGTCCATGTTCACTTAACTGCAGTTGCCATGTCGCTGAACTATGGTTGCCATGTCGGACAAAGGCAGTTGCCATGGTTGCTCAACTGCAGTTGCCATGTATGGTCTGATATAATGTAGTTGCCATGATTTCATAACTTTAGGAGTTGCCACATATTAACACTAGGCAGTTGAGGGAGTTGCCATGTGCTCACAAGCATGCTAGGGCAGTTGCCATGTAAAAGGAAGAGTTGCCATCTGCTACGTGCACGTTAGGGCAGTTGCCATGTAAAAGGAAGAGTTGCCATCTGCTTACGTGCATGTTAGGGCAGTTGCCATGTACGTGCACGTTAGGGCAGTTGCCATGCACCATGCAAAAACACATGGCAACTCGATAAAAGAGAGTTGCCATCTGCTTACGTGCACACTAGGCAGTTGCCGTGTACCCTGCAAAACACATAGCAACTCAGGTAAAAAGAGAGTTGTCACCTGCTTATAAAGCACACTAGGGGCAGTTGCCATGTGCACTGCAAAACACATGGCAACTAGCAGCTTGGGTGTGGGAGAGAAAACGGACGTGTGGGCGAGATGGCAAATGCCCACACACTAGCCCTTGTGTGTGCGTGCAAAGTGGCGTGTGGGCGAACTGCTGAACGCCCACACACCAGCCCCTCCTGTGTGGTGAAACAGCCGTATGGGCGACCGGGTGAACATCCACACACCAAGCCAGTCCTACGTAGCACTAGAAACATGCCAAGATTCGTGCGCTCACGAACGGACGCGGGTCCACGCGTGTGAGCGAGATGCAAACGCCCACACGTGTGGGCGTTAACATTTCCGATCTTTTTTCATAGTTCTTATGGACTTGTAGCTGGGTCATGTTTGGGTCTCAAAATGTAGGAGTTTCTAGGATGGTTGATGGATACATGTTGTGATTGATCGTGACCACTTTTGGCTCCTAAAAAAAGTTCTCTCGTGAAGGCCTCTACCACAACATCTAAAAATAGAAATATTAAGGAAAAAACAATATATTTGAGAAAATAAAATAGCCACTACAAATACTTCAGAAAAATTGTATAACACATATCCTCGCCCACAAGAGAATTCTACATTTAGTTTATCACAATAATGCTACAAGCCCCAACAAAGAAGTAAACACAACTTGTCAAATTTAATCATATTTGGTGTGTGATCGCTTCACATTGAAACTTAGATGCTATTATATACTCCCTCTGTTCCTAAATGTAAGTCTTTGTAGAGATTCTACTGGGTGGACTACATACGAAGCAAAATGGATGAGTCCACCCTTAAAATGCATCTATATACATCCGTATGTAGTTCATAGTGAAATTTCTACAAAGACTTATATTTAGGAACGGAGGGAGTAGAACCTATTGTATTGCTTCCATGCAATAACACAATATTCATTCCTGGAACTGGAAAATGATATGGTAGTAGTTTACCAGAAAATAAATAACTTTGTTTGCTAAGTATTTTACCATGTCTTTTAAGAATTATAGTTCGAGTGTAACTGGCTATTACCATACTGGCTATTGTGGGGCTAAGTGGCAGAGAGATTGCATTGCTCCACATTGTAGGCTTCTTCTACGGAGGTTGATCGGGAGATATGATCAAATATGTACATGTATTGCAGGCATCCATGGAATCCCAGATTTGTCTGAGAATAGGAAAGCAAACCATGTTAGCTCCAGTGAAACCATTGATAAAAAGTGACGATGTAGTATCTAATGGTTGAACCAATTATGAAGAAGCTAAGAAATGATCAGGTTACACTGACCAAAATGTTCAAGCCTGGAGAACTGGAGATTACAATCACCAGCATGCTAATTACACTGATGGGATAATAAGCTTCAGATAACAGTATATCTGGTTTCTAAACTATATGTTGATCGATCACAAAGCTAAGAAGTTCACCGATCAAAATGTTCAAGCGTTGTGAATAGAAGAATATGTATTGAAATTACTAATATGAGCAGTGCTTCTACTAATATAATTGTGAAGTGCACATGCTACCAAAAATGTAAGTATACTAGGGGCGCCAGCGAAGGTCATAAGTTTCAAACAAGAATCAATTTGTCTCCAAAAGTATCTCGTTTCTCGACACCTATAGGGCCGCTCTCCCTTTTCTGCCAGGTAGGATCCGTGGCCCTTAACGTGATGCCTCCCCGGCTTCGACGGGACGGGGGGCGGGCCACGTTGTCGATGAGGTCCTTGCTCTGGTCGTAGATATCTACGTCCTCCTCCTCGGCGATGTAGAGGCTCTCGATGTCGATGCCACTCACCCACTCCCTGACGCGGTCGCTCGAGAAGTTGGGGGTGACCCACTGGTTTGGGACATGTACGTCAGTGGCTGCAAATCATCCACCATCTTTTTTTCTCGTGCCCGGTCCATGTTGTGCGCGTCCGACATGTACCTGCCATCGGGGGATAGGGCAGCCGCCGCGCCATGCGCCTTTGCCATCCCCTCGGTAGACATCCATTAGGGTTGATTTTTTTTTGAGACACTCCATTAGGGTTGATGAGGCACCATGAGAGAGATGGGTCGAATGGATACATGGGCTTAACCTGGTGGCCGGCCCAATTAACCATAATGCAACGAATTTTCCACAGGGGTAGCTGCACTTTAGGACAGGACCCACTTAGCAGTAAAACATTAAATAAAACACAATCGAATGACCACAAAATAACATGGTGTGAGATCGGGCGGCCAGAAAAGGTGTGGGTGCGAGATGGCTTGGATTATGCTCAGTTATACTGTCCTAAATTTATACATGGTAATATTCCATAACTAGCATTTGTGTTCTGTACATGTTTTCTCTGCGTTGGAGGATGTGTATATCAATTTTTGGGGACATATCATTTGTGTTTCCTTACACAAAGTGTTCTAATATTGATCAATTAGGAGCATCCGACCAAGTTTGGTTGTAAATGGATAATATGTACACATCAAGCTCCAAAAACAAAAACTTATGTATTTCCATCCGCATCTGCGCACCGATTATGGCCATCCAATTTAAGAAATATGGCTATAAATTGACCCTCCCCCTCCTCCTCACACCTAACAGTTAGAAGCGATGGATCATCGGGGGAAGGCTAAGATCCAATGGATCACCGACAAGGCGAAGCGCAAGCGGTGCTTACGAAACGCCTACCCATGCTTGCGAAGAAGGCTCGAGAGCTTGCGATACTCTGCGACGTCCAAACTTGCATATGGTTGTGCCTAGCCGGCAAGATTGAACCGAAGGTGCTCTGGCCATCGCCGAAGGAAGCCGGCGAGATCCTGAGGCAGTACAAAGATAGGGTCGACTTGAAACAAATAAAGAATAAGAAGGAAGATGCAAGCTTCATCTAGGAGATGATCAACAAGGAGAAGGACAAGGGTTGTACAAAGTCCAACTACAGAACATCAACCTGGAGATCAAGGTCATGCTTAGTGACCTCTTCATCAACGGCCATCGGGGATTCGATGACATGCCCGACCACATGTCCCTAGTCCTCAAATGGAGGGTGGAGAAGTACCTCACGGACATCAACCACTAGTGCAGAACCGGGCATTAGCACCGGTTCGTAAGGCCCTATAGTGCCGGTTACATAACCGGCACTAATTAGTGGTCACTAAAGGCCCCCTTAGCACCGGTTCAGCACGAACCGGTGCTAAAGAGCTTTCCACGTGGCACTAGCCAGCGCCCGGCGACTCGAGGCCTTTAGTACGGTTGGTAACACCAACCGGTACTATAAGGTTTGGTGGGTTTTAGTTTTATGATTTCTTTTCATTTAATTTTGTGTTTCCATTTTAATTCTTTTTAGTTTGCTGGTATTTTACGATACTACACATTGTAAGCGTTATGCATATATATATATATATATATATATATATATATATATATATATATATATATATATATATATATATATTTCTAGTAGAACCAATCATGCATATATATATATCACATCAATGTCTCACAAATTAAACCACCATATTAATTAATTCACACATACACACATGTACAGATATATACAATTTCTCCTACATATGAATGTTGCCTTGAGCCAGTCTAATTGGTGCCTTGAACACGATGACAATTGAAAGTGGTTTTCATTGGGGCGGTAGCAGGTAATAGAATTCTCCATTCGGATTTATGACCTCGTCGAGCAAAAATCCCGCTATTTCCTCTTGAAGTGCTTCTCTGCGCTCCGTTTCTATGAGTTTCTCCGCACCTCTTTGAACTGTTAAGAAGGAGATCAATATGCATGTGTATTAGTTGTGTGACTAGCTAGATATCGATAATGGTGTAAAATTGTGAATAGTGTTCGACAAGCGTACCCATTGCTGTCTTTGAGATCTGCTCCTTTCGGACGCCATCATGCGAATATTCTCGCAAACGCAGAATGCACACAGATCGATACCTGCTACCGCTTGAGGCCTTTACGAGAATGGAATTTGATCGATAAAAATTAATCAAGCATGATAATTAAAGAGATGGCAGCTAGCTAGCTAGCTAGCTAGTACTATTAATTACTTACCTTGGGTGAAACCATTCAAGCTTTTGTTTCCATTCACCGGGCGTGACGCTGATGAATCTTGCCCAAGCCCTACCACCGACAAAGAAAATGAATAAAGGGTTATTAAATAGTTCATATCATGAAATGACGAACTAAATAGGCCAAGATATATAGTTAATAATGATTGAAATTACCTGTTGACTATCCCATACAGGATGTTAAAGTCAGTTTTTTTGAGACTAGTGAGTCCAGTACTTCAACTGTTCGGCGCCAACTTTAATGATACACAAGACCCAGTGAAATCTGCATATGCACACACGCTACATGTCTTAATTAAGCGGGCATATGTTAGCAAAAACATGTAGCTATAGCTAGTAGGCAAAAACAGAGAATTTGTAGTACAAGACAGTGTGACTCACCCAAAGTGGTAAGGAAGTAGTATATCTTCATTGTATTTGAGGCGCTTCAAGAACTCTAGCATGCTGTCCTCTACTTCCTTTGCATAACGTTCACTTATCTTCCATGTGAATTCATTAACGGTGTTTGGGTCAATGAACCCAATGCCATAGCGTCCACCTTTTCTCATTTCATATATCTTCATCCTGCATAATACCACAGAAAAGAATATAGTGAGGATAATTACAGGTAATGATTGATCTCAAAAGGATCACTACAGCTAGCTTGAGACTTAAATTATAGAAAGAAATCACTTACAGACAATAGCAACTGACGATAGATTTATTGAGTGCTTCCTTATTGTATAACTGAAACAGTTCTAAATACTCAACGGACCCAGCTTTCTCATGGTAGTAATGGTCCTCCTTGACATTCACCATGAGGGACACTCGATCTGAAATCTTGGTCATGTTCATGTACCATTGATGCAATTCATACATTCTCGTTGGGAGGTTCTTGACCTTGTCAGCGCGACCAAAGGTTGGCCACGGACATATTGCCGTTTACTTCATCCTCTCTAAGCAAAGGCATGGGCTCGATCTCGAGGAGTTGTCCAACAGTGATGTTGAGAACTTCAGCCTGCATTATATGCTCCTCCGTTATTACCACATTGCCCACCTCGGGAACATGCACTGTTTGCCCACAATAATATTGGGGCGCGATCGCCACCGTTGTTGGCACAACAAGCGAGGATCGATTATACCGCTGTTCTCCCAACGGGGAATGGTTCCCGCATTTTTTGGCAGCTGCTTCTTGTTTGCTCGATCCCGATGTAGACGTGCTCGCCTCCCTTTGTAGACGTGCTCGATTTAACTTCCTGATGTGGCGCTCATAAGCTGGTGGTTGAGCCATACGAATGAAGTGGTCAATCGTTTCCTCAGGCACTTTCTCCCTTGGCGGCGGTGGCGGTTTCGGTGCAAAATGGGCTTCCACCTCGGCCTTCGATATGGCTGTGATTTCCTCCTCGGACTTGTCATAAGACCTCTGCGGAAGAGGCTTCAGGCTTGGACCATATTTATACCGCTTGCCTCCGCCTGTACTTCCAGCTGTACTACCTCGACTCGTACGGTTACGCACCAGAGCTGCGGGGTGTCTCTGCGATTCTTGGCGGCGGAGATGGCTGACGGGACCGAGTTGGACGAGGAGGAGGAGTGGCCTGAGGTTGTGCCGGACTTGCAGGAGGAGTGGGCGTCGACGCTGTGGCGGACTTGGAGGATTGTCCCGACACTTTGCGGACTTGGAGGAGGAGGATTGTCCCGACACTTTGCGGACTTGGAGGAGCGGAGTCTGCTGACTCGGTGGCGGACTTCGACGAGGACTCGGGTGACCCGGTGTGGGTGGCCTTGGAAAGATGATGCAATCCTTTTTCCATAGGATGATACGATGTTTGGCCTCTCCGAGCGCGCCGCCGTCACCTCCAAAGAATGTCAAGCTGTAGCCCGAATATGGGTCCAGCACATCATCAACCACGACACGAGCATAGCCCGCTGAATCGGGTTGCCATGGAAGGTTGCCTCGGGGATTTGTGAAAGCGAGCCGTCCGCCACCTTCATGGATATGTTCTTCATTTTGTAGTGTAGCTCGCAGTTAGTGTTCTTCGTGATGTCATCCACGGGTATCTACCCAGCATTGGGTCGTCTCGGGAACCCACGCTGCTTCTCGGCATGGATGGGCGGTGCTATCCAATGCTGGATCATCCGCTAGCTGCTGCAGCTGCTGAGACCCCCTTTGATGGGTAAGTGAGTCGATCTGCTCCTGCTGCCGCTGGAATTTGACTGCCAATTCCGCTTGACTTGCTTCTAGGCCTTGAAGGCGTTCATAGTCCCACTTCCTCTGCTCCTCCTCCATCTTCCTCTTCTTCTCCTCCGCAATCTTCTTTCTCGCACGGGTTCTGTAGTCGGTGTTCCACCGAAAACCCTCATACCACGGAATAGCGCCCTTGCCTCGTGTTCTTCCCGGTGTTCAGATTTCCCGAACGCGCGAAGCTCGTCGTTCTCTCTGTGGGCTGGAACACCCCGTTCGTGCCTCTTCTATTGCAACAAGTATCGCATCGTCGGCTCCATTCAGACTTGCCCTCGTCGAAACTTTTCCTGTCTCCGGTCCAACTCCCCCATGCGCATAGAACCAAGTCCCGACCTGGCGGCCAGCTCTTAGTAACCGGAGTGACACCTGCATCCTCCATCTCTTTCTCGACTTATCCCACTTAGGCATTGCCACCGCATAGCCACCGCCCCAGCTTATGGAACTTATCCTTCTTTTAGGCATTCTTCTTGTTTATTCTCGACCGCCCTTAGCTAATTCCGAATCCTTGAATTTCACGAAATCGCCCAATGATCACGTTGGTTCTCCAGTGTTCCTTGAATATGGAGTCTTCCTTCCTCCGCCGACGTACTTGTTCCATTCACCATTCTTGTAGTTCTTGAATGCATTCGCCATCATCTTAAGAGCAGCCTCTTTGACTTTCTCGCACATCTCGCTACGTGAAATGATCTGGTAGGGTGAAATGTTCCATGAGAGTATCCCAAAGCAGTTCTTTTTGATTCTTGTCGACATAAGTAACATCTGGGCGTGGCTTTGCTGGCGCCCTCCATTCTTGAAGTTTGATCGAGTTGGTCCTTCACAAGAACTCCGCACCGATTTAATGAACTTGTTCGCAATCTTCTTAGGCGCTATTGGTTTGCCAAGACGGTCGCATGCCTCGATATTGTACTTTACGCCCGGCTTCAACTTTTGTTCGGGCCTCGTTTAATCATTTTTCTCAAGATTTGCTCGATCCGGATGGCTGAAAGAACAAAGATCGATTCGTTAATATATCTTCAAGACATTTAAAACATGTGATGATCACCAGATGCCCGCTTATATAAATATATATATACCTCGTCGGTGTTTGTTGTTTCAGGATCATGTTCTTCGTCATCGTCATAATCATTCATGACTTCGTCGTGATCGAATATCATATCACCCTCTCCGGTGTTGTTTAGAAATTCGGAGCCATCATAATCTTCTTCATTTTGATTATCATCTGCCTCACAGATCATATCGAACATGGTCTGTTCTCCTCTCTGTCGGTATTGTGCGCCATAGCTTTTGTTTAACTAATCCAAAAGAAATATAAAACAATTTAGTATTCAAATCTCGAATAATAGATATAATCTCGAATACATCGTCCCGAATAATAGATATAATCTCAATACATCGTCCGAATAATAGATATAATCTCGAATATATCGTCCGAATAATAGATATAATCTCAATACATCGTCCAGAATAATAGATATAATCTCGAATACATCGTCTCGAATAATATATAATATAGAAAAGTACATCACTGGCTATTAGCTAATAAAGATCGAATACTACAGAAGAATCTAGGACACTCGCGGTTCCTCCGGCGCGGGCAGTGGACACCCAAAGAGAAGGAACCCTCACAGGATCATAGCTGAAGTGAGATCCCCGAAGATACTGCCACGTATTGGAGAACCTGCCGCCCTCTAACGCAACCATGTAGCGATGGACGTGCTCGCCCTCCTCCTCGACACGGCGACGCATCACCTCCGGCGGGCCGGGTCCTCCGCACCAAATCGCCCATCGAACGCCACCAAACGAGATCGGGGTCGACGATCGGACCCGCGGTCGGGTTCCTCGTCAGCGGCGCGCCTCCAAGCAGCACCTCCCAGTGCCAGCCAGCGAGCCAGTCCGGACATGGGTCGGCTGGACGTCGTCATGACGGGTCGACGGCGAGGATGCGGGCGGCATCGTCGAGAACAAATACTAGCTATATGCCCGCAAAAAGTAACATTTTTTAATGATTGGATTTTGATAACTAAAATTTCTAACATTTCTATATATATAACTAACATTTCTATAACATTTCTAACAATGCTATATATAACTAACATTTCTATAACATTTCTAATATTTTAGAACTAAAAACAGAAAAAAAATTATAACATTTCTATATATATAACTAACATTTTATAACTATTTCTATAACTAAAAACAGAAAAATTTCTAACAATTCTAACATTTTTATAACTATATATTTCTATAACTAAAAACAGAAAAATTTCTAACAATTCTAAGTTTTTATAACTATATATTTCTATAACTAAAAACAGAAAAATTTCTACAATTTCAAACATTTCTAACAAATCTAACAATTCTAACATTTCTAACTATTTCTAAAAACAGAAAATTTTCTACAATTTCAAACATTTCTAACAAATCTAACAATTTCAAACATTTCTAACAATTCTAACAATGTATGTGTGTGTGTGTGTGCCACTCACCGGCCGGCGAGAGGCGACGGGCGCACAAGGCGACGGGACGGCGACGGCGCAAGAACGACGGCGGCGGCGACGACGGCGGCGACGACGGGACGGACGGGACGTCGGGCGGCGACGCGACGGCGGCGGCGGAGGGGCGACGGGACGGGCGGCGCAGACGACGGGACGGGCGGCGACGACGGGACGGGCGGCGACGGGCGGCGACGAAGGCGGCGGCGACGGGTCGGGCGGCGACGGGCGGCGACAGTGCAGAGGAGAAGAAGCAGAGGAGATGAGAAACGAAAATTTTGAAGTGTTTAGTTATATAGAAGGCACCTTTAGTACCGGTTGGTGCCACCAACCGGTACTAAAGGCCTGTTTTGCCAGCCAAGCGGCGGAAGCGACCCCTTTAGTACCGGTCGTGGCACAAACCGGTACTAAAGGGGCCTTTAGTAACGGTTTGTGCCACGACCCGGTACTAAAGGGTGTCTTGCTGCGCCGCCAGTGCGATCGGCAAGTTTAGTCCCACCTCGCTAGTCGAGGGCTACCATGACCGGTTTATAAGCCCCAGTGCGGTAGCTCTCTCGAGCTCCTCTCCTATTCAGGCCTACTGGGCCTATCTGTCCTCCTCGCCTTGTGGGCCTACTAGGCCTTCGCGGGCCTGCATCCTGGCCTAATGAAAGGTTGTATCGCTGGTCGTATGCAGGCCGCTTTGGCCCAGTAGGCGGGCTTTTTTTGCTTTATTTTTTTTGCTTTATTTATTTTATTTTATTTATTTTTGAGTTGTTTTTTGTTATATTTAGAGTTTCTTTGTGAATATTTTTGCTTTAGGTACAAAAAATTACAAACTTTCTCTTAGTGCCGGTAGATTTCAAATTTGAATAGTTTAAATTTTGAATTATTTGAAATTTGTGTGAATCACTAGTTTGTGAATAACTTAACTTTGAAAAAGTTTTTCCAGTGATTCTTTTTCTTATGTTCAATATTAGTGTGTTTTATCATTATATTCAATTTAGTAATGCTTAGGTTATTTAAAAATGAAATGCCTTTGTAACAGTTCAGTTTTAAATTGAAACCCCGATACTTCGAAAGAGATTGTCCATTTTGTACACGAAGTGCATCCAGTTTTTGTCGTAACCCTCTCTACTTTCTTGCACATGCTATTTATATGAAATTATGATACCATGCCAACTTTCAACCTTTTCTGAGTTCATTTGAATTGCTTTTCAATTTCAGGGTCATTTAGCTGGAAAAAAAATCAGTAAATGCATGAAAAGAATTTGTTTGCACATAAAATTTCTTCGCGTTTCAAATGCCAAAACACATAACAACCCTAACTATTACAGACATTCCCTCCTGGGGTGTGAAACACAGAAGAAAGTGATGATAGTGAAGCCGATCACATCCCAGATCTTTGGGTGTGAAACTTTTTCTTCGCGTGTGTCCCTTTGCGCCGTAACCATGGAAAATCTTCATCATTTAACGGGATGCTCGGGTCAATATTCACTGTGAATGGAGCAATTTCATCAAACTTTTCATAATCTTCTGACTTGTCTGTCTTGTCATCCACTCCCACGATGTTTCTCTTCCCGTAAAGAACTATGTGCTGCTTTGGCTCATCGTGCGATGCATTCGCTTCCTTATCTTTTCTTTTTCTTGGCTTGGTAGACATGTCCTTCACATAGAAAACCTGTGCCACATCATTGGCTAGGACGAATGGTTCGCTCGCATACGCAAGATTGTTGAGATCCACTTGTTGTCATTCCGCATCTGCGGGTCTTCCTTTACCCGCCTCGTGTCATATTGACCCATTTGCACCAAACAAAGGGACCTTTAAACCACGCCGATAGTCAAGTTCCCATATGTCCTGTATATAACCATAATATGTTTCCTTTCCGCCTTGGTTTCTGCATCAAAGCGGACACCACTGTTTTGGTTGGTGCTCTTCTTATCTTGGGCAATCGTGTAAAATGTATTACCATTTATCTCGCCCTTTGAAAGTCATTATATTCAAGATGGTAATCGGGACAGCAAGTACAGGTCATCTTCAATAGAGGTGGCATGCATGGTGCGTGTTCGCAACCAGTTGGCAAAACTCCTGGTTTGTTCACGTGTAATCCACTCATCGACCGCTCCGGTGTTTGGAGCGTAGCAAATTCTTGTGTTCATCCATATACGGAGCCACCAAGGTGGAATTCAGAGAACTGTAGTGTGCTTCAAAGAGAGAATGTCCGTCCATACATATTATTTGTTCCCCTCCTAGCGTGCCTTTTCCATCCAGATCGCCCTTATGCCGCGATTCAGAACACCAATCGGCTTAAGGTCGGAATAAAGTCAATACAAAACTCAATGACCTCCTCATTTTGATGGCCCTTGGAGATGCTTCCTTCGGCCTAGCACGGTTATGAACATATTTCTTTAAGACTCCCATGAACCTTTCAAAGGGGAACATATTGTGTAGAAATACAGGACCCAAAACGTTAATCTCTTCAAGATAGGTGAACTAGGACGTGCGCCATGATGTTGAAAAAGGATGGTGGGAACACCAACTCAAATCGACAAGACATTGCACCAAATCATTCTCAGAACCTTGGTATGATTTCTGGATCGATTACCTTCGAGAGATTGCATTGAGAAATGCACATAGCTTCACAATGGCTAATCGAACGCTTTTCCGGTAGAAGCCCCTCAATGCAACCGAAGCGATTGCGTCATAATCACGTGGCAGTCATGAGACTTTAGGTTCGGAACTTTTTCTCGCCATGTTTATTATTCCTTTATATTCGACGAAGCCGACGGTACCTTATATCGAGCGAGGCATTCAAAGAAGATTTCCTTCTCTTCTTTGGTAAGAGCGTAGCTTGCATGACCACGATGTATGCCATCTTCTCCGTGCATACGTTGCTGGTCCTCCGTGCCTCGTGTGTATCTTTTGTCTTCCCATACACGCCCAAGAAGCCAAGCAGGGTCACGCAAAGATTCTTCGTGGCGTGCATCACGTCGATTGCGGAGCGGACCTCTAGGTCTTTCCAATATGGCAGGTCCCAAAATATAGATTTCTTCTTCCACATGGGTGCGCGTCCGTCAGCGTCCTTCGGAACAGGTTGTCCGCCAGGACCCTTTCCAAATATCACCTTCAAATCCTTGACCATATCATGTACATCAGCACCAATGCGATGGCGAGGCTTCGTCCGTGATCCGCCTCACCTTTGAAATGCTTGCCTTTCTTTCTTACGGATGCCTGCTCGGAAGAAATCGACGATGTCCTGTACACATTCTTCTTACAACTATTCAAATATATACTGTCGGTATCATCCAAACAGTGCATGCATCCGCGGTATCCCTTGTTTGTCTGTCACGAAGGTTACCGAGAGCAGGCCAATCATTGATGGTCACGAACAGCAACGCCGAGGTCAAATTCTTCCCCATGTGCTCATCCCACGACGTACACTTGTTCCATTCCACAGCTGTAAGAGTTCTTCAACTAATGGCCTTAGGTACACATCAATGTCGCTTGCGGGTTGCTTAGGGCCTTGGATGAGCACCGCATCATAATGAACTTCCGCTTCATGCACAACCAAGGAGGAAGGTTATACAAACATAGAGTCACAGTGCCAGGTCTATGGTTGCTGCTCTGCTCCCCAAAAGGATTAATGCCATCTGCGCTTAGACCAAACCATACGCCCCTTGCGTCATCTCGCAAACTCCTTCCCGTATTTCTTTCGATTTTTCTCCATGCGACCCGTCGTGGGTACTCTCAACTTTCCGTCTTTCTTACGGTCTTCTCAGTGCCATCTCATCGCCTTGGCATGCTCTTTGTTTTGGAACAACGTTTCAACTGTGGTATTATAGGAGAATACCACATCACCTTGGCAGGAATCTTCTTCTGGGCGCTCGCCCTCGACATCACCAGCTCATCGCGGCTGATCTTATAGCGCAATGCACCACATACCGGACAAGCGCTCAAATCCTCGTACTCACCGCGGTACAGGATGCAATCATTAGGGCATGCATGTATCTTTTGCACCTCTAACCCTAGAGGGCGACAGCCTTCTTTGCTTCAGACGCACTTCTCGGCAATTCATTGTCCTTTGAAGCATATCCTTTATCATTACCAAGAACTTTCCAAATCCCTTGTCGATACACCATTCTCGCCTTCCATTGCAGCAATTCCAGTGTGGTGCCCAGCTTTTTCTTGTCACCTACGCAATTCGGTACAACAATTTTTTGTGATCCTCTAACATGCACTGCAACTTCTTCTTCTCCAAATCACTTGCGCAATTTCTCTTTGCATCGGCAATGGCCCGACCTAGATCATCAACGGGCTCATCTGATGCCTCTTCTTCAGCTTCTTCCCGCATTGTCGGCTCAGCTTCTTCCCGCATTACCGGCTCAGCTTCTTCCCCCATTGTTGTATCATCGTATTCAGGGAACCCATGGCCAGGATAGCTGTCGTCGTCCTCTTCTTCTTCATTGTCTTCCATCATAACCCCTCTTTCTCCGTGCTTGGTCCAAACATTATAGTGGGGCATGAAACCGGACTTAAACAGGTGGACGTGAATGGTTATTGACGTAGAGTAATTGTGACCATTCTTATAGACACCACATGGACAAGGCATAAAACCATCCGCCGCTTGTTTGCCTCAGCCATAGCGAGAAAAAGTATGCACGCCTCAACGAACTGGGGTGAGCATCGGTCATCGTACATCCATTGCGGCTCATCTTCATTACACAACACCGAATAGACCAAATTAATACAAGTTCATACATAAAGTTCATACAACACTTAAATGCAACAAACAAATAACTCTCTAGCTAAAGCATTTAAATGCAACAACAAATGCGATCAAGATCGCAACTAAGGTAACAATTGATCCAACAGCATAATGATACCAAGCCTCACTATCGATGGCATATTTTCTAATCTTTCTATTCTTCAAGCGCATTTTCTCCATCTTGATCTTGTGATCATCGACGACATCGGCAACATGCAACTCCAATTCCATCTTCTCCCCCTGAATTCTTTTCAATTTTTCTTTCAAGTACTCGTTTTCTCTTTCAACTAAATTTAACCTCTCGACAATAGGGTCGGTTGGAATTTCCGGTTCACATACCTCCTAGATAAAAATATCTATGTCAACTTGATGGGCATAATTTGTCATAAACACGAAATGCAACTAATAGTTTTAAAAGAGAATATACCACATCCGAATCATAACAAGGACGAGGGCCGACGGGGCGGATATCAAAACCATGGCACTATGTATAACAAACAACGTACGGGTAAGATAATTATTATATGATTAACTATATATCCAAATCACACAAACATCAATTTTTATATAAAATTACATGAACAAGAGGCTCACCACAAGGTGGTGCCGGTGACGGGACGGTGCGGGCGATCGACGGTGGTTACGACGGAGATTTAGAAGGCACTAAGTAAACCACACCTACATATGCAAACTAAGTGTTATTTTTGACCTCAAATTGCATATAAATCAAATACTAGCACATATATATATTTCCTCCCAAATTACTAAACTCACAAATTAGTAACTATATAAAGCATTGCAAGAGCTAATCTAGCAATGAGAGATGAAAGGACAAAGTTGCTAACCTTTGTGATCATTTGAATGGATGGGGGCCTTCAAATCTTGACAAATTTTGGGCAAAATGTGTGATGAGCTCGAGAGGAAGAGGGAAGAACAGAGAGAGAGGGAAAGGGGAAGAACAGAGCGAGCTCGGGTGGACGAAGGGTTTATGTAGGACGACCTATAGTACCGGTTCGTGGCACGAACCGGTACTAAAGGTGCTGGAGGGGGCCCAGACTGACAACATCCTGCCACCACTCTCATTAGTACCGGTTCGTGGCACAAACCGGTGCTAAAGGTTAGCCACGAACCGGTACTAATGAGAGCGGCCCGACTAGCCGTTGGAACCGGCACTAATGTATACATTAGTGCCGGCTCTAATACAAACCGGCACTAATGTGCTTCACATTTGATCCTTTTTCTATTAGTGAACACAGACCTCAAGGGGCTTCGTTCAGGATCAGCACAAGCTATGCAACGGCCTCCTCTTGCGCAAGGCAACTTCATTTCAACGGTGCCAAAGACCAAGTTAATGTTAATGGTTGATGATATAACTATGTTGCAACCACCTACCCTAATTGTTCAAACTCCTCTTCTGCAGGAAGACATTTTTCATGTGGTGCGAGTGCCTGATGATGTGCAGACAATTGATCCTCTCACCATGACACCACTGCCTCCTTCGATGGTGGATCCATCGCCTTATGATTATTTTGATGCTCCCATCACTCTCGATCGAGATCCCCACCATGATAGCTAACCCGACGCCTACAACAGCCACAACATACCTACTACCAGGAACTGTGTGCCATCTTCATCAAGGCAGATATATTTTTATCGTTGTCATTGAATCCACCCTTTCAGTATGTCAAGGGTTGCGCTCCTGTACCTACCGCAACGACTAAATGTAGATACACGTTGATTGATAAACCTAGCATTTTATTTTGTTTATTTTACCTGATTACTAATTGTTATTCCAAGAGCCCTAGGCCCGTTTTTGCACATTTTCTTTCCATCGAGTATCGAGTTTGATTCATGGCATTGGTGCGTTCCTTGTTTGATCTCCATGAGCTCGCACTAAATTTTGAAACATTCATGGTGGATATGTTTCCTTTTTTAAATGTAGTACATTGTACTTACGACGAATTCTATAGTGTAATCTTGTCATGTTATTAATTAATGGAAAACTAGTGGTAAGAAATTCGTTGACACATATTTTGATCAATTATCTCCTTTTGATCTTGTTCGTTGCATGTTTTGTTCTCAAGAAATGATTGCATGATTTTTATAACTAGTTTGTTTATTCATTTTTCTCATCATGAATTACTAGATGGAAACCGAAACTAGTTGTATACAAATATGCACATGTAATGCTGCAATTAAAATATTTTTCTATATGGTTGCACATATACATAATCCTAATAACTTAAGTCAATCATATGATAAATTGAATCGAGAATTCTAAAATGAGGAGGAGATCGACTATCGAATTGACAATAAACCACTAAGGTGTATTTTGGAAAACCACTCTGGCATGGCCAGATTCATATTCAAGAATTCGGAGCCCCGGAGAAATGCAAATATGCCCTAAAAAATCATATAGCTAACATAACTAAAGCACACTTCCATATGTGATAACCTGGTTGCATGATAGGGGCGAAGGGGATGTCGATCAATCTGCCAATAGCTTCAGTTTCAGGAGTCCGTACAACCACATGATAGACCCTAGTTGGGCAATCAGGCGATGAACTTGTTTTAAGGGAACTAACAGCCCCTCAAACGCCCTCCCTGGCGGCGACGGGGGAACCAGATCCGGCCACCCTCCGCCCTTCCCATCTCCCTCCCCACCTCGCCGCCACCGGAGGAACGGCCGGCGAAGCCGGCGCCGGTTCCCGGGATGGTGGCGGCGGGGCGAGACCGCTCCCTTTCGGTGGTGAGAGTCCGGATCTGAGGCGGCGGCCTCGCTGGTGCGGACGGCGTTCCCCCGGCGGCGGGGAGTGCTCGTCGGTGAGGTAGGCCGGGTCCCCTCGGCAGCGCGGACAGCGAGGTCCCGGTGGGCACAGGTCATGGCGCGGGGAGGCCCCGGGCTCCCCGCGTCAGATCGGAGGCGATCCTCGTCCGCTCGTGATGCATGACCTCCGGCTGGCATGGATCTCTGGCGTACTCGCGCCTGCGGATGTTGTGGCTAGTCCGGAGGTGGCGGCAGGGTGCTTGGCCGGGGGAAACCCTTGGCCGCCGGTGGCGGTCATGGCGTCGATGGCGTCCCGGACGCCATTCCCTCCTTGGTGGCGGCGCCGAGGCTAAACCTCCCCTGCCTCCCCCCTTCCCCTGTGCCCGGGTGAAAACCCTAGCCCCGGTGGCTAAGCGGCGGCGGCGCCACAGCGCCGACTTGGGCATGGGGATGTTGGGTGTGCATGGCGAGCTTGTCTGGTTCCTGGTGGCAGCCCGCCTGATCTGCTGCGTCGCAGCTCTGGGCAGTGTCTCGGGGCTGCGGTGCTTCTCTTCCGGCCATGTCTCCGATGGGGACCTCACCCTTCCTCACCTTGTACATGCCGTGGTGGAGCGGTAATTCATCTCACTCATTGATGGCGGAGAAGATCGGCGGCATGGCGCTGTGGAGGCTCGCCGCCCGATGCGCGGAGATGGACTCGCACAGGAGGAGGTTGCTGTCTGGCGTCATGGTGACGTCGATGGCGGAGTGGCCAGACAAGGTAGAAGCCTTAACATGATCTGAATACGGACCTGTGGAAGATGGTGGCGACGACACACGAGTGCGTCTGACCGGATTGTGCCCCAGATCCGGTATGTGGCTCGGCTGGGGCTTTCGAATAGGTTTCGGTTTCCGGCTTTTTGATGTTAGGCTTAGGTGAGTGGTTTGGGTAGTGGCCCAGCTAGCACCTCTTCATCATTTTGGATAGGAGCAGCGGCATGTGTTGCCAAGATGGTGGATTCAGACTCATTGTTGTAATAATTTGTAAGGTCCTCGAGAATAATCAATAAAGTGGCCGTATGCATCTCCCAGATGCAAAGGCCGGGGGTCATCCTCCTTTTCTAAAAAAAAAAAACAGCCCCTCAATTAGTTAGCCCTTCAAGCTTAGGAGGACAAGCGCACACTTGGAGGCCACATACTTGTTCAGTTTTTGTCAGCTCATAGAAAATGGCCTAAAAGTGCATCAATGAACAATAAACATGGCCCATGTTTTACGACAACACGCCATATTCCCCTGTTGGCATTCTTGGCTGCGAATTATCCACGGTCAAAAGAACCAAAGCAAAGCTTGGTGCGCTTTTGGTTTTCAATATCAACTCGGCAAATGAGATAGATATTACAAAAAAAAAGTGTATTAAGGAATTAATAACTTTTCTTGATTTACTAGCCTAATTGGCCAATAGAAAGAGGGGGGGGGGGATTCAATACTAGAAAAAGGGTGGAGGAAGAGCAGCTCCGTACACCAAAGGCTCCAATTACCAAACATGTCGCTAGCGAGTCAAGTGTAAAATAGACCGGGCTTCTATTCATTCCACATTTAAACTGAAAAAAGAGCCGTTGTTTTATGGTTGAAAGGGAGATGCATGATATGATGCTTGGGAGTTCCCTCGGCTGGTTAGCTCAAGCTTAATGTCGATGTTGGCTTTGAGAAGTTTTTAAGCATGGCTTACCGATCATTTTTGAAAGATTGAAGATAATCCTCATGCGGACCATTGTTTAAACCTAGCATGTGAGCTCGTAATAAAACTAGTGGTCTACTATCATATGCGGCTGCGGTTCCCGATTGCCCGCGGTGCTGGTAAATACGTTGTCACTGCAAACATTAGTCGATAGGGCATCGTTTCGTGTATGAAGAAAAGGAAAACGAGCGGGAAGTCAATTGCACTACCTGACTTGTGGTTCCAATATGGAATCGAAACCTTTTGCTCAAAAAAGACTGATTGTATTGTCTGAATTCATTGTGGTTACCATCTAACACCACTGCTTTTCTTGGCTTTTTGTGGAGAGATCTAGCGCCGCTTCCGAGAACATTTCAAAGATCAACGTTGTTGTCTACTGTATGTCTGGTTGGAGCAATATGGAGTGGCATGGGTTCGGGTCCGCACCGTGTACTATTCTACTGCCTGGTGAGGAGGTGGAATGGAATGCAGAGGTTTTACTCACAGGTGGAATGGAATGCGCTGATTTTACTCAAAGGAATGTTTATCCAATGTATATGAGAAACCAAGTCATTATGCAAAATCTACTGGAACACCTCGTTCCTCGCCGTCGCTGGGATTCCTGCCACGTGGCACCCAGGTTCATGAAACCAACTAGCCCTCTTCCCCTCTCGACCTCGGCCCTCTCACCTCTCACGTCTCAAAGAAATTGACAATTGATGGAAGTTTACGCATTTTTTTAATATTATATTTTCATAGATATTATTCACAAATGTTGATCACGCAGTCACGACACTACTTGTATAAGTAGATTTTATTTACCAAACTACCACAGGCAAATGGCAATGACGGAACCGTGTATACTAAAGAAACGAGCCTGCTGCGCATAGTATAACTTTTTTGAGGGATGCGCATAGTATAAATAGAATAGGAGGAAGATAGAGAGGGGCACTAAGTATTGATTTGTCTCTATGTATTCTTTATTGGGTACACGCAGCAAAAAAATGAGTCAACTTATTATGGACCGGAGGGAGTGGTTGCAATGGCAAAGCCCAGAAAAAGGAAAGGGTTGCAGTGGCAACATCTTGTTTAATATACAGTAGCAACGCCAACAGCATTTTTTCACTCCCCTATTAACAGCAACAATTTTTTACAGTACCAATGCTAACATAATTTCTTCACGGGAAACGCAATTAGACTTGGGTTACAAGAGAATAAATAGAGAAAACTTTAAAGATCCAGATTTTTTTTTTGCACCAGGGCTATTTCTCGCGTGTTGTGAGACGTAGATCCATCTCACCTCTGGCACTGCACAACTAGGCCGACAAAATTTTCACGGTTTTCTTCGTGTTTTCTCTTTTTTTTTTCCTTCATTTTTGAGATATCATTTTTCTTTTCTCTTCAGTTTCTTTTACTTCTTTTTGTTTTTTGTTTTCATTTTCCATTTATTTTTCATTTTCATTTTTTTCCTTTTTTCAATAAATTTTATACTTTTCATACACATTGTACAAATTATGTATACATGTGAAACATTTTTATACACATTTAGCATTTTCCAGATACATGATTTATTTTAGAAAGTATGAATTGACATGTTTTCATACATATTGTACACCTTTGGTATAGATTTAAAACATGTATTGTATACCTTTAACATGTTTTGAAGACATCAATATTTAGTCAAATTCTTAATCTTGAACATTGTTTTGAAAATGTTAAAGAATAAATAAATATTGAAACTTTTTTGAATGATACCGAACATTTTGAAACTATGTGAATGTTTTTAATTTGACAAAATTCTTTATATTTTTAAAAAATTTATACATTTTTTGAATGTTGCGAAACATTTTTCTGAATTGAAATATTTATTAAGAATTTGTATAAATGTTTGTCAAAACTGTTATATACATTTGTTTTAAGCGCGTGACCATTTTTCAAAATCACTCCATATTTTTCTGAAAGCTATTGATATATAATACTATGCTAGCAAAGGTTTTACATTGTGCAAATTATAATCTGTGGTCACGTATCCACGTTTCATTAGCCTATGGTTAAAGGCAATAAGCCCATGCCCAAGAAGGGCAGCTCGATTGTGCATCAATGGCCCCAGTGTTATGTCAGGCTTATTGCCAGACGGATTGTAGTATATTCTACATTCTCGTCCAAGGTGAGGATACCCAATAGCGGTTTTCGGGATTTTTCAAGAGCGATTTTGCAACCTTCCGTGTGGCTTTCTGGAGATTTCATTTAATTTATTTCACCTCTTTCTATTTCTGGGTTAATCTCCACCATTTTTTTAGTTTTTCTTCAGTTTATCATATTTTTTTTCACTTTCTTTTTCCTTCCCCCCCCCCTTTTTTTTCTTTACACATGTCGACTTTGTTTTAATACAGTTCAACATTTTTTCATATACAGGTTCAACATTTTTTACCCATGCAAAATATATATTTAAACATACATTGAACATTTTTCCTATACATGTTTAACATTTATCAATTTACATTGATTTAATTTTACATACATTGTGAATATGTTTTTTACAAACATTAAATATTTTTCAAATATGTGTCAAACATTTTTTAAATACATGGTGAGCATTTTCTTAAATACACTGAACATTTTTTTATACATATTGGACATTATTTTTAATTCATGTGTACATTTTTCTAAATATATGTGAATATTCTATAAATAAAATGATAATATTTTCATAAATGATGAACAATTTTTAAAAAAATGATGACTACTATTCCTGGAAAGTCAATTAATGTGTAAAAGAGGTCAAAACGAACTCTGACAATTCCAAATTTTAACATGACACCTGTATTGGTCTATGTTAGCTCTAGAAAAAATTACATGCGAAAAGAGGAAGCATCTGTCGTTTCACTCACAAGCATGACCTTTTCTCTTTCGAAACTACGAGTCTTTCTGTGATAAACTCCGGTTTATAAGAAGTTTAAATCAAAACTTGTATCAAATTGGAGAATTTTTGTACCAGGGTCTATTTGTGCAGTATGATGACACCATGCCAAGTTTCATTAATTTTAGGTGAATTTTGTATTTACTGTAATTTAAAAACAATATTTTCAATGTACGTGGCCTAGCCATGACGCCGAGATGTTTGAAATTCCTTCTCATTCTTGTATGAGGCATAAACATGCACCCAAGGACAAATATATGATTTCTCAACCCATTTTTGTGCATTGCTGCATGTGCATGTAGTTGAAATTTGACTTATGCACATTAAATGTCTAGAAGTTTAATTAATGTATAAAAAAGACAAACAAACTCTAAAAAAATGCAAAATTTTGCATAACACATGTATTGATCTATGTTCACTCTTGGAAAAAATTAAAGACAGGAAGATGTAGTGAGTGTCGTTTTACCCATAGATGTTACATGTTCGCTCTCAAAACCACGAGCATTTCTGTGAAAAGATCGTGTTTGTAGGAAGCTTATATTAAAACTTGTCTCAAATTGGACATTTTTATTACCACAGCCTATTTGCGCAACATTATGACACTAAGCCAAGTTTCATGAATTTCAGGTGGGTTTTGGATTTACTGAATTTTAAAAACCAAGATTCTCAAACTATGTGGTCGAGCCACGATGCCGGGATGTTTAGAATTCCTTATCATTTTTTGCATTGATCCTGAGCCTGTATCGTAGGACAAATATATAATTTTTCAACCCATTTTGATGCATCATTGCATGTTCATGTCATTCAAATTTGAATTATGCACATTAAATGCCTATAAAGTAAATTAATGTATAAAAGGGCAAACAAACTGGGAAACCCCAAATTTTAGCACAACATTTTTATTGGTTTATGTTAGCTCTAGAAAAATTCAAGGTGAGAAGAGGTAGTGACTGTCGTTTATCCACGAACGTGAACCACGAGTCTTCTTGTGAAAAGCTCCAGTTTGTAAGAAGCTTATATCAAACTTGTTTTGAATGGAAAAAATAGTTTCCCACAACCTATTGGTGCAATATCATGATACCAAGTTTCATGAATTTCAGGTGAGTTTTGGATTTACTGGAATTTAAAAAACAAAATTCTCAATGTATGTGGCCGAGCCACGACACTGAAATATTTGAAATTCTTTCTCATTTCTTGCATGCAACCCAAACATGCACCCATGGACACATATATGATTTTTTAAGCCAGTTTGAAGCATCGCTGCAAGTTCCTATAGTTCAAATTTCAATTATGCACATTAAATGCCTTGAAATTTAATTAATGTATATAAAAAGGATAAACAAACTATATGAAAATTTTGAAATTTTAGCACAACACGTATATTGGTCTATGTTGGCTCTACAAAATAATTCAAAGTGAGAGGAGACAGTGATTGTCGTTTTAACCGCACACGTGACATGTTCGAAACCACGAGTCTTCGTGTGAGAAGCTCTAGTTTGTAAGCAGCTTATAACACAACTTGTCTCAAAATGGACAATTTTTTTACCGTAGCCTATTGGTGACATATCATGACACCGTGCAAAGTTTCATGAATTTCAGGTGAGTTTTCAATTTACTGGAATTTTAAAACCAAGATCTGCAATGTTTACGGCCAAGCCACAAAGCCAATATGTTTGAAATTCCTTCTCATTTCTTGCATGAGCCTAAACATGTACCAAGGACACATATATGATTTTCCAACCCAGGTCCTAACTACCAAGTAATATCTACACATTGGTTATTGAGCTAGCTACCACGTAATAGTGTAGCATTAGTTACATACTGAATAATAATTTTGTGGCGTATTGTTGCAGGTTCTTGAAAATATGTTTGTGTTCAAACACGAGGATATTCACAGGTGAGTTAAGATGATTCATGGTTTTGAAAAGGTTCTCCCTGTTACTTGATTTATTGCAATTTAATATTATTTACACATCGGAAAATCCGGATAGATACCCCATTTTTGTGCAAGAGAGTTACTCTGAGCGAGTCTTTCCCTATCATGAATGTTGATGTTTGTACACTAAGCAAGCCTTACCCAGGCATGAATGTTCATGTTTGTCGCATATGTAAGGCCTCTGATTTCTGCGTTGAAATAATGCAGAATGTCCACCATAGAAATATTCTACACATGGAGGCAAAGGTGTCAGATGATTATATGCTCGTGGAGGATGTCACCAGTGAATTGGATCAAAAGTTTATTGAGACAAATGTCGCATGTGAAACTGTGGGTTTGGCTTTGTTCCAAAATATCGTTATTAGTAGAATTTATGTTATCCTGTTCTGATATTTGTGGCTTTCATTACCTGATTAGTGTCAACTATGTTTACTCTAGGCAAATAATTAAAGGGACAACTCAATTTGCATATTGTGGATACTACAATGGCAAAATGGTGGACGCATTTCCTTGGTACACAATTATTTCTTCTAACCCTAAGAAAATAATTGTTTATTTATTCTTCTTTCATTAGCTTTAGCATGATATTATCTATTATTACTGTCTCATTTCTCTAATTTCTTTATCAAAGGTGTTCCAATCCATTTTCAGACCTAAGATGTTCTAAACCAAATATTATTTTTACTAAACTTTTATACTTATTTTAAACTAATTATACCATATTACAATTTTAATTAGTATAAGTTTCTAATATTACTTAGCCATCATTGTTAACCCCATAAAAGTTAAAATAATAATTATAACATTCTTTGTTATACATTTTATTGTATAATTGGAAATTTTATTGTGCCAAATTGAAATTGTATGATGTAACAAAAATTCTCTCTGTTGTTTTAAAAATATTTTAAATTATGTTTTAACACTATATAAAATATATAGTGTACACAAATATATTAGTGTATCTATGCATGCTTATATATTTTTAATATTGTTCAATGTTGTGGTACAGATTTCTAAATCATACACACTAAAATATATCTTAATAATGCTCTCTAGTGTATATTGGCTAAATGCATACAAAGAAACTTCTAGTTCATGGCAATTGTGATTGGCAAGTTGGGTTCAGTAATTAGTGACAACATCTTTATAATTTGTACTTTTATTAATTAACACTATTATTATAGTATTCAAGAAACTTAGAATGTTGTCGATTGTACTTTTGCATATTCAATTATCTGACATTCTCGTCTAGATTCATTTGTTTTTATCTAGTGCATATGAGATCTCCTACCCGTTTCTCAAATAAAAAACTATGCACTGGTTTAGACACAGAAATATAGTTATTATAAAGGGAAGCACTTATATACAGTAGTCTGATAGGAAACTTTTATCACACGGGTCATGTGCCGTTGATGCTTTTCTAATCCCACAACCCCTATTTCTAAGTGGATTGCCCAATTAACTTGATCTGAGAAAATCTTGCCTATCTCATCTCACACACCTCATTACGTAGTCACATGCGAGTTAACCTCGCTTGCCCGTGCCATCCCGCATCCCGGGGTCAAGTGCAGCCCCAAGATCGCTGATCTCCCTCTCCATGATGGACACCTCCACCACCACCCCACTCCGCTCCAAAACTCCATGATGTTTAGTGTTCCAGGTAGCCGGTGCATTGACTTGTCCCCTGTCCGTTTCTCTACCTCGAATGCTGCTCTTTCCGAGGACCTCACATCCCTCTCGCTGTCTTGCTTCACCATTAGTACCATCCCTTGCTACCCTCCTCCCATCACGCTGCTAAGTCGTTTCAGTTAGGCAAAGTAGCCTTCCATCCCGGAACAACCCAGCGAATTATTCTAGTACATACTCACGTCTCGTGTTGATAAAAACTTAAATCTAAAGCACTTGAGTTGATTTGTGTTACTTACGGTCATATCTTGATTCAGCGAATTTTCACAGGTGTTAATATGCTTTGTCTGTCCTGTACACCATATCCTCTACAAAATTGGTTAATTTGGTACACAGATCTCAACTATGCATCCCAATCCAATGGTGCTAATTATTTCAAATTTCCGTGCTTCCATGGAAGAATAGTTTTGTTACCAAAGTACCATGTTCATGCTACTTTCTTGTGTAGCATCTAAATCACAATACAGTTTGACCTCTATACATTTTTCTTCCGTAGGTTAAAAGATGTAGTATCCATTTGTATGTTACTGACACAAATCATACATGCATACCCTTGTTACCCACAATATTAGTTGGCTTCATCATTGATATATGCTTCAATTCGAGATCTTGTAATAGATGTTCTACTTTATTGCAATGCATCGCTCAACATACTTTTTTCATGCTTCCTACTCATGGAGATTCTAAATTGCAACACATGCTTCTTCGGGCTAGAGTTTGATTCTGTAAGTAAACAAAATTCAACGAATTTTTAATGTATGAGTACATCAAACATGCACCCCCAATGCCAACCGTAATCTTAATGTGTTTTCATCTTCAATGTTCTATAGTTCCAATTAAGATGACCCATATCCATATAACATATTTTTCATGCTTCCTACGAGCTTCCAAATCATTGTTCAAGTGCTTCTTTGGTTTATGCAGTTTGCTTCCATACTTCCTGCAATTTATATTGTATATAAATTTGGTCTTCTCCTCATTATCACACATGTGTCTTCATTATAGGTAGTTTACTTCCATAGTTCTCACTTACAATTTTTTTTATTGTTCACATTTGAACGCACCCTTCGTATATAAACATTGCCCTCGTGCTAAATTCATGCTTCCATTGTCTATCATGAATGTTTTGATAGTTCAAATTATTGCTTCATGTATGACATGGCTCTATAGCGATGAGTGTTTTCTTTTTGCATCCCAATTATCTATGCGTCCACTGTTTTGATAGATCAAATTATTGCTTCTTGTAAGACATGCGTTCTTTGTACTTTTATGTTTCTATATCAGTGATTTTTTCTTCATCTCACTTTTCTACAACTCCATTGCATACCATGTATGTTGTGATAGATACAAAATCTTAGTTTCTCATATGTGTTTCTATTGTACAAATGTTTCACACCACACGATGCCAACAATGCATCATTGTTTTCTCAATCGCCATGATGTCGACAACATCGATATGAAGACAAAGGAGGTGGTGGAGACACATGAGATACAACAACGAAGCCCATGTTCACTATTGTGGGTGCCACATCCCAAGACAACACCGTAGCTTCGTACTATCTTACGTGTGAACTTTGTATCAGATTTTGCTGTAATGTAATTGATACGTGTTGTTGTTGTAGTATTAATCTTCTGTTTCATGGAAGCAAATTACTTTTTTTTTGGAATAAAATTTCTATCTCTTGTGAAAAAATGTATATCTATAATGGAAACCATTTTATATTTTGGAAGTAGATACAATACTTTCAGTAAATTTAACATTGTAGTGGAAATAAATTCTGAGTCGACGGAAATAAATTCTTGGATTGCTGAGAACAAAGTAATTATTAATAATCACATATTTTCCTTAGATTGAGAAATTTTTGATTATACCCACTTGAAGCGGATTATTGAATCGATGGAAGCAAATATGTGCTGCGATCAAAATAGCCCATCTCGCCTGCCCTTCTCCCACGAGCGGGAGGGCGAACCCTTGATCCGCAGCCACTAGCTCCTTCTGGCCCCTTCACCCTACCCCTCGCCCTTGCCGTCTGGCGGCGGGGGTGAGGGCATTTCCTCCCTTCCTTGTGGGGGCTACTGTTGTAGGGCGGCGGCCTCACATGAAGCACAGTGTTATCCAGGGCATCATGGCGGGGCAATGACTGGGTCTCCGGCGACATGGGTAGCCAGGTGCAGCGCGTGGAGGGTTGTGTGCAGGCATCAGGTAGGGCATGCCCAGCTAGGAGGTGGCGGAGGCTCGAGTGGCGGCATTCATATATGGTGTCGGCTTCCTCCAGCCAATTTGCCCCGTCGAGTGGTGTGGGCTACGGCAGCACAAGCTAGTGGCTGCCACCTAGTGCTCCGACAGCGGTGGTGCAATGGTGATGGTTGGCCCACTAGCGGTGTGGTTGCTTGGGGTGGTTCATGATGGGCGACTAGGCGCCTCTGTTGATCTCCTGCCAAATCCACTCGGGATCAGGCCACTTGGTCGATGGCGGGTGGCTTGGGGGGATGGCAACGGCCTTCTGGGATGATGCGACGGGCCACGACAATGTGGTGGTGGTCCACGGTGTGGTGCAAGGTGGTTCACGGCGGCGGCGGGCAAGCTCCGGCGTCTGACCGTTTGCGAGTTGCTTGTGTGGATGGCCTTGGTCCTCTAGCGGTGGTAGATTGTGGCCTTTCCGGCACCTCGCATCGAGAGTGTCAGGTACCTACCAGATGCAGATCCAGGACGGGAGTCGAGCTTGGGTGTTGCAGGGGGCGATGTTGGGAGAGGTTGCGGGAGTGATGGGTGCCGCCGATGCGGTCGGGCCGCTCATCACCCGCAGGGGTGTCGGACATTGACTTGTCCACTCCCTCTTCACCTCTTCTCCGACATGCTGGCTCCCCGATCGATCTAGTCGTTTTTGGTCATTGTGGCTTTGTCGGCGATCGGAGCATGCTGGTCGGTGATCGCTTGCAGCCATGGACGGCTTACAGCGCACCTTGTTCCCTGGGCGGCGGCCCGGGTGGTGGGAGCTAGGGTGCTCATGGGCTGAGCTTGTGGCTCAGGTGTGGGCAGTTAGCGGCCTTGGGCACGTGGGCGGTGTGGTGGAAGGCATTTTTACAATCTGTGGCGGCGAAGACAGAGTTCGCTGCTCGAGTGAAAACCCGGTCCGGTTTCGCCAGGCCGATGGAGGCGGCTCCCGCGGGCGTCGTCATCTTCCCGAAGTCTCCATTGTGGTTACTCCTTTCCCTTCGTCGTGCTTCGAATGAAAATCTTGATATGTGGGTCAAGCGGTGGCGGCACTTTGGTGTCGTGTTCTTCCTGAAGGCACCGTCATGTAGCTCTCGATTCATCGTCTTTCAATTTCACCTCTTCACGGGTTCTCCCAAAGAGCCCTGGCGACTCCTTAGTGTCTACTTCTTTTCGACCGGGTGTTGTTGTTGTTGTAGGCATTTGGAACATGTGTGTTGTGTTGTGGTTTGTATCGATTAGTGTGTAAAACAGTTGCATCAATCTGGAAAGCACTTTTTAGGGAATCTTTGAAGCACGTAATAGGAAGTGAACCTAATTAGGCCTTGTTTGGTTCCAAATAAGTCACCAATTTATAAGTCCAAAAGTGCAAAAAGTGACTTATTTTGCCAAACAGCCCCAACTTATAAGTCACCCCAACTTATAAGTCATAAGTTGCTCCACCCCAACTTAAAACTTATAAGTCACCTTTTTTATGTGGGACCCACCACCTTTTCTCCTTCTGCTCCATCGATTCCACCCCCCGTCCCGAGCAATTCCTCCCCGCACTTTTAAACCCTCGCCGCCCCTCCATCGCGAGCTCCGCCCGCCGCAATCCTTCCGATCCAAAGACGCCGCCTTGAGATCCATTCGGCGCCGCCGAATCCGCTCGCCTCCTCCGCTTCGCCGCCGGTCTCCACCATGGCGGTAGGAACTTCATGATTGCAGCTCAACCTTTTCGAAGATTCCCAAAGGCGCCGACGAGGAGGACGACTTCTTTGGTGACGGCTCCCAGGTCGGCAACTACTCCCCACCGGTTCGTGCGCGTGCTGCTCCGTTTAGTGCTCCGACGGCTGGAGGCTTCTCTCCGCGCGGGTGCCTTGGGCGCGGCGACTGAAGGCCGCCTGGGTGCCCTGGGCGCGGCGAGTGAAGGCCGCCTGGGTGCCTGGCGCGGCGATCGAGGCCTGGTGCCTGGGCGCGGCGACCGAGGCCGCCTGGTGCCCTAGGCGCGCGACCGAGGCTGGGTGCCTGGGCGCGCGATCGGAGGCTGGGTGCTCTGGCGCGGCGCCGCCTCCTCCGCGCGTGGGTGCTCCGAGTGCACCACAGGCCCCGGCTTTCGTCGATCCGCCCGCGCCGGGGGGACTGGACCTGAACTCCGAGGCGGCGGTGTTTCCTGGCCTAGTTGCCTACGACGCCGACGCCAACGACGAAGCCGTGCAACTGAATCTCAGGGGCAAAACTCGCATGATGATCATAACATGAACGTTTTTCGTAATTGGATAGCGGAAGGACTGCATAGTAGGCGGTAATTGGTATTTGTTCTAGTGCCGAACAATGTAATTTGTATTTGTTACTGATGACTTGTATGGATACTTGTATGGATATATGTATGCATATTTGAAATGGATTTGTAAAATGAGGTGTGGTTATTATAGTGGCAAAAGGCCTTGGAATGTTATGGATCTGAATGCATGCACTCAATTTTTTTGATATTACCCAGTGCACTCATTTTTCTTGATATTACCCAATGCACTCATTTTTTTTGATATACTGTCGTTCAAGATATTGTGCTCTTGGAATGTTATGGATCTGTGCATACCAATTATCAAGTTTATGTTGCCTTTCATACTACTCATATGAGATAGCTACAGATAATCTTCTGTTGTTTGGGTATAAAACATGAATTATTGCTTTTATACATGAATTATTGATCTATTTTACACATGCATTATTTTAAGGTGTGGTCAGGTGACTTATAAGTCAGGTGACAACCAAACAGGCGTGACTTATAAGTCACTGGTTTTAAGTCACTTGACTTATAAGTCACCTGACTTATTGGAACCAAACAGGGCCTTAGTCCTCATTTGTTTGGAAGCAGCACTACATAGAAACTAATAACTACCACCAGACCCATCCCGCAAAATATGGAACTACCATCGGGTCATGCACATATACTAGTTAGGACGAAGCAGTCAATTAGGGCATCAATTCAGCAAATCTCGCGTTAGTTTTAATAGCAAACCGAACGATGGATGTGACTCTAATAGGATGGCCTAATCAAAAAAAAAAGAAAGAATCAGTAGTCGGATGCCTAGTGGTTCCCTATAATAAATTTCATTGTGATGATGGGACATCCATCATAAAGATAGTCCGACAATGTAATTAAACTCAATTTCGCTAGCTAGTTGGTTTGTCTCCATGTAGTATACACTATTAGTATGTGGTGTGAACTTCGAAAATGCTCTTTAGAGCTCGGGCTCCATGGAGCCCGAGTTTGACTTGATGAAAATTCAATTTTTCACGTTTCAAATTTTTTTGAAAAAAAATACACACATACTTAGAGACATAAAGCATATGTGTGTAAATTTTCAGGACGAAACACCTTAAAATGAGTGCTACACAAAAAGAACAAATTTGAGGCTTTTTAGTAGATGCACTATTCATCCTCAAAGTCCATGAATTTGTCTTTTTTACACAGACCACATTTTAGGGTATTTCATCCTCAAATTGTACATACATACACATAACATCCTTTTTTACTTGTATGATTTTTTTCAGATTTTTTTGAAATTGAAAAGTGCGAATTTTGAATTTTTCAAAAAATCCGGCCTCCATGGAGGCCGAGCTCCAAAACGCCCTACTCTGTGAACTTGCACTACTATAGATTGAGGCTCTCTTTTATGTTTATGTTAACCTTTGGGGTGTAATGTGTAATCTTATAGTGGTTACTAATACAATTTGTATATGGGGTCGTCTCCTGTCGGGGCCCGGGGCTATGACACCTTTTTCCCATGTTATGGGCTCTTTATCTTCAGATCTCTGAAGCATCTTCAGATCTCTGAAGCATCTTCAGTTTTACATGTTTTAAAATTCTTCCAGTTGATCCATAATATCTTTCTATTCATTCTATCATGAGCGGTCAAGACATTAATCTCAATGCTTTTATCAATAACACCAAGCTGAGTAAAAAAATTAAAATTTCCTATACCACGCATCAGCATTCAAATTCCACCCCTGATCTTCTTTCTAAGACTCTCAATCTATTTTTCCATCTATCAATGTTAGATGCTTCATACTTGTTAGTCAATATTTTAGTAAAAAAATCTTTAAAACCATCTCTAAACATCCAGGAGTTTTCAAATCTAGAAATGGGCTGTGAGAGGTTATAGGAACCAGTGTCAAGAATGAGAGGGGTGTGGTCAAACACCTCCCTCTCCAAGTCCTACACAATAGCTAGAGGGTGATGTTCCTCCAGGCTAGTACATATCAAATTTGATTAGAGATCACATGGCCATTTTCTAGTGTCATTTGCTAAAACTTGGTTCCTAGAATAAGGTTTTTGCATCAGTCAATTTGGATGAAGTAGTAGAACCAGCGTCTACAGCCGCACCAGCCCGCGCAACGTCTACACAGGTGGATTTGCTTTCCTTGGCTTTTTGCTGAGAGATCTAGCACCGCTTCCAAGAATATTTCAAAGATCAACGTTGTTGTTTACTGTGTTTCTGGTTGGAGCAATGGAGTGGAATGGGATCGGCTCCGCACCTTGTTCCTCACATGTGGAATGAAATGCACTGGTTTTACTCACAGGTGGAATGGAATGCACTGATTGGTTGAAGAGGTGGAATGAAATGCACTGGTTTTACTCACAGGTGGAATGGAATGCACTGATTTTACGTGAAAGAATATTTCTCCGATGTACTTATATACGAAACTAGCTCATTATGCCAAATTGGATGGACGGCCTCGTTCCTCACATGAATTCGTGGCATGTGACACCTAGCTTCATGAAACCACCTTTTCCTCTTCCTCTTCCGACATAGGTCCTCTCCCTCTCACCTCTTAAAGGAATTGGCCACTGATGTATATTTTCGCATTGTTTTAATATTAATATATATATATATATATATATATATATATATATATATATATATATTATTCACATATGCCAAATTTCCCACGGTCACGACACTACTTGTATAGGTTTTCTTTACTAATCTACGGCTGGTAAATGGCAATGTCGGAACCAAGTATAGTAAAGAGACCAGGCGACTGCACATAGTATAAATAGAATGTGAGGAAGATACATAGGGGCAATAAGTATTGATTTGTCTCTATTTATTCTTTAATTGGGATATAGTAAATGAAATAATAAAAAAAATACCAATTCAGGCGCACGTTAAAGGCAACCAGAGACGAGGCGACCGCACATAGTATAAATAGAATGTGAGGAAGATACATAGGGGCAATAAGTATTGATTTGTATCTATTTTCTTTAATTGGGATATAGTAAATGAAATAATAAAAAAATACCAATTCAGGCGCACGTTAAAGGCAACCAGAGACGAGGCGACCGCACATAGTATAAATAGAATGTGAGGAAGATACATAGGGGCAATAAGTATTGATTTGTATCTATTTTCTTTAATTGGGATATAGTAAATGAAATAATAAAAAATGCCAATTCAGGCGCCCGTTAAAGGCAACCAGCCCCCCCCAAAAAAAACCCCCAACCCCTCCGACCTAATCTCGGCCCTTTTTATTTATTTTTCAACCTTCGAAATTGAGTGCATGTGAAGACTTGAATTGTGAACCTCACGGTTTAGCACTGAGCCACCTCGCCGACCTCACCTGCTGTGTCTACCGTCTTCATTTCTTCTTTCGTTGTGCGCCAAATTTAAGAAACTCCTTGTTTTCCCTTTTGGCTTTTTTGTCCGATCTTTTCTTCAGTTCACATAGTTGATTTTCTTTTTCTTTCTTCCTTTTCCGGTTTCTTTTTCCCCTTTTTCTGATTTTATCAAATGCTTTATCTAAAAAAATCAATTTTCTTCAAATTCGTACACTTTTCTCAAATTCGTGATTTTTTTTCCAACTTCATGCTCTTTTTCCAAATTTGATGGACCTTTCTCAGATACGTGTGTTTTTTTCCAGTTTTTTTGCTAACTCTCAAGTGGACGTTTTTCAAATTTCATGAACATTTTTCAGATTTGTAAACTTTTTTTAGTTTTTGCAACTTTTTACAGATCAATGATTTTTTTTCAAATCCGTGAACTTTTCATAACCGTTCATTTTTTTTAAAATCAATGAACTTTTTTCAAATCCGTGAACTTTTTAAAATTCATCAATTTGCTTTGAAAATCAATGGGAATTTACTTATTTTTTACAAAATAAATGAATCTTCTCTAAATTCATGAAAAAAATTCAAGTTCGATGAACCTTTTAGATTCCTGAACTTATTTTCAAAATCGATGAATCTTTTTCAAATTCATGAAATTTGTTAAAAATTGATGAACTTTTCTAAATTTGTGATCCTTTTTTCAGATTTGATGAACTTTTTTCAAATTATTGCACTTTTTCAAAAACAATTGTGTAGAATCCAATACCTTTTCATGAATTTTCAACTTTCTAGTTTTCTCCTAAAAGAAAGTGTATGTGTTTTTTCTAGAACCAGCAACTATTGTTTTTTTTTCTTGACAGTGAGCAGCTACAACAGAGGGATTTTGGAAAGCAGCGAACAAGGTGGCTTAGCGAGTGGGCGAGCAGCGAGCGATTATCATAATGGGCCGGCCCTGTCACTCGCACGAGCGTCAGTTTCCAAAACCAGTGCTGAAGGTGCTAACTAGGAGCACCCGTGAAAAATGTGTCAACTTTTTGTGGTCCGGAGGGAGTGGTTGAAATGGTAAAGCACAACAAAAGGAAAGGTGGCACTGGTTCGTCCGTAGGGCAAGCTAGTTGGCCAGCCCAGTTGTACCGGTTTACTTGCATGGTAGCTGAGGCTCGTTCGCTCGACATCACTAATTAAGGGGTACCCCTTCCAAATTCACTCCCACCATCTCATGGGTTGATAAGTAGTTCACAACATGTCCATTACTTGCCGCAATCTGGGAGTTTTCATATTCTTTTTTTCTTAGATTTGTTTATTCAAAATATTTTATCTCTTAAGTTATGCGTCCAAATCCCGAATCATTTACACCTTTGTATTTCTCATGTCGAGATCTTCAAAATTAGATCCCATGTTAATTAGTTTCGATGAACTTTTTTATCTCACGAAAAAAACTAGGAGAGAAAAAATAGAGCTGGATGCACGGTTTTATTCTATTTTTTCCCTTTCCAAGAGGCACACGAACACACACGGAAGTAAATTTGTGCGTCCCCTAGAAGCAAATACCACGTTTTCCCTTTTCGATTCTCACGGAAGCAAAAATGTACTTTCAAGAGAAGTAAATTTATGCCCCTCGTGTGAGCAAAAAATATACCTTTTTTCCCTTTTCCTAGTTACTGGACCAAATCCACGCCTCCAGTAGAAAGAAAATATGTGCCTCCCATGGAAGCAAGAAGGAAAAGGAAAAATCATTTTTTCCAAGAGTCGTATCTATGTCTCTCACGGAAGCAAATTTCTGCCTTCACGAGAGACAAATATGTGCCTCCCATGGAAAAAGTCATATTTTCTTTTTTTATAGGCACATATGTGCCTCTTACGAAAGCATCTGTGTCTCTCATGGAAGCAAAAAAAACAAGTTCTAGCTTTTTTGAGAGGCACAGTTATGCCTCTCAGGGAAGCAAATCTGTGCATTTACGAGTAGCAAATCCGTGCCTTCCATGAAAGAAAAAATACAATTTTGCGCAATATATATTTATTTTTTTGAATTGTTTTCTCCAAAACTTAGGGAAATCCGGGCTAAAATCAAAAGGCCGAAAAATCCATCTAAACCCCGAAAATGCATAGAAAATCAAATATAATCCCGAGGAAGCGTCCAGTATGCGACATGTGGCAGCGGCTGAGAGTGGCACTGTCAGCCCAACAAAGTGACCCTAGTGGGGCTCCCACGAGGGGAACCCCTTGATTAGTTGCTCTCTCATTCGTTGCGCACTTTTGTTTTTTCGTTTCGTGTTTTACGTGTGAGTGCTAGGACTCGTTCGCCTTTCTTTCATTTGTTTCTCTTATGTTTTTTTGTTTACAATTTTGTTATTTTTGAGGTTTTTCTTTCTTTTCTTTCTTACTTCTGGGTTGGTTTTTCTCTTGGACATTTTTCTGTTTTTTTACATATTATTGAACATTTTTTTACATAAAAGCTGAACATTTCTACATACAGTGAACTTTAATGATCCAGATACATTTTTGCGCCCGGATGTAGTTACGTCTCGCCTCGGGCGCTACGCAGCCAATATTTTCACTATTTGCCAGTTTACTTCGGGTTTCTTGGTTTTTCTTCCTTTTTTTCTTTTTCCTTCAAGTTCCTTTGTTTCTTACATCGGGTTTATTTGACGTCCTCTGTTTTTTTTTTCATTTTATTTGTGCCCTTTTTTCAACACAAGTGTACATTTTCCGTACACATTGTTAATTTTAATATTCATCTGAAAGATGTTTGCACACGTTTAATATTTTTCAAATACACCATTTTCTAAACATACATTTTGATGTTTTTTATATACATTGTACATTTTTGTATATTTTTTTGTGGTTACATTTTTTGTATATGTTTAATGCATGTGTTATACACTTTTACCATTTTTAAAATACATGTTTTTATTTCACGTTCTTGATTTTTTTCTAAATATATGGTAAAATATTCTAATACACGTTGATTTTTTTAATGATAACAAACATTTTTAAACTGTGTGGACATTTGTTTTTACATGTATATTATTTTAATGGAACAAAAAAAATCACGAAACACAAACCTTTTTGAAAACTTGTATAAATATATGTCAGAAATGTCGCATACATTTTTATGACAGGCGTTAATATCTTAAAATGTTACAATGTTTTCTAAAAATTATGTTAACAATTTTTTTTACACTATGCTAACAATTTTTCAAATTTTTGGGTTTGAATATTTTATTGAAATTTAAGTTTTGGAATATATGTGATTAGAATGTTTTTCGAAAAAATGAACAAAAGAAAAAAACGAACGAGTGCACAAATAGAGAATAATAAACTAACCTGCAGGATGCTAACTGAGCCAGCCTATTAGTAGAGACGCGTGAGGCTATACGAGCATGTGTCTTGCTATAAGCAAGCGAGGCACAAGGGACATTTGGCAGTGAATTCACATTCTTTAACCCATTCCATCCTAAAAATAAACAATAAAGCAAGAGTAAAGCCCATGGTTAAAGGCGACAAACCCATGCTCAAGAAGGGTATCTCGGTTTGTGCATCGACAGCCCCAATGCTATGTCTGGCTTAATTTGCCATACAGATATTAGTCTACCCTACATTTTCGTCTAAAGTGGGCTCGCCCAATGGCGGTTTTGGGGATCTAACATTGGTGGTTTTACCCTACAAAACCATCAACGGTCTTGCAACCTTCTGTGTGGCTTTCTGAAGATTCCGTTAGATATTTTTCACTTCTTTCTATTTACATGTTTTTCTCTACCAGTTTAATCAGTTTTTCTTCAGTTTATCATTTTTTCCTTTAATACTCTTTCTTTTTTCAGTTTTCTTTACATTTTTTCAGTACATGTTGTTTATTTTTAGTAGACATTCAACATTGTTTGTATACTTGTCGACTTATTTTCTGTATACAGGTTGAACATTTCTTATATACATGTAAAAGAATTTTTTAAGGACACATTGAATATTTTCCTATATATGTTGAACATTTGTTATATTCACATTGAATATTTTACATATCTGGCGAACAATTTTAAAGCACACGATGAATAATTTTCAAATATGTGTCAACATTTTACTGAATATACGGTAAATATTTTCTTATATACATTGAACATTTTTTTCATACATGTTGAACATTCTTTTTAATACACATGGACACTTTTCTAAATACATGTGATTTTTTAAAAGGGTGTTTATCATTTATGCCACTAGTTTGATCCACTACTCAGTTTTGCTATTAGAAGTTACAAATGTTCAAAAATGCCATCACTCCGTGAGATGCTTGCTCAAATATGCCATTAGACACCTAAAAAATGCCATCGTTCTGTTCTTTTTTTGCTCAAAAATGCCATTAGACATCGTTACTGTCAGGTTAAACCTGTTGGCCATGTTATATGACCGAAATACCATAGACCCACATGCCAGCTCTCTCTATCTCACAATTATAAGTGCGGCCCCACTTATCAAGTCTAAGCAAGTGACTAATTACAGAGGAAAATAAGAACGTTGTTGGGGATTAAGTGGGACCCACACTTTATCATAGTGGGATAGAGGACGAGCTGACATGTTCCATGGGTATTTTGGTCATATAACATGGTAAACGTGATTTGAGTTGATAGTAACGGAGTCTAGTGGTATTTTTAAGCATGCGGCTAACGAAGTGCTGGCATTTTTGAGCAGTTGAAATTCCTAGTGGCAAAACTGAGTAGTGGGACACAACTAGTGGCATATATGATAAAAACCGTTTTTAACATGAACAATTACTTTAACGATAAATGATGATGACTTTTTAAACACATGATGACTATTTTTTTAAATCAGAGCACCAACATTGCAAAGTCACAAAGGAAACAACTAGCCTGGAAACAAACCTCGGTACGGGATAGTAATGCATGAGTTGTGAGTTGAAAAAAAGGGAATCGTAATGCATGAGTCTAGCAATGATAGTAGTCAGTCAAGCAATGGCATTTTATTCTTCTAACTATTGCGGTAGTGGTGACAGAGTTGTGAGCGGAAGTATAGGAGGAGAAGGAGAGAACAATTTTGGATCAAGAAATCGAGGTGAATATTAGTTAAGGATGATGCTAGTGGGTCTCCATGCATAATCATTGAGTGGTACAATATATATCCTTCTTTATTGGAAGCAAACATAAAGATCATTAGTCAATTCAAACAAAAACAAAACAAAGTCACATCACGCGGAACAATCATGTTTCCCTAGCTAGGTGAATCACCAAAACAGGTAAATAATGGTAAACAAGATATATTTTCCTACACCAACATTTGAACACCTCGAGAATATGCCATCCTACTCATAACAAAGGAAAAAAAATTGACAACTATCATTTATGTAATCCAGTTTCCCTATAAAAAGTGTTTGAAGACCACAAAGTTTCCGACATCTACCTCGAAGGCCAAGGTCCTAGTCTAGTCATACAACTATCATTTATGCCCAAAGTCCTAATCTAGGACTAGCATTTGTGTTCTCTGCACGACTGCTCTGCCTTAGAGGGTGTGTATATTGATCTATGAAAATAAAAATATGCTACATTCCCTTACATGGCAGTATTTTAGTATCATTCAATTATGACCATCCGGAGAATTCTGGCTGTAAAATGGGGATATCTATGAATTGACCTCCGAAAACAAAAACAATTTTGTGTTTCCATACGTATTTGCACACTGGTTATGGCCGTCCAATTTAAGAAATCTTGCTATAAAATGGACCCTTTCCCGTGTGTGTGTGTGTAATTATATATCACTAAAAATATATTATATTTTACTCAAAATATATTCCTTGGGCTGTTTTGATGAGGTAAGGGGGATGTGGTTGGTTTCAAGATACTAAGGGGTTTTGTGTAAATTGAAGAAGAGAAGTGGGATATTTTTGCAAAAAACGTATCTCACAGTCGTTAGATGCAGATTTAATGGTCAGAAATGACGGATGGCAGACACATCATCATCACCAACTGAGTCTTTTATCGGAGTAGAGATGCTTGAGTAAACAAGTTGTTATCGGAGCCTTAGGCCAGTTTTCAGAGTGCCAGTTTGTTTATTGCTTCATATCCATGGGTTGCCACGGAATTTAGAAATTTTCTTAGCGGATGTGTTTCCTTCTTTAAATGTTATCCATTGTACTTGACAAAGAATTCTACAGTGCAACTTTGTCATATCATTAATTAATGGGAAACTAGTAGTAAAAAATTCGCTGGCACCCAGTTGATTAATTATTTCTTTTTGATCTTGTCTGTTGCCTGTATTGTTCCCTAAAACACATGTTCACGTGAGTTATATGACTAGCTCATTTTTTTCATTATTTTTTCCACCGTGGAATTACTACACATAAACGAAAATTAGTTGTATACCAACATGCACATGTGATGGTACATGTATGACCAACCGCAATTAAATCGTTTTTTATGGTTTCATATATACATAATCCTAATACATGCAAACTCAAGCCAATCAGTTGATTAGTTGAATTCACAATTCGAAAAAGAAGGGAAATTGTTGATAGCAACCCACTAAAGCATGTTTTGAAAGAAACAAAACTGTTTAGCTCTCATTTTCTCCCTTCCTTTGTCCTTACACCGCTCTCGAGAGTCGTTGTAGTCTCCCCTTCTCTCCCCTCTTCCTCCAGAGGCCTCGCCAGCCGGGGTGGGGATTGGAGAGGAGGGCGGGCCACTCCGAATATCTAGTATAGTCTAGGTTTAGTTTTGCGTTGAAGGTGACTGCTATATGCCATGGGCTGGTATTATGCCCTCGAGAAACTCTACTCCGGTGCTCGCAAGCGGCCTCAAGGGTATATCTTCTTTCCCTCCTAGCCGGTTTCATGGAGGACATCAGCTAGAAGTGGAGGATTTGGCAAAAGTTTCTCCCCCCCCCCAGCACGCACCCCTCAATGAGTTTGTTGGAGCCATGGATTCGATGCTGCATGCAGTGGCGGAGCCAGGAAAAGTCAATGAGGGAGGGCAAGTGTAGTTAAGCCTGGTTTAGAAGGGCCGGTGCATCAAAATTCATCATTTTAGCAGCAATTTATCACCTCTTGGCATCCATATTAGGCTTAAATAAATGGCGTTAGGGGGGGGGGGCAGGGCCCCTGCTGGTCCCCCTGTCTCCGCCACTGGCTGCGTGATCTCTTTCCCTGCTCTTTCGGTCGTCATTGTGGCGAATGGTAGATGGGTGGCAAAGGGTTGTGCCGCTGCTTCGAATCCACCGCTCTTGGGAATGTGCAAGATGCGACGGATCTCATCGTTCGATCCTCATCCACTACATTGACCTTCGCCATTGGGACAACATATCATCCAAGGTATTAGTCTTGGTGTGAATTTGCTCAACCTCCAGAGCGGGACCATCTATCCTCTGCACAACGATGGCGAGGAACGTGTCAGAGATGATGGCAACCGCAACCCTGGCGAGGTCGCTGAAGCAGTAGGACTAGATTACATTTTTTTTATTTCAGGGTCTGATGGATTCATGTACCTAGGGTAGGGTTATAGGCCTGACCTAAACGTCCTACCCGAGGGCACTCGTAGAAGAGATCATCTTCCAGTCGACCAAAGAGGAATCCACTCGACTAGACTGGAAGGACTCGACCATGAGAGACTCACTCGACCATGAAGACTCACTCGACCACCAGAAGGTCAGAAGGCACTCCGCAGCGCAACGGTTTGCTATTGAATAGACTTAATGATAGTTAAAGCGCCTTATGAGGGGCGTTACCAGTAACCCCCCTGGCTTAATGTACTTTAATCCTTCCATAATGTGGGCTGGCTGGGGTCCTGGCGCACTCTATATAAGCCACCCCCCTCCACAGATGGAAGGGTTCAGATTCTTGTAATACTCATACTCATAATCCACTCGACCGCCTCAGGGCTCCGAGACGTAGGGCTGTTACTTCTTCCGAGAAGGGCCTGAACTCGTACATCCCTTGTCTCCACAACTGCTCCATAGCTAGAACATCGCCTCTCCCTTACCTACCCCTACTTCTCTTGCCGGACTTAGAACCACGACGGTTGGCGCCCACCGTGGGGCAGTGTTTTAGTGATTTGTGGAGAAGTTGCGATTTTCAGTACCTTCATCATGATGATCGCTGGAGTTTTGGGTGAGGGGCACGAGATCCGTCTCGGTGCTCTCACTTTTGTCGCCGACGACTCCGCATGGCTCCAGGAGGCCCCTCTTGACATCGAGGCGCTCCCCGTCCGCGGGGCGACGCACTTCCGTGCATGTGTTCGCGGCATTCTGCTGCGGCAACCGTCGACCCCGTACCGGTCAACTCCTTTATCGGCCGCCCGCCCAGTCTCCCACCAGCGCAAGCGCTCTGGTCGGTCGAGGCTTCAGCGGTGGGTGAAGCATGCGGTGGCTCGCCAGACAGCCACCGCCAGTCGCGCAATCGAGCCCGATTTAATCCTCTACTACGGCTGTTCGATCTGTCGACCGCTCAGAGAGATCGCATCCGAGTCTTGGTAGCGATGATCCAGCGGCGGAGATCCTCATGGTCGACGGTCCTCGCAGTCCTCCCGGCTTCGCCCATGGCGGTGGGGCCGCCGGAGGAGGAGATCCCGTACAAGAACACGAGGAGTACCAGCCCGAGACACTCGACTCTCTACAGAGAGAAGAGCATCGTCGCAGGAACATGGATGCACTACATACTCCTATCGCCGGAGAGACCCCTGAGGCTCGTGCCTTGGAGGAAGCACGTTTGGCCAATATGGCTGAACGCGCTCGCCTGGAGAATCTTCAGCGAGCACTCGACGAAACGCAGCAACGACTCCACTGCCGACGGCGTCGGCTCTTCCCGCCGACTCAGTATACCGCCGCCGATTCAGAATTTAGCAGCAGAACTCGATAGCAGAGTCCATCCAGCCGTCCCAATCGGAAGCTGGAAGAGGTTTGCAGCAGATCGAGATTTACTCCGGCGGCAAAGCACCAAAACTCAGCCGTGTCACGCCTCGCAACAGAATTCACAATCGATCCGTCGCTGCGAACATCGCCCGATCGGCTCACAGCCCCAGATCGCCTCCAGCGGCGAGAAGGCGCGAGAACCGCGAGCAGCAGCACGAGACCGATTCGACAGAGATGACAGCGCCGAGTGCCCTTTCCTCCGAGGAAGGGTCAGACCCTCGGCGGCAAGATGATGACGACAAGATAAAGATAGGCGAAGGGTTCCAATGACCCGAGAACCAGGCTTTGATGCGCGATCCATTATCGTACAAGGCCTGGTCGACCGAACAGAGCCCATCGAGGCGGATCGAGAGGAATGCACCCACCAGCAATCGAGTGCATGTCTCGGTCCAGAGTGCTTTAGCAGGGCTATCGAGCCGCAGTGATCCCCCAATTTCAGATTGGCAACAGGAGTCGACAAGTTCATCGGGGAATCCAAGCACGAAACTTGGCTCGAGGATTACCGAGTGGCTGTTCAGATTGGTGGTGGAAATGATGAGGTGGCCATGAAGCATTTGCCCTCATGCCGGAAGGTTCGCGGAGCGTGGCTGAGTCAATTACCTAACAGCAGATATATATACTTGGGAAGATTTGTCACGAGTGTTCGTCGGACTTTTGAAGGGACTTGCAAGCGACCGCTGGTTTGACAGAGCTGCAAGTTTGTGTGCGTAAGACCAATGAAACTCTCCGAGAGTACATTCAGAGATGGATTACCTTGCACAATATGTGGAAAATGTGTCTGACCATCAGGCGGTTTGCGCCTTCAAGGATGGCGTCAAAAACAGAGAGTTGAGTTTGAAGTTTGGTCGAACCGGGGACATGACCCTGAGTCGAATGATGGAGATTGCTAGCAACACGCCAATGGCGAGGAAGAAGACCGACTCAAGCGGCAAGTACAAGCCCAGCCGGAGAAGGGAAATTCGGTCGAAGCAGAACGCGAAGCCGAGCCAGCAGCTCTGGAGAGGCCCTGGCCGTGACTCAGGGGAAATTCAAGGGAAAGCCCAAAGGATCCTGGAATCCGAAAAAAGTGAAAGACAAAGAAGGAAATGACGTGATGGATATGCCATGCCATATTCACACGAAGAAGGATGAAGAGGGCAACATTATTTACCCGAAGCACACCACTCGCCAGTGTCGACTCCTGATCCAGCAGTTTCAGGGCAAACAGTCTAAGGACAAGGAGAAGGAGCCAGACAAGGCCGGAGACAAAGAGGACAGTGAGGAGGAATACCCGCATGTCAACTCCACTCTAATGATCTTCGCGGATGTGGAAAGTAAAAGTCGACTGAAAGTCATCAACCGAGAGGTGAATATGGTTGCCCCAGTTAAGCCAAGTTATGTGAGGTGGTCCCAGACACCCATCACATTCGATCAATCTGATCACCCGACTCACATTGCCACCCCTGGGCGGCAAGCGTTAGTGGTCGATCCGGTTGTCGAAGGCACTCGACTGACAAAAGTGCTGATGGATGGTGGTAGTGGACTGAATTTCTTATATGCGGATACATTGAAAGGGATGGGCATTCCGATGTCCCGATTAAGCGCCAGCAATATGAGTTTCCACGGAGTCATTCCAGGGAAGAAGGCCAACTCACTCGGCCAAATAGCCCTGGACGTGGTTTTTGGCGATTCCAAGCACTTCCGCAAAGAAAAGTTGACCTTTGAAGTTGTGGATTTTCAGAGTGCATACCATGCCATTTTGGGGAGGCCTGCCTACGCACGATTCATGGCTCGACCATGCTACGTGTACCTCAAACTGAAAATGCCGGGACCCAAGGGAGTGATCACTGTCACCGGCGATCGGAAGAAGGCAGAAGAGTGCTTTCAGAAGGGCTCGAAGATTGCCGACTCCCAAGTGACAGCGGTCGAATTCGACGAGTACATGCAAAACGCAGATCCGAGTGATTTGCTACGATCTAAGAGGCCAGCCACAGAGTCTGCATTTAAATCGTCCGGTGAGACAAAGCCAGTTCATATTCATCCGACTGATCCCGATGCAGCCCCGACCCACATATCCACAACACTCGACTCGAAATAGGAAGAAGCGCTCATCCAGTTCCTCCGTGAGAACTGGGACATTTTTGCATGGAAGCCAGCTGACATGCCAGGTGTTCCCAGGGAGCTGGCTGAGCATCGCCTCCGAGTCGACAAGTCAGCGAAACCAGTCAAAGAGCATCTTCGACGGTCCGCCGTCCAGAAGAGAAAAGCTATTGGTGAAGAAGTGGCTCGACTGTTGACGGCAGGATTTATTCGAGAGATTTACCACTCCGAGTGGCTCGCTAATGTTGTCATGGTCCCCAAGAAGGATAACTCACTCCGCATGTGCATTGATTTTAAGCACATTAATCGGGCCTGCCCGAAGGATCATTTTCCTCTCCCCCGCATCGATCAAATTGTTGACTCGACCGCGGGGTGTGAGAGATTGTCTTTTAGACGATATTCGGGTATCATCGATCCGTCTCAGATGGACCCGATGAAATAAAAACAGCTTTCATCACTCCATTCGGTGCTTCGCTATATCACCATGCCATTCGCCTCAAGAATGCCGGAGCCACATTTATGCGAATGATTCGTAAGTGTCTTCTCACCAAATCACCGGAATGTGGAAGCGATATGGATGATATCGTCGTTAAGTCGCGAAAAGGTTCCGACCTGCTTGCGACCTCGCGAAACATTTGCCAACCTCGGAAGGTACGATATCAAGCTTAATCCGTCAAAGTGCACATTCGGAGTTCCCGTGGAAAATTACTCGGTTTTCTCGTTTCCGAACGAGGAATCGACGCTAACCCAGAGAAAATCGGCACTATTCTCCGAATGAAACGCCTGCGGCGAGTGCACGACGCCCGAAGCTTCTTGGATGCTTGGCCGCTTTAAGTCGATTCATCTCACGACTCGTGAAAAGGCATTACCTCTTTACCGATCGATGAAGAAGGCGACAAGTTCGAGTGGACTCGGAAGTCGATGCAGCGTTTGCGAGCTAAAAGCTCGCTCTCCACCCAGCCGGTGCTTGCTGCTCCAATCAGCAAAGAGCCTCTGTTGCTTTACATTGCAGCCATCGGACAAGTTGTCGGCTTCGGCTTACGGTCGAGCGGGAAGAGGAAGGAAAGGCCTTCAAAGTTCAGCGCCGGTGTATTATTTGTGCAAGTCTTGACTCCGTCCAGCGAGATATCCTCATTATCGAAGCTTGTGTATGGTATATACATGACCACAAAGAAGGTTGCTCATTATTTCTCCGATCATTCTATCACGATCGTCGTGACGCCTTTATCGAGATCTTGCATAACGAGACGCAACCGGTCGAGTGGCGAAATGGGCGATTGAACTTCTTCCCTTGATATCAAATTCGAGGCAAAGAAAGCCATTAAGTCCTGTGCTATAGCTGATTTCCTTGCCGAGTGGATTGAACAACAGCAATGATGAAGTTCACTCGGAGCATTGGACCATGTTCTTCGACGGCTCCAAGATGCTGAATGGTTCAGTGTCAGGGTTGTTCTGTTTCCCCGGAGGAGATAAGCTTAGGTATGTGCTCCAGATTCACTTTGATTCCTCCAACAATGAGGCAGAGTATGAGGCCCTTCTATATGGATTGCGCATGGCCATCTCACTCGGCGTCCGTCACCGATGGTTTATGGCGACTCAGATCTAGTGGTCAATCGGTGATGAAGGAGTGGGGCGTGAGAAGCCCAAATATGACTGGATACTGCAATGCAGTGAGGAAGCTGGAAAAGAAGTTTGAGGGGTTGGAACTCCATCACATCCCCCGACTGAAAAATCAAGCAGCTGATGATCTGGCGAAGATAGGATCCAAGAGAGAAACCATTCCGAGTGGTGTGTTTTTGGAACATATACACACTCCATCAGTCAAAGAAGATCCCTTCACAGAGGAAGCTCCGCAACCCAAGAGTGCCACGGACTCGACTGAGGTTGAGGTTCCGGCAGTGGTCGACTTGGTCATGGAAGTTTTAGTTGTCACTCCCGATTGGACAATTCCGTACATTGCGTATATTCTGAGAAAGGAACTACCAGAGGATGAAGAAGAGGCTCGACAGATCGTCCGTCGATCCAAAGCCTTTACCGTTATCAATGGACAGTTATATAGAGAAAGCCCGACGGGAGTCGGACAAAAATGCATAACGCCAGAAGAAGGTCGAGTCATACTTTAATGATATCCACTGGGACCTGTGGTCACTATGCGCCCTCTCGGACCATTGTAGCCAAAGCATACCGAGCTGGATTTTATCGCCTAGAGCCAATGAGATGGCAAAAGAGATAGTGGACAAGTGCGAAGGATGCCAATTCTACTCCAATATGTCACACAAGCTGCGTCAGCCTTGAAGACCATTCCACTCGTCCGCCCTTCGCAGTGTGGGGGTTGGACATGATCGGTCCCTTGCGAACAGGTCGGAGCGGTTTCACGACGCATCTTGGTAGCGATCGACAAGTTCACCAAGTGGATTGAAGCTAAACCAATCAAAAACTTGACGCCAAGATCGCTGTTTCCTTCATCGAGGGCTGACGTTCGGATATGGGGTCCCGCGACAGATTATCACGGACAACGGGTCGAATTTTGACTCGAAGAATTCAAGGATTTCGCAACGCCCAAGGCACACGAGTCGACTACGCTTGATCGCCCATCCTCGGTCGAATGGACAAAGGAACGAGCCAACGGATTGATCCTCAAGGGTCTGAAACCCGATCGATGCGAGATCTCAAGCATGCGGCTGGAGCTTGGGTCGACGAACTCCCTTCAGTGCTTTGGGGTTTGCGAACCACGCCTAATCGGTCGACCGGAAGAACTCCCTTCTTCCTGGTCTATGGAGCAGAGGCAGTCCTTCCGAGTGATCTCCTTCACAATGCTCCCCGAATTGAACTATACAATGAAGCAGAAGCTGAGCAAGCGCGTCAGGATGCAGTCGACCTCCTGGAAGAGGAACGGGAAATGGCTTTGATCCGCTCGACCATTTACCAGCAAGACTTGCGCCGCCTGTACGCCAGAAATGTGAGAGGTCGAGCCTTCCAGGAAGGAGATCTGGTCCTTCGAGTGGATCAGCAGAAGCAACATAAGCTTGCTCCCTCCTGGGAAGGGCCCTTCATCGTCACAAAGGTTCTCCACAATGGGGCATATCGTCTCTACAATGTCGAACACAATATAGATGAGCCCCGAGCTTGGAATGCGGATCTGCTCCGCCCGTTTTACACTTAAGGTTTTTTCACTCGGAAGAGTTGTAATAAAATACTCCTGTAGCTCACGAGCTTTGAAGTAATAGTGTCATAATTCCTTCATAATTTTTGTCACTCTTTATTTTCGTCAATAAATTTTCCCCGATGGGTGGCTTAGTCGCGAATCCGTTTCACCTAAGTTTTTACAAATCCTACCGAGTGGTAAGCGGACTTCCACTCGGAGGCTTAGCTGCAGCTCGATGCTCGCCTAAGATATTAAAATCCCACCGAGTGGTAAGCGGACTTCCACTCGGAGGCTTAGCTGCAGCTCGGTGCTCGCCTAAGATATTAAAATCCCACCGAGTGGTAAGCCGACTTCCACTCGAGGCTTAGCTGCAGCTCGGTGCTCGCCTAAGATATTAAAATCCCACCGAGTGGTAAGCCGGACTTCCACTCGGAGGCTTAGCTGCTCGGTGCTCGCCTAAGATATTAAATTCCTACCGAGTGGTAAGCCGACTTCCACTCGGAGGCTTAGCTGCAGCTCGGTGCTCGCCTAAGTTATTAAAATCCTACCGAGTGGTAAGCGGACTTCCACTCGGAGGCTTAGCTGCAGTCCAGGACTCGCCTAAGTATAAAGTATACTAGCAAGGAAAACGAGGCGCAGTCGATCGCGACCCTCTCCTCCGAGCTTGACACAAATACAACGGAAATCCTACCGAGTGAAGAGCAAACCTCTCACTGGGGCTTAGCTGCAGCCAGTGCTCACCTAAGATAAAAGAAATCCTACCGAGTGGAGAGCAAACCTCCCACTGGGGCTTAGCTGCAGCCCAGTGCTCGCCTAAGATAAAAGAAATCCTCTTGTGTGGAGAGCAAACCTCCCACTGGGGCTTAGCTGCAGCCCAGTGCTCGCCTAAGATAAAGAAATCCTACCGAGTGGAGAGCAAACCTCCCACTGGGGGCTTAGCTGCAGCCCAATGCTCGCCTAAGATAAAGAAATCCTACCGAGTGGAGAGCAAACCTCCCACTGGGGCTTAGCTGCAGCCCAAAGGTTGCTCGCCTAAGATAAAAGAAATCCTACCGAGTGGAGAGCAAACCTCCCACTGGGGGCTTAGCTGCAGCCCAGTGCTCGCCTAAGATAAAGAAATCCTACCGAGTGGAGAGCAAACCTCCCACTCGGGGCTTAGCTGTAGCTCGGTGCTCGCCTAAGGAATAAGTCAATCGCAGCAGCACCTTGTCATTAACCCGCAAAGAGCAATTCAAAGCCAAGAGCAATCATTTCCAAACATCCAATCCAAATTTAGGTCGATACCTAAAATAACCGAGAGTGCTCAGGCGCTAAGCCTGTTAAGGTTTTATCGGTTACAGTTCCACTCGGCATAACGAGGCAAATTTAAGGTCAAGCAAAGTTTTTTACCCCTCCTGTGGAGGGCTGGACGGAGCAACGAACTCGTCAAGATCAATCCCGTCGGCGATCCGCGTGGCAGCTGCAATGAAAGTCTCCATGAAGGTCCTGAAGTCGTGCTTTTTAGTGTTGGCCACTCGGAGAGCCGCCAGCTTGTCTTCTCGGGCTTCCTTGCAATGGACTCGCGCCAGACACAGGGCAACGTCCGCACCGCACCGAGCCGAAGATTTCTTCCACTCTTGCACTCGGTCAGGGACGGCGTTCAGTCGAGCCATCAATGACTCGAGGTCATTTTGGAGTGTCTCACCGGGCCAGAGCGTCGAGTCGATGCGGGACGTAGCAACCTTCAGTCTTGCGAGATAGTCCACGACAGCAAAAGAACACGGGATTCCAATCGGAAGATGTTCATGGCAGTTTCATCGTTCACCGGGAATTGACAGGTCAAGGTTCGCTCTCCGGTGGCTGGTTTCTTCTTCAAAGTTGCGGCAGAACTCTGCAAAGACAAAACCCCGAATCAGGAAAACAGTCGAATGGAAACATAACGGTTGGAAGAATTGGTCGAGTGAAGAAGGTTACCTTCAAGCTTAAGGAACAATTTCTTAGCAAGACTGCCCAAGAAGCTTTCCAGCTCGTTCTTCTTTCCAGCCATTAGGAGGATCTTCTCAGTCAGATTCTTCTTGTCAGCCTTCATTCGCTCAACATCCTTGCTGGCAGCGGCCAGAGCAACCTTCAGATTGGCGTTATCCTGTTCGAGCTTGGCGACTGAGGCCAGTTTGTCGTCAGCAAGCTTGATCTTCTCAGACAGCTCAAGCTCTTTCTTCCTTTGGGCCTCCTTCACCTTGTCTGTAAATCGCAGCAAAGTCAAACGTGAAGCAAATGAGAGGAGAAAAGAGTCGTCGAAATCTCACCAAACATACCTTTGGTCTCCTCCTTCGCCTTCGTCAGATTCTCTTGCACTAGCTTCAAGTCCAACTCGAGCTGAATATGCTTCTGCTCCAGTTCAGTATAGCGTGCCGCAAGATCACAAGATTTCTACGAAGGGTCAGTTGCAAAAGTATCAGAGATAATCCACTTCCGAGTGAATAAAGAAGAATGGTGCATTTCTAAGACTACAGTCGAATGCAAGCATTCGACCGTAGTCTCGGGGACTACACCCAGTGGGTGCACTCAGCGTGCCCCCACTGGTCTTACTCAAGACATAGTCGACCAGTCGACCAAAAAAAAAAAAGAGCGAGTCGACCAGTCGACCGAAACTTCTTCAGACTGTAGTCAACTGCCAGCAGTCGACCACAGTCTCGGGGACTACACCCAGTGGGTGCACTCAGCGTGCCCCCACTGGTCTCAGAAACACGTTCATTCCATTCGGATAATGATCAATATTTACTTGGTAAGCCTAAGACCGACTGCCAGCAGTCGACCTTAGCCTTGGGGACCACACCCAGCGGGTGCACTCAGCGTGCCCCCGCCAACACGGAGTTTTTACCAACACACCCACTGGGTGACTGCTATAATTCCGAAAGAAATGTTTTGATAGCATATCCTAACAGGGACGGTGGTGGTCGATGACTGAACATTGCTCAAAGGCGGAGCTGCATCATCGTGGCGGCTTGGCTCGCATCCCGACGATCTTCACCGCTCCATCATGATCCCCGCTGACGGATTGCTTCCTTAGCAGCATCGGCCTGGTCCTCCGGGGCGTGGTGCGTGGTGAAGATCGAAGGTTGTCCAAGACTTTCGGCGAAGTGGGCGAACACGGTCGTGGCACGCGAAGGACACGGTGTGTCGAGTGCCGACCTCTCCTTCCGTCACGACGGTCTCGGGCGCCGTCGCACCTTGGGCTTCTCTGCCAGTAGATGCTTTCCTGCTCCTCCTAACCCTCAGTGGCTCCTCATCCTCATCATCGTCGTCAGGAAGAGTGATGATGTTATTGGTTGGAGCTTCAGAAAAGAGTTAAAGTCAGAAATCTTGAGTCAGTCGACTAAGAACAAGAATTAAGGATATAGTACCAGGATTTGAGGTGGCGGCGTCTTCCATCTCATGGTCGTCGACCTTAGCTGAAGTTTCAAGTCGCAGCTATTGAAAATCCAAAGAATCGATCGACCGATTCAAGTATCAACCGGAGATAAAATTTATATAGAACAAGAAGATTTAAGCAATATGTTTACCCCGAGATGGTGGGGATGGACACTTTCATTTTTGGCGAGGCTTGGTTGTCCTCGGCGGAACTACCTTCGCCTGCTTTGGCGCTTTCTCGATCGGCACCGGTGAAGCGGTTCGATGGCGTTTGTCGATCATTGAGATAACGATCGCAACTCCCTTTCCGCTTTCAAATCAAGGGTCGTGCGCAAGTTTTGACCGCCTTTCCGAAGCGCTGGTGGTGCGACTTCCTCCTCTTCATCCTCGTCATCATCATCCTCGTCATCATCATCATCGCCGCCGCCGTCTCTGCAGCGCTCGAGTCCCACTCTTCCCGACTCTCGCCTCCCGCTTCTCCCTCCTCGCCGAATCTGGCGCCATTGGGCATTGAGTATAGCTCGTGAGGGCCTGGAAGTATCAAAGCGAGTTCATCGACCAAGCTCTGTAGCACACTCGACGGACATACAACGTAAAATGAACAAGTGTACCTTATCCGAACGCTGTCACGATCAAGCGGAGAAATCCTCCGGATCCGCGAGGATTGTCCTTGTTTCCAGTGATTGAAGCCATCCATCTTTCCACTACGGCATCGCCGACGCCTCCGGTGGACGCGAGTCTCGCCTTGGTGCCGCAATACAACCACATACTGATGACTCCGAATCAAGGGGCTGGATTCGCCTCGAAGAAAAACCTCCGGAGGTCCATGCCATCCTCCATCCCTAACCAGCTGCACCACGCGGTCCATCAGCATCTTCACTTCAGCCCTCTCTTCAGGAACAACCTTCAGGGAGGAGGGTTTATTCACTCGACTCATGGTAAATTCAGGGAGGCCAGTCGACTGCCCCGGCGTCGTCTCATTCCGGCAATAGAACCAGGTCGACTGCCAACCCCTGACCGACTCGAGAAAATGCATAGCTGGGAAAGTGCTTTTGCTCCTCAACTGGACTCCTAAACCACCACACATCTGGACTACTTGGGTCTTCTCGTCTCCAGGGCTTGCCTTCTTCACAGTCTGAGCGCGACATGTGAAGATGTACTTGAACAAACCCCAGGTCGGATCGACAACCCAGGAAGTTGTCGCACATAGACACAAACGCGGCAAGGTATGCGATGGAGTTTGGAGTAAAATGGTGGAGCTGGGCTCAAGAAATTCAGAAAACCTCGAAAGAAGACACTCGGTGGCAACGAAACCTCGGTCGACATGGGTGGCCAAAAGCACGACTCACCCTCTTCGGTTGAGGCTGCCACTCTCGGCAGAAGTCTCGAGGCGCCGTGGGGAATCAATCCGTCGTCGGCCATGTCGAGAGATCCTTCTCCCGATCGTCGATCGATCCGATCTCCTCGACCCAGCCTTTCGGCAGCTTGGATCTCGACGAAGAACCACCGACCGGTGGATCTCCCTTCGCCTTTTCGCCGCCGACGCCTTCTCCGCCACCGACGCCTTCTTCGCGCGCTCCAACATCGTCGTCTTCTCCTTGCCCATGGCCGCCGGCGGAATGCGCAAGGGGAGAGATGGCGAGGGAGCGGCAGCGGGGGTGGAGAGCGGAGACAGAGAGAGCTAAGGAGGAAGAACAAGGTACTGTGCACGAGCCTCCGGGAGTTGCATTTATAGCGTCCCTTCCGAGTGGATGACAGGTGGACCCAAGCAATCCAATCATATCCCGAGCAGCCGCACTGCGTGATACGTGGCGGAAAAAGCGGCGCGGAGATCGAGGCGTCCCTGTAACGTCCCATCCTAGCGCCGCAGTCCGTTCCGTTTCGCGCGCTACCCCAAATTTCGTATCCCGCGAGATCCGCGAGCGACAGATCAGTCTGTCAAGTGCGAGATCTCCTGCGATCCGTCGCTCGGGAATAGCAAAGGAAGTCACTCGACTAAAGAACAAGAATGGATCAAGTCGACTGAAGGGAAGTTTCTTGTTATCAACGGAGAAGATCTTGATCCAAGACAATATGTAGCCAGTATGCAAAAGACAGTCAGCAGCAATGTCAACTCCTCCTTCACTCAAGCCTCAATCCATTCGGGGGCTAATGATGGATTCATGTACCTAGGGTAGGGTTATAGGCCTGACCTAAACGTCCTACCCGAGGGCACTCGTAGAAGAGATCATCTTCCAGTCGACCAAAGAGGAATCCACTCGACTAGACTGGAAGGACTCGACCATGAGAGACTCACTCGACCATGAAGACTCACTCGACCACCAGAAGGTCAGAAGGCACTCCATGGCATAACGGTTTGCTATTGAATAGACTTAATGATAGTTAAAGCGCCTTATGAGGGGCGTTACCAGTAACCCCCCTGGCTTAATGTACTTTAATCCTTCCATAATGTGGGCTGGCTGGGGTCCTGGCGCACTCTATATAAGCCACCCCCTCCACAGATGGAAGGGTTCAGATTCTTGTAATACTCATACTCATAATCCACTCGACCGCCTCAGGGCTCCGAGACGTAGGGCTGTTACTTCTTCCGAGAAGGGCCTGAACTCGTACATCCCTTGTCTCCACAACTGCTCCATAGCTAGAACATCGCCTCTCCCTTACCTACCCCTACTTCTACTGTCAGACTTAGAACCACGACAGGGTCTTGTTTGCAAAAAGGCACGACATGTCTGTAATTTCTGTTCTTTCAGATTCATCTTTGTGGTATACCGTCACTTTTGTTATAAGAAGCAGCTTCGGGACTTTCTAGTCCCTTTCCCGAGTTAAAAAAATGTTTTGAGAAAACACTCCGGCGCAGCCAGAGCCATATCTAGGAACTCAGAGCCCCGGAGAGAATTGCAAATGGGCCCTAAAAAGTTCATAGAACTAAATCATACTTTCATGTATCTACAATACTTTTGTTCTAACATGAATGCATGATAGACCAAAAGGGATTTTGATCAATCAGGCGATGCCTTCAGCTTTAGGAGCCAGGAAAACCTCAGGACCCGACCTCAATCAGGCAATAGGGTGTGGGTAAATGTTTGGGAACGACGAGCCGACAGAAATTCGGCCGCTCACGCCCGCTCTCCACGCGCGACACACTTTTTACCCCTGGCCCAGCATCACATGCGACATGTGCCCTTTGCTGACCCACCACCACCGCTCTATCTTTTTCGCTGGACTTGTTATCCTCAATCCCTCACTTGTAACTAGTCACAGACCTGCTCCCCGCGCGCAGCCGCAGTAATCCTCCATTAGTGAGCAATGGCGGAGCTACTAGCCATGGCGACCTTCGTCATGACTGATAGTGGAAAAAGATGCAACCAACATCGGCATGTGCTACATCCGTCATTTGTGGAAGCTACAGCCGACCATAGCGAGCTGCGACCTCACGGGACATCACCGGTGATGCTGCATCTGCGAGGGAACCACCGGAGCTTCCAGTGGTGACCACGACCTGGCAGGTGTTGCATATGCAACGCCCACAAGCTGGAATTGACGCTCATCGTTGCGGCAACTGGCTATGGCGACGGGGACGGTGAAGCAACAACAGGTGAGGATGCTGGAACGACGGCGCAGTGAATGCTAGAACCACATACCACAAAAGCTACAACAACTTCTAAAAATGCTACAATGCTCGCACACTGGAGCTACAACTGGCAAGGTGTGCCAACAAATGGTACAACCCTTCACCAAAAAAGCTACAACCACATTCAGAGTTGCAAACTGACTTCACCGTAGTTGTAGCCGGGCGACGCCGTGCTACAACCGTGTGTTGCACTGACGTAATTTGCTACAAGCATCAACGCCAGATGCTACGAGCGGTGGCATTTTTTTTGCTGGAACCAGAGAAAACAGCGGCTTCGACGGACGTGCGTCAGAGCTGCAACCAATACGTAAAAATGCTACGTCCGACAATCAAGAAAGCTACAACCGGCTTTGAAAAGCTTCAACTGGATACGGGGTAGCTAGAGGTCGGCCACCGCGCAGCGCAAAAAGCTGCAACCATCATCAAGAAAAGCTGCAACCCACTTATAAAAAGCTTCAAATAGAGAACAGCTAGCTAACAATGGCGAGTGGCGACGACGAAGCTGTGCAGCGGTGCTGCGACGGGCGCATGGCGAGCCATAACGGCGGCTGGTGGCGATGCTGGAACCCCTCACCTGGCAGTGCTACAACCAGTGGGCGGGAGACAAGTCAGCATGCAAAAAGCATGCGGCACTAGGGACGACTTTCTTTCGACCGGCTCGGCGGAGCGGCATCCGACGAGCGGCCCCGGCGAGCCGACAGGGCGGCCAAGGGCGAGCACGAGGAGGCTGACCTGTGGGAGATCTTTTGCTTGTTTTGTTCTCGTGTGCGTGTGGCGCTCGTTGAAGCGTGTAAAAATCCAATGCCTGACAGCCCACCGGTCCAAATTTGGGTCGGCGCCTATCAGACGTCCATAGGGTGTGTTGGCCTGCGTTACCCCCCCCCCCCCCATCCTAGTGCTAACTGATAACGAGTGTGTAGGACATATAAAGAACGAGAAAAACATTGGGAGAAATACTCAAGGAAAAAAATCCTTAATTTTACCTTCACATATATTTATTGTTTTTAAATTCAGGTTACAAATAGTGATCTCCAGAAAGAAAAAAAACCTGCAAGCACGAGCGACCTTGACCCATACGAGCATACAACTTTTCCCGCAGCATCCATGCATAGATGCCCGTACTTCAATCAAGTTCACAGACTCTAAACTAACCCTTGGTCGCGATCACGATCCTAGTCAGAATGATGGGTATTTTACAGACCTCGTTTCGGGAATCCTGCTGGAAAGCTCGCGTGGATCCGTGGCACATCATAATTAACTAAGAGATCCATGACACATCATATTAGCATGACACATCCATCGCGCCCACACATTAATCAGACGATGAGATCCATGACCAGCAATTGTCCTTGGTGCATGCTGAGTGTTGACTAGTATATGGCCCCAACTAGTATGATCGGTCCTTGCATGGACATATGTACGAATAATAATAAAAAGAATCCGGCAACGGGAACATTTGTTGTTGTTTTTAATGTACCGTAGCTTTATAGAAGGCAGAAGAATTTTAAGTACAAGAACATTATCACTCGATGCGAACAATGAGTGTAGCACAACACCACACCCGGGCAAGTTCGAAGACAGCCAACAACAACAACAGAGCAAAAGTGCTTCGCTTGTCCTAACTGAACCTAACACAGCGTCTCTACTGTTAGATTGGATCGATGGAAGCGTTCCTACTCCTCCGTAGAGGAGCCGCGTGGGTATTTATTGATTGGGGCAGAAACTTGCCTTGGAGTACAAGAACACGCCGATCGCTAGGATTGCAGCGAGAGAAGATAGAGGTTTACACGGGAGGAGAAGAAGAGATAGAATTGGGTAGTTGAGATTACATGACTTAAATATCTCTAATTCTAACACCCTCCCTTAATCTGAACTACCTTAACCTAAATTAAGATTGTTCTTGAATGCTTCAAATGGCTTGAATGGTAGAGCTTTAGTAAACCCATCAGCCACTTGATCTCTTGACGGAATGAAGCGGATCTCCAGCTTCTTCTCTGCAACCCTTTCACGTACAAAATGAAAGTCTATCTCAATATGCTTGGTTCTGGCATGGAAGACAGGATTGGCACTTAAATAAGTAGCACCCAAGTTATCACACCATAAACATGAAACACGATGTTGCTTTACTCCCAATTCTTCAAGCAAAGGTTCAAGCCAAATAATTTCAGCAGTAGCATTAGCCAAAGATTTATACTCAGCTTCAGTACTTGATCTTGACACTGTTGCTTGTTTCCTGGCACTCCATGAAATAAGGTTAGAACCAAAGAAAACAGCAAAACCACCTGTTGATTTTCTATCATCACTGCAGCCTGTCCAGTCTGCATCAGAGAAAGCACTAACAAGTGTAGAGTTGGACTTTCTGAACTGAAGTCCCAAACCCACAGTGTGTTTTACATACCGTATAATTCTCTTGACAGCTGTCCAATGAGCAGAAGTGGGAGAATGTAAGTATTGACATATTTTGTTAACAGCAAAGGAGATATCTGGCCGTGTTAAGGTTAAGTATTGCAGGGCACCAACAGCACTTCTGTATTTGGTGCTTTCTTCTTCCTTAAGTGGCTCCCCTTCATATGCTGACAATTGTTCTGATGAAGATAACGGTGTAGGTGATACCTTACAATCCTTCATTCCCATCCGAGCCAAGAGTTCATTTGCATATTTTTCTTGTTTCAATACTGTACCATCCTGAACCTTTTTAACTTCGATGCCCAAGAAGAAACTCAGATCACCAAGATCCTTTAAAGCAAACTCTGAGCTTAGATCATGCAGAAGGGCATCAGTAGCTTTCTGAGAAGAGCTTGCAACTATAATGTCGTCTACATATATGAGCAAAAAGATAACAGTGTTTGCCTTGTTATATATGAAAAGAGACGTGTCAGCCTTTGATGCAATGAAACCAAGACGTTTTAACTGCATACTTAACCTAGAGTACCATGCTCTAGGTGTTTGTTTCAAACCATAAAGAGCTTTGTCAAGCTTACATATATAATGAGGTTTTTGTTTGTTTTCATAACATGGTGGTTGCCTCATATAGACCTTCTCTTCCAAAACACCATGCAAAAACGCATTCTGTACGTCTAGCTGCCTTAGGCTTCATCCCCTAGACACGGCAATAGCAAGTACAAGTCTGATTGTTGCAGCTTTAACCACAGGGCTAAACGTATCCTCATAATCAATACCGTAGCGTTGCTTAAAACCTTTAGCCACGAGACGTGCTTTATACCTGTCAATGGAGCCATCTGCCTTTTTCTTGATCCTATACACCCATTTGCAATCAATAATATTTTTACCTTTCTTGTTTGGCACCAGATGCCATGTCTTGTTTCTCATCAAAGCTGTGTATTCCTCATCCATAGCCTTTTTCCACTTTTTATCCCCAAGTGCATCATCCAATTTTGATGGCTCGCCTGAAATACACAACATGCCATACCAAATAGTGCCATCAATTCTGATTTTTGGATTCTTAATACCTTTTTGTAGTCGAGTTGCAACTCTTGAAGTGGTTTGCGGAGGCTGTTGTACACGCTGGCGCACTGCATTGCTGTTCGCAGAAGATCCTGGGGAGGAATCAGAAGATGCCGCACTGGATCCAGTGGTCACAGATGTAGCTTCTTCATTTTGCGCCTCACCGCCTGTTGCCGCAGAGGATCCCGCGCCAGCTGGGCCAGGCGGACGCGCGCGCGAGTCGCGTCTCGCGATTGGCTGCATGCGCACGCCAGCCGAAGGAGATTGCCCGCGTGGGGACGTGTCGCGCGCTGCCCGCGCCTGGTCGACCGGCGCCTGATCCGAGGCGGATCGGATCCGCGCCTGATCCGAGGCGGATCGGCGCACAGGAGTTGCAGGAGCCGCCAGATCCTCCTCGTTCGCCACGCCAGCTTCGTCCTCTTCTTCCACATGAAATACAGCCTCATTTTGAATGGGATTTTGATCATTTTGAACACCATTTTCTTCAGGAACCTGCACACACGGAAGACAATGACTGGTTCCAGTAGGAATACTATCATCATGTTGGTTATTGCAATTGTTTCCCCCGTGATCAAAATCACGAAGTGTAGATGGAAGAAGTAGGATCTCTTGACGAAGGAGGGCGCCGGCATTAGGATGAAGAGTTTCAAACGGAAAGACTGATTCATCAAACACAACATCACGAGATATATAAACTCGACCTGTGGGAACATCTAGACATTTTACTCCTTTGTGCATGGGGCTATACCCCAAAAATACACATTTTTTGGAACGAAACGCAAGTTTGCGTGTGTTGTATGATCTTAGGTTGGGCCAACATGCACAACCAAATACTCGAAGAGATTTGAAGTCTGGTTTAGTACCAAAAAGACGTGTGATGGGACTTTCAAGTTTGATGACTTTGCTTGGTCGAATATTTATGAGATATGTGGCAGTGAGAAAAGCTTCATCCCAGAATTTTAGGGGCATGGAAGCATTGGCTAGCAGAGCTAGTCCTACCTCAACAACATGATGGTGTTTCCGTTCAGCTGACCCATTCTGTTGATGAGCATGGGGACAAGAAACATGGTGAGAGACTCCAATCTTTTGAAAGAAAGAGTTTAATTTTTCATACTCACTACCCCAGTCTGTTTGCATGGCAAGAATTTTTGAGTCTAGTTGGCGTTCAACAAGGTTTTGGAAATTAAGAAACACTTGAAAAACATCAGATCGTTTCTTTAGCAAATATATCCAAGTGAACTTGCTATAATCATCAATGAAACTAACATAATAAGAAAATCTGCCAACTGATGTGGGAGCTGGTCCCCATACATCTGAAAAAACTAACTGCAATGGAGCAGTGGACACACTTGTAGATATGGGATAAGGTAGCTGATGACTCTTAGCTTGCTGACAAGCATCACAAATTGACTCAACACTAGACTCATAGGGAAGATTATTCTTGCTAATGACATGCTTAACTATGACTTAAGAGGGATGGCCAAGACGACTATGCCACTTTGCCGAAGAGGGTTTGGTGACACTCCACGCTTGTTTATTCGACCATGATGAAGATGAAGATGATATGAGTGGATATAGGCCTCCCTCACACTTTCCTCTAAGTATGACCTTCCTCGTTGCCAAGTCCTTGATCACAAAAGAGTAGGGATAGAAGATTATAAGAACGTTGTTGTCAAGAGCAAAGCGATGAACTGAAACGAGATTTTTTGAAGCATGTGGAACATGTAGGACATTATTAAGATGTAAATCTTTTACGGAGGTTTTAACAACTGAATTACCAACATGAGTGATATCCATACCGGTTCCACTTGCCGTGTGTATCTGATCACCGCCATGATACCTCTCTCGCATCGTCAGCTTGTCAAGTTCCCCGGTGATGTGTTCAGTAGCACCAGAGTCGGCATACCAATTGGTGTCAATGCCGTAGTTGTTGGTGACGAGGTTGGCTGCCTTCTTCTCCTCATGATCATCATCATAGCGATGCCAGCACGCTCTTGTGCCGCCAGCATGGAACTTATAGCAGATTTGGCACTCTGGGTAATCACCTTCCTGCTACTGCTGTTGTTGTGGTTGGGGACGAGGCCGTTGCTGCTGGTAGCCGCCGCGACCAGGAGATGAAGCAGAGCAGTTCCCTCGACCGCGCCCTCCTCTGGTGCTTCGACCGCGTCCTCCCCTGCCACGGGACTGTCCGCGCCCCCTGTAGACGGAGTTGGCAGAGGAGCGGAGACCTGATGACCCGTCCCCGAGCATCTCCATGCGCTGGTCAAATGCAGAGATTTGCGCGAACAGATCGTTGACGCTGATGGAGTTCTTGATTTTGTGCCGATTGCTGCCACAACGGGATCATAGTCCCGATCGAGGCCAGCCAATATGTAGTCCACTATCTCCGGATCGGTGACCGGGCGCCCAGCTGCAGCTAGCTCGTCACCGAGGTTCTTCATCTTGGCGATGAAGGCATTGCTCGACATGTTGCCCTTCTTGGTGTTGGAGATGGCCATCCGTAGATTGAATATGCGAGATTGCGACTGCGCTGTGAATATTGTGGTGAGGGCAGTCCACAAATCGAAGGTGCTATCCTTACCGATGACTTGCGCAAGGATCTCCTGGGTGAGAGAGTTCAGCAGGTAGCTCAGAACCTGCTGATCCTTCGACAACCACGGGCCATACAGAGGATTGAGTTCAATGGCCGTGGTTTTATCCGCCTTGGTGACTTCAATTGTCTTCGGCGGTGCGGCATCGCTGCCGTCGAGGAGGCCGGTCACTTGTGCTCCTCGCAGTGCCGACATGACCTGCGCCTTCCATAGGAGGTAGTTCCCCCTTGCGAGCTTCTCTGTTGGTGGAGCTCCTAGGTTGAGGCCGATGGCGCTTGAGCTCGTTGCCATGGCTATGGAAGGGTGTTTAGGGTTCTGGTTTTGCTAGACGATAGGAAGAGACTTGGCTCTGTATACCATGTTAGATTGGATCGATGGAAGCGTTCCTACTCCTCCGTAGAGGAGCCGCGTGGGTATTTATTGATTGGGGCAGAAACTTGCCTTGGAGTACAAGAACACGCCGATCGCTAGGATTGCAGCGAGAGAAGATAGAGGTTTACACGGGAGGAGAAGAAGAGATAGAATTGGGTAGTTGAGATTACATGACTTAAATATCTCTAATTCTAACATCTACCAACACCGGACACACCCGAAGACCACCAGCTCACACCGAACTTCGCTCATCGATGCACCATCCACCCTGAATGCCTGAGAGGAGGTGGCAAGTGGATGGCAGGACTTGATCAGATCTGAGGTAGACACCATCTTGGACACACCGACGACGGCCGTACATTGCGCCATTGAGGATAAATAGAGGACGAGGACGAACATCGGAGGAGAGCAACGAGGAACTAAGCCGTGCCTCCAAATACAATGCTCCCAACAGAGGAACGACGCCGAGGACGCCGACATCGTGCCGGTCCAACACCGAATCAAGGCTTTCGCCCGGAGACAACCACCAAGTCCAACCGAGGGAGAAAATGTCGAAATCACCTCGGTGACGCCTCCAAGGAGGGGTATGACACCAACGGGTGCCATCGCCGCCAGCTCAGCAAAAGCCGTAACAAGATTTTCATCCATGCTTCACACACCTCCACACCTCGCAGGAATTGGCTAGCAATGTCCATGTGCCCTCACACCGCTGCCTCCGTAGCACCACGCCATCGTTGCACCAGCCGGGGACTACCGACGAACTGCACGGCAGAGAGAAACATGGCCCAAACCACAACAACCTGGACAAGGAACATCAGGCACCAACCACTCCAGGAAGGACTAGGACTGCCCGCGATGGCTGTCACCCGCACCAAGGGACAACCTTGCAACGACCCAGCACCTAGCCATGGACATCGGCCCCGCAGGCACGACCGGGAAAGCACCACCGCTCACTGCATAGCCCAGGAGGTGGCCGGCCACTCGCTGCTTGCCAGGAACTCCATCCTAGTCAAGCCATCACACTGCCGCCACCCACCTAGCCAGCAGCTCGCGTCGTCGCCTCCAGAGCACGCCGCCACGCCAGTTTGCGCCGTCCCACCACTGCCTGCCCTTGCGAAGTCATCCGCTCCACCACGCCTCCCCCGTCGTGCACCGCTCCGCACTACGCCACACCCCCACCAGCCGTCTGCACCACCGCGGTGCCCAACGGCCGTGGAGGCACGGCGCCACCAGGCGTGCCGGCAGCAGCAACCAAAGTCAGGCCGGCCAAATCTAGATTCAGATTGGATCGAATTGGGACGAGACCAAGCCTAGGTTGCCGCAGCCACAGGCAACCTCGCCTCCGCCGAACCTACGCAGCACCTCGCCGAAAACCCCGCACCATGGCCAGAGAGGAGGGAGCCGCGCCGGGAGAATCCCGTTGCCATCGGCACTGCCCGGGCTTTGCCCGGCAGCGGCCCTCGGCGGCGGCGAGGAGGAGGGGAGGGATGGGGGAGGCCGGCGACAGCGCTACAGGTTTCCCCCGTGTCGCCTCGAGAGAGGGACGCGGGGGGTCGGGGACGAGGGTCTGGGGGAAGGGACGCGAAGACCTCTGCATGGGAACATATTTTCTTTTGTCCCAAAATGTGCTAGTATATTACTGGTAAGTTGTAACAAGAAATTAACTAGTTGACATCCGGGCAACAGGGGAAGTGGGAGACGTGCGTACACGTACCAGCATCCGTTTGGGCAAGGCCAGTTTAACGGCCACGAGCATCACTGTTTATAGGCAGCTTGTGATCGAACTCATGATTAAACTAGTAGGAGTAGTGCCCAATGCCTCAATCATATGCCGCCGCGGTTCTGATCACCTGCATCTGCAACGCTGAGTCGTTGTCGCTCCAAGCGTTGGTCGGCAGGCCACAGTATTCTCGTATTTCCTCCGTTTCAAAATAAATGACTCAACTATCATCTATTTAAAAATGAAGGGAGTATATCTTACATGTGGCTCCATTCCGGTGTGAGCCTTTCACCCAAAAAATTCATCGTGCTTTTTTTTAATTATAATTGCTGTTAGCACCAACTTCTTTTCTGGGATTTTGTTCGACAGATCTCTAGCACGGCTCCGAGAACGTTACCACTTTTTAAGATGTGTTTGGCACCGAACGCATTAGCACATTTTAATATGTTTCAGAAAACCTGAAAACAATCTAGTACGTTGGCATAACGTAATGTATGTTATCACAAAATTACGTATCAAAATTCGAAACATTGCTCGAGATATAAAAATAACAAATTTGACTTCAATGTGATAAATGGACAAATCTAAAGCACAACTTGTCTTATGTATTTTTCGTCGAATTTGTCATTTTTATTACTCAAGCTATGTTTCAAATTTTGATACGAAATTTTATGACAACACATATTAATGTTCTGCTAATGTGGCATTTTTATTTTATTTTTAAACATTTGAAAAGTAAGAAAATTTGGTGCATCGGTAGCACCAAATGACGCGGTGCACCTCTCGGAGATGGGGTCAGCTCCGCGCCAGCTCGTTCTCATTTTGTTTGGAGTGCAATCTGACCTCCCTTTCTAGCTAACCTTGTGTGTAAACAAGGCCGTCTGTGCTTCAACATTCTCTTCCGATCGACGGGCATCCAATGCAGGAACCGGTCTGCACCAATCTGACCTCCCTCTACGAAGTTTTATTAGGGCATGTACAATGGTGCTATCTTAGGAGTGTCACGTAGGATAGATGATGAGGTGGAGGAGAGAGAACTCATAAGAAAAGGCTTGTCTTCTCTTATTTAAGAGAAGACAAGAGGTGATCTCTTAACACAATATGCCTCACCATATTTTTAGGAATTGCTAGTTATTGAAGATAAGGCTAAGAGATGACCCATTGTAGACAAATTTTTTTGTCATCTCTAAATCACATGCAAGACTTAATATAAGACAATCTTATCAACCATTGTACATGCCCTTAATTTTGCGCACGCATGCACGAGCTTTGCTACACGCACGGTGACCTGGCAACGGACTATTACGGGGAAGCTGAGCTGGAATCACTTAACTGGAAGAAATCAAGATGAGGGATGAAGATTAGTTAACGAAGAGAAGTCCCGTAATAGTCCGTAAAGGTCCGTTGATATAAAATTTTCGCGCACTCACGGGTGGATGGAGCTGAGAATTGGAAGGCTCCACGGCTCTGGATTCAGTCAAGGGTAAGGGAGCGGTTGACGTCCGTGCGTGCATACGGATTGCCGAAAGTTCCATTCCTCTACTGATTTCTTCGTTGAGGCTTGCACTCCTGGTACAGGTCGAAGCTAAGCTGGCAAGGCTTCTGCCGACACACCCAACTCACGTTTACACTGGATCGATTATCAGAACAAACGTGTTAGCTGCCTCGTAACGCGTTCCAATGTTGACCCGGCAATTTGCTTCAAACGTGTTAGCTGCCTCGTAACGCGTTCCAATGTTGACCCGGCAATTTGCTTCCGTGTCCGTTCACGGATGAGAGACCAGTCCACGGACATGGGCGCGGGAGCCGGCCATCTAAAGTTAGCTGCATATGTCCTTTTACATTTTAAACAGTGTTTCAACTAACAGGATAAAATTCATGCAAACACGACGGATTTCATCAAAGTTTGAATAAAAAATAGCACAAATCATTCCTACATAGCATGCTAATAAGTCTAGTACAACAATATTTAAATTCAACGAGATTAACCGGATATTTAAGAAGTATTTCATGAACGGATGCCGTCGTCCCACAATACTACGCGTTCAGCTTCATCCAACAGTGTGTGTGCGTGAATGACCATCCCTCTGTCCTATGGTACATCCTGGTAGCACGTGCGGGCTACATAATGTGTATACCGACATTGAGTGAATGATTCGATTAACAAGTTGAGCAAGAATAAGCAAAAACTTACGATCCCTTCCTCTGTCGCGCACAATGGCTATCTTGCCTTAGCCGAGCAACCGCGTAACAAAACTTGGTGATGGAAGTCTGGATAGCATACCATCGATACGATAACGCCCTCATATTGCGTTGTTGGATGATGTGCATGCCGTGGGGCGCAATGTGCTTTCGTGCGTGAAAAGAATAATGCACGCGCTGCCAGAAGGCCCCCCTGCACTTGCTTATGAAATCCACGGATACGGCCAACCACACATCACACGACAACTCATCCTCCATGGTCGAGTACCCCGCCATCCTTCGTAATATAAGAAAACAACATGACGTCCAAAAAGTAGCTCAATAGCATTTGACCGAACACATACACCAGGTGTGGTGACCGTCATGGACAACGTCGAAGGGGGTGTGGCGGAGTGTACGAACGGGTCCTAGGCGGCGGCCGCCGCCGAGCCGCATTTCATCAAGAACGCGTTCACATAGCCATCCTGAGCGCCCGCCGCCACAACCACCTCGAGGTCCGTGTCACAGCAACCGCCGCCTTTGGTGCCGAAGTGCCACGGCATGCGGCAACGACCGTGGGCTACTTATGCGACGGAGATAGAAAATCTGGACACGCAAGGAGGAGCGGTGACTCGGCACAGTCGCACCGATAAGCAGGCGGCGCATGTGTATGACATGCCGGCGTTCAGTTACATCGGCAGCCGGGCAAAGCTTAACTTCCGCCCTCGGCAGTTTGAAAGTTTCTTTCCAAAGAAGTAGATTATGTGCGTGTGCGTTCGTTGGGATGAGTGTGCATACAAGTATGTAAATGCCCGCGCCTTAGAAGAAAATTACTGTTTAGAAGGCATAGTTAAATTCACGCATGTTTCCAAAATAGATAAGATTTAAGGCGCCAATGCAATTACTCCTACAGCTAATTAGTACTCCGCTCTACTAGTCTCTACTCCTAATGTCTCAGTTGGTAGGTCGCGTTCCGGGTTTTATTTTCGTCCCACCTCATCCGGTCTTTTTTGGTACTTCTTTGGTACTTGCTCCCACCTCCCGCTCAGCCGAGACGGTTTATTTTCGTACTCCCTCCCACCTCCCAGGTAGTTCCCTCCACGCAAAAAAAATCGAACCAACCTATCTCTACTCCTAATGGAGCAGTTGGTAGTCTTCGCTGATCAATTTTCGTCCCACCACTTTCATCCGGTTTTTTTCGTAGGTTAACCGTCGTAGATTTTTTTCATCGTCTCCCCCACTTCATCGGTTTATTTTCACTTCACCCTCTCACACAACGAAAAAAACTGAACGGATCAGAACTTTCCATACTGACGCAAATTATTTAGTAATGTCTTTATGTAAAAGAATCAATCACAATCAATCTCTAAAGATCAAATCTAAATTAATTAATCTTCCATAACTTTCGAATCACGTCCATAACTTTCCTTCCTTGTTTGGGCAGAAACTGTTTGGTAGCAGAGATTAGGAAGCTTCCTATGAGTGTAGTAATAGGAAGTATTCTTTTTCTTGATGATTCGTTTCCATGCATGATGATAGTAAATTATGCCAACATTCACCACTATTTATCAACGTCATCAATCGTATCCATTTCTACCAGTTTTAAGGGAATCTGCTCGCTATGTCTTTTTTAAGGGGATCCGCTCGCTAAGTCGTCGTCACATGTTATTTTCACAAACAATCTCTACTCCTAATGGAGCAGTTGGTAGCCTCGTACGGTTTATTTTTGTCCTCCTCCCACCTCCCCTGGGTTTTTTTCATCCTCCCTCCCACCTCCCAATTTCGTTGGTTTTTTTCGTCGGTTTTTACTCGCCCCCTCCCACCTCCCAATTTCGTCCGGTTTTTATTCGTCCCACCTCCCACCACCCCCTCGTACTGGTTCTTTTTCTCTCCACTCTTTCCTTGCAAACCAATAATTTCCTAACATACAAAAGATCACGAATATATCTTTCCTTACCCGAACCAATCGCGCCCTACATCAGTGCATTTCTTTATTAAGAAAACTAACACGTAAATCTTAACACATTGCAAACAAATCCCGTTATGGACCTAATTAATTTATTATGGAATCTATACGTGGTCGCATTGGTTCTTTTTCTCTCCACCCTTTCCTTGCAAACCACTAATTTCCTAACATACAAAAGATCACGAATCTATCTTTCCTTACCCGAATCAATCGATCCCTACATCAGTGCATTTCTTTATTAAGAAAACTAACATGTAAATCTTAACGCATTGTAAAGAAATCCCGTTATGGACCTAATTAATTTATTATGGAATTTGTACGTGGTCGCATCTCTCCCCTCGTGAAAAAATCGCATCCATCTCCCGTTAAAAAGAAAAGAGAACATGAACGATCAATCACACACCCTGCATCTCAGTAGCAAAAAATCACCCCCGCCTCTGCTACTGCGCCTCGCCGTGTGCCCGGCTCGACCCATGCCTCGCCTGCATGGCTGGGCCGCCGCCGTCTCCACCGCCACGTACAAGAAAACGGTGGGCAGAACCATCCATTCAAATCGCACACCCCCACCATCCTCCGCAATCCCTAGCCCCGCATCACCCTATCGCTTTCTCGCCTCTCTTTCCCCTCGATGTAGATGGTGCCAAGCGGCGGCCTCGAGCACCGGCAGTGCCACCCTCTCTATCTTCGCTGCGTCGAGAGATGGGCCGAGGCTATCGTTGGTTCGCCGCCCACGATTGGGCCGTCTCCGGTTGTCGCGCACCACCGGCTCCACCTAACGTGCCCGACCCTCTCCGCTTTCGACCTTCCGTGACCACATCCTCCGCCTCCATCCATCATCCACAAGGCCACTCCTGCACCCACCCTCCTAAATTCTCCATACCGCGGACAATCACCAAAGATCCAAGTTGGCCTGATATCAATTTTCTTACATGCTTTCTTTATCAGTTGGTGATGGGAATGGGTTCCAATTTCTCTCTCTGACTGTGGATTCGCAGGCAAGAAGCGCTTCTACATGCATCCTCCTGTCGGTCCCTAAAGTACCAAGGTAAATAGTTGATGTTGCGTTTGTCTAGGATGATATATGTTGGCTCTGTTCTGGTTCATCCGAGCAGTTTGGTGACTAATTTACTGATAATTTAATTATATTAATTAAATGAGTCGGGTGTATCGTCGTGCATTTATCTTGCCAGTAATGTTCTGTGATGCTCTGATGCACTTTGGGAATTGGTTATCTTGTCTTCAGTGCAGAACATTTGTTTATTAATGCATGAGAAGAATCCTTGTTACTACCTTGAACCTGTTTTATAATCCATATTGTTATGCACTAGCGCGTGTGCGTGTGAAATAGATGGATTATGGTCCCGTACCCAATAAGATGGATATGTGTGTGTGTTAGAGAGAGAGAGGGAGAGGGGGAGAGAGAGTGAGGAGGAGGGAGGGAGAGAGAGTGTGTGAGAATTTGATGGTAAAAAGGTCGTCAATGTCACTTGATATGTATGAGAATATTAAATGTAATATTAACATAATTGATATTGAACTCTTAAAGTTAATGTGGCCCCGTTGCAACGCACGGGTGTTCTTCTAGTATTGTATGCATGCGACCGTGTGAATCCTACGCTGCAAACGGTCTCCACCAGTGCATGCGGGAGAGACATCTCGTTTAGTGGCTTTGGGGTTTACCACGCATTAATATCTCAACTAATTAGGCGCCGAGGTGCTACTGCATGGATTTTTTTAGTCACGTCCAAAGGAAAACAGGGCCAATCGGATTCACCTAGACCCCAACGATTCCAAATGTACGCCCTCTAAACCGTGATGGAGAGAGTAAAAAGAATGAAAATTACGCTGCCCGACTATATAGCACCATCGATTTAGACACGAGAAAACCTTACTTGAGCTAGGGAAAAAAATTCTATAAGACCAGGTCTCACGGATTAGCAGGTGAGACCCATCCTGATGGATAACACGTGGCATTCACAAATCACAAGGCATCCACCCCACCCCCCACCTGAAATCAGGGGAAGAGATTACATGCTTTGTGATTTGTGAATGCCATATGTCATCCATCAGGGCGGGTCTCACCTGATTTATATGAGATCTGATATCATATAATGAGGACTTGACCCTTGACATGAGGAAAAATTAACTGAAAGAAACCGTCCAAATTAACTGAATCCGGAACCTGCAGAGTAAACAGGACTTGACTCTTGACAACGCCGATTGAGCAGTAGAGGAGCCACCGTATCTGTCGTCGACGAGAGACGCGGAAGAATCGCTCAGGCGGCCCTCTGCGCCTAGCATCGGCCAGCCATGAATGAAACCAACCTCGCAGCGATTACGACAGACAAAACCCACGACGGTGACAGCTCCGTCGCCCTCATGGCGCGTAGAAAAAGCGGCACCGGCCATGTCCCCCCTTTGTCCTCTCTCTCGCGGTCTCGCCTAGCTCGCCAACCTCCGCCGGGCACCGCGCCGCTTCACGGTGACGCGACGAGCAGAGCGCACGCCGACCCGCCCCCGTCGTCCGTTCGTTCGCCAGGGTTGCCACGCACCCAAAACACACCGCGTGTCCGGCCGGCGGCCGCTATCACGGTGAGCTCCCAGTCCAGGCGCTAGATGTCGATGAGACAATGCCTTGACGCGCATCGATTACGTACGTATGTACAGAATAGCTGGATCCACCGGGTTACGTCGATCCCGCGAGAGCGCGCGTGCATCCAAGATTCCATCCACACGATCGGTTTCCTCTGCTCAATCGGTTTCCTCGGTAAACTGCACGGCAGGTCCTACCAAGACGCATGGCCGTGCCCGTCGGGTCTGCGTCGCCGGTCGTGCCAGACATATATAGGTGGAGGCGCACCGTGCACGGTGGAGGAAGCATCCTTCGGACGCAAGGAGAGCATCCTTGCCGCGTCACCCGCGGGCCCCGCCACCGCGCCGGCTTCCATATATAGGCCAGGACCAGCCGCTCCCGTGGATCGACCGCCGCCGCCTATCCAGCTCAGACTGACCGTTACGTCTCACTCTCTCCTTCCTCTCCATACCTAGCTACGTACTAGCTACGGGTAGTTCCGTTGGAGCTAGCTGGTGATCACCACGCGCGCCCGCCCGCAGCTCCTTTCAAGCGACGCCAGGGGCATGCGCTGCTCTGCTCGTACCGCAAAGGATGGCTCCAGCTTCCGACTCTCTCCTCCCCGCCGCCAGCTCCAACGCCGGCACCAAGCGCCCCTTCGCCGCGGAAGCCTCCCACGCTACTGAGCTTCCACTGGCACACCCGCAGGTCAGTCACTGGCTCACTGCGTACTTACATGACTACATGTACGGCAACTCCACGTACTGATGCGCGCGTGTGGTGTCTGGTGAACTGGTGATCAGGTCCAGGAGAGCGCGGCGGGCAAGAAGAACGGCCAGAGCCAGCAGCAGCAGAAGCTGGAGTGCCCGCGGTGCAGCTCTAGCGACACCAAATTCTGCTACTACAATAACTACAGCACATCGCAGCCGCGCCACTACTGCCGCACCTGCCGCCGCTACTGGACGCAAGGCGGCACGCTGCGCAACGTCCCCGTCGGCGGGGCATGCCGCCGCCGCGGCAGCAGCAAGCGCTCCGCCGAGCCCCAGACGACCTTCTCTGACTCACCGCAGCCGGACCTGCAGGAGACGCGCCCTCTCTCAGACCACCCGCTCCCAGTCTTCCCGTTCCTCACCGACGGCGGCCCCGTCTTCCTGCCGCAGTTCGATCTCGGGCTCGCCGGGTTCCCCTGGACACAGGCGGCCACGGACCACCTCTACGACGGGCTCGCGGCACCATGGGGCTTCGGCGGCCTCGAGCTCGCCTGGTCACCACCGCCACCGGCCGGGAACTGATCAGCGTCATCCTGTCAGTCAGCGTTTGGCCAGCGCGTTCGAGGCTCCTGTATGCATGGGATCGAGGCATAGTGCTACTAGTACTGTAGTAGTTTGCATCGGAAATTGTACGTCTCCTGTTGGTAGATATATCTTTTTTGACCACACTAATTGTCTGATTACCTAGCTCGATGCATTTCAGGTTATATTTGCATGTATCTATGGATGTGGCTAGAAAGTTCATGAGATACAGTTGTTAAGTACTTTTCTTTTCCCTCCCACTTGCAATGTTTTGGTGCTCTATATATCGATACATATCACTAGAAGAGATAGTGTATCCTCAACACATCGGGGTTTAAGTGCTAAATTTGACACTTGTGCTCACAATATTTTTGAATTTATTTTAGTCTTGTCGACGGCTATGCGTTTGGAGTAGATGTTTCCGTCGACTACAAAGACTTCTGTGACAACTTCGTCAATCTTAATATGGTGTGCCGTCTCAGTCCCTCAAGATACTCAAAAGGGTAGGCTGTGCATGTATGTTCATAGAGGTGAATGTATGCGTGTCAACATCTGCGTCTGTATTATATTAAAAGAAACTAGATATCACTAAAAAAAATCACACGTTGCCATGTACCTGCATGTTAGCCGAGTGTAAGAACACATGTTCTCGAAATGATGTAAGTCGAGTACCGATCAAAGCACACACGGTAACAAAAGTGAACTCGGCTTACGTACCAGTAAGTCAAGAGGCCGTGGAAAAACACCTTGGCTTGCACAAAATTCTTGGCAGAAAATTTAAAAGGATGTGTCTAGGTCTCAGTCGACTGAGACTTAACCAAGTCTCAATCAAGTGTTTTAGTATATAAGAAGAAAAAGGAAAAACTGAAAAAAAAAATTGTACGAATCTCCATGCAAAATCAAGGAATATAGCATCGACTGAGACACAACAAACTCTAAATCGACTGAGACTTAGCAAAACTGAATTTAAATGTACCCGGTTTACATAGGGCTCTCGGGTACATTTCTTACCACCTGGCCGTCGTCCGTGCGTTTAACGGCTAGCGCGACGGCAGCTTGTATAAACCAAGTACACACGTATGGCTCTCGGATTATATTTTCATTATTTCTTTCCTTTTTAAAGCAGGACAAGCTTCGCCTCGCTTCTATTTACACTCGGCTTACGTTTGAGTTATAGATCATGGCTACCCATGCGCCCGACCCCTTCGTCTTCAAATTTTGCACCCGATCAAGCTCGTCACTGCTACCGTTGCCGCCCTCTGCACCGATCAAGCTTGCATATCTATGGTATATGCATATGTGTGGATCCAGCCGTATATATATGTGTGTTTTAATGATCTTAATATTTGTTTTATGATCGATGATTGATATAGTTTGTGATAAAAAAGATTATTGAAAAATTATAGGATTGGGAGTCAGGCACAAATAGATCAGGGGAGAATTGAGACAGATTGGAGTGGCGGTTGACGTTTGAGAGAAAGGAGGAGAATGAGAGGGCAGGGTTCGGGTGGGGGAGAGGTGGGAGGGTGGTGAGATGAGAGATTGTTTGCAATTTATACAAGTTCATTGTTTTCTGCTCATGTTGATAGGTTCCTGTGTAGAGTTTGTATGCTACTGCAGTTATATAGGTAAATGGTTCTGCTTAGTAATGATCTCTAGCTTGAACGTGTTTGGGGTTCAGGTTAGGACTAGGGTGAAATGGTGTCGAGTTGTCTTCTAGGTTAAGGGTTTAGGGGCCACACATATGTCAGCATTGATATTTGATATCTGCGTTTAATTTCAGTCCGACGGTGCTCCCTTTGTAAGAGATTTTGTCAGAGGAAGGATACCAACCGTTGTCGTAGGGGGTCGGTCCTTCTCGTTCTCCCCCTCTGAGCCCTTGGTAAAGTAGGGGAGAAGGAGAAGGACGACCATCACCGATTGTCCAAATAACAAAGAGAGATGAGGGATGTTCTGAGAGGAATGATACCGGTTGTTGTCGTAGGGGGTCGTTGCTCCTCGTCCCTTTCTGTGAGACCTTGGTAACGTGGGAAGAGATGGGAGTAACGACCATCATAGATAGGTGGAAATACCTGGCAGGGAGTACCCTACCATACATACCACCATTTGAGAGATGGGAGTTATTGAAGGGAGCATTGATGACCGAAAGTCAACCCACATGTTGAATAAGCGAGCCTTCTACTAAAGAAAGGAAAGACAAGGATGGGTATTCATCATTTATTGTTCAATGTTGCAAAATCGTGTTTGACACAGGGAATGTTGTCGCAGGGATGGCGCCACGATCCCTTCCGCGAGCAGGTTTCGTGGCGTTCGACTCCAGGAGTCGCACTGCTATGCTGCTGAGATCACCTACGATGGTGATTGTTGTGGCTCGACATGTTCTATAGCCCTGAGCTGTGCGTACGATGTGGTGTCTTGCATGTATATGGTCGGTGCCCGACTAACCTCAACTTCCCTGAAGATGCCAAGCATGTGGGGTTCCTTGCCTCTACTTACCGGATGTATTCCCGCAAAAAGGGGAAGGCGCACATGACATGTCAAGGATGGTGAGGTCGCCATGGCTAAGTACGTCGAGGCCAATCCGCACCGCATGGTGGCGGAGCTGGAATTCTGGGCCAATAAGCAGAAGGAGCTGAGGAAGAAAGACGACACTGAGATGTACGCCATAATCCCGCGCGGGTCGACAAGAATTTCGATGATCCCGATGGGGAGGGCTACTTTGTTGACGATGACGCGGAGGTCGTGCAGGTAGCTAAAGCAGCCCCCTCCATCGGACCTCCAGAGGTGATCGACCTCATTTCCGAGGATGAGCTTGAAGCGGACCCAGAAACCATGAAGCTCCTTAGGCCTTATGGTTTATTTTGATCTATTAGAGTAGTCGATCTGTAGTAGTGCCGGTCTATCATAGTATTGTTTAATTATGTAATGTTGATCTATGTATTTTGTAGTCGTTTAATTATGTAGTAGTACTGATGATATATGTATGGAAACAATTATGGTTATGGTGAAATTGTCTCAAGTCTTTCAAGGCGAGTCTTCTAGGTTAGGGTTTACTTTCATTCCAATGGGCTCCCTTTGAGATAGATCGATGTTATTGGAGGAAGGATCCCGACTGTTGTCGTAGGGGGTCGTTGTTGTACTTCTCCTCCTGCAAGACACTAGTAAAGCAACAACGACCATCACCGATAGCCAAAGTACTAGTGAGGGAGTGCACACCATATACGCCACCACTTGAGAGAGAAGAGTTGTTGAAGGGAGACCCGGCAACATGAGTTTTGTGGGTCAGCATCACATGAAATCATCACCGTGGCCATCACCAACATGAATTTTATGGTGGTAATTAAATACAGTACCATGCTAATTTTTGGCTAGGATGAATGGGTTGATTTTTGTATATCCTTGAATAGACGTGCATACTTATCACCTCACTAATCTTATAGAATGAATTGATTTGTTCCCTTTTTTGGTGCGCCTGTTCTATCTATCCAATATCCTGTCAATATCTGAAGATCTGACGCATTAAGAAAGATCCGGCTGGATTTAATGGATTGATTTCTGTATATCCTTGAATAGATCTTTTTCTTATGGGAAACGTTTGGGGCCGGGGCACCGGCGGAACATTGGGCCGGTCTCCCTCTTCCTCGCGTCTCCTTCATCACAGCTCCCCCACATCTCGTGCAGCTCGCCGGGGCGCGCGCCGCCCTCTTCTTCTGCCCCTCCTCCCACCCCTTCCCCATCCCTTCCCCCTCCCCCCGCCCCCCGGTCGCAGCACCACCCTCCCCTCCCCGCTCGAAGCTCGCCATGGCTCTGCGCGGTGCCCATCCCATCTCGCCGGAGACCGAGGGGCGGTGACAACGGGAGATGCTGCAACCGGGGCTACGGGGTGCTACCACGGCGACGCCTACCTCGCATGCATCGGAGCTCTGCCTACCTCGCCGGACCCGGCCACGCCGGAGCTGCAACCAGCCATGGCAGACTACACCCCACGGTGAATTTTTGCTGGAACCGGTTGTAGCAAATTCAATCACCGGTGGTAGCAAAAATCTACTACGGTTGCAGCAAAACGGCGTCGTCGTCATCGCGGGGGTCGCAGCTGAGATAAGAAGTTTGAAGCTTTTTTCAATGCGGTTGTAACTTTTATAACTGCCGGTTGCAACTTTTTCGTTTTTGGTCCATGGCTTTGTTTCCACAGTTGAAACTTTTTTTATAGTCGGATGAAGCTTTTTTCATCGCTAGATGAAGCTTTTTCTGTCACCGGTTGTAACTTTTCTTGGTCATCCATAGCTCCAGTGGTATACTGGTTGAAGCTTTTTTCGTAGCCGGTTGAAGCTTTTCCTATTGCTAGTTGTAGCTTTTTCCGCCGTAGGTTGCAGCACTGGGCATCTCCCTGGGAGCTCGATTTTTTGTGTTGCAAGCGGGGGATGAGCACCGGCGAGCACACCGGTGAGCACGCCGGTGAGCTCCGGTCATCGCCATCGGAGCTACAACGGTTTGCCACGGAAGCTACAACCGCATGGGTGGGTTGTTGCATGGACGAAGCCGGTGACGAGAATGGCCGCCGAGGGCTGGCACCGATGACCAGGGCGGCCGGCGAAGACGGGCGGCGATCAGAGATGGGGAGGGCAGGCGAGGGGGGCGGCGACGGGGGAAAACGCGTACGGCCGGCGAGATGGGGTTCCTTTTCCCGTCCGCGCTCAGAAGAGGAAGAGGACGATCTGATTGGATAAAGATCTAACGGATCGGGACGGGCCGATCTCATGGCTAGGGTTGGACCGGCCGAAGCGTTCGGCCGGTGCGCCGGCGCCTAGCATCGCTCTTTTCTTATACTGTACGACAGATCTTCAAATCTTTACTGGATATTGCATAGATAGAGCTTTTTTTTACTGGATATTGCATAGATAGACCTTTTTTACTGGATATTGCATAGATAGACCTGACGCGCCAAAAAAGGGAACGAATCAATTCACACCATAAAAATGAGCGAGGCGATAAGTATGTAGTACATCTATCCAAGGATATGCATAAATCAATTCATTAATTCCATCTTAATATTAGGATCGTATTTAATTACCACCATAAAACTTAGGATCGGTAGCGTGCTAGCAAAATGAGTTGCTCGTCAACACATTTGGCAGATCAGGTCACACAGCAAAAAGAAGAGAGGATATCGGTACATAGCTAGCATTGTATCTTGTCATGGCGATTATTAAGAGAAATGCAAGTCTTGTATGCTTGGCGGCCCTCGTGTTGGTGATAGCAACTGTGATGTCATCTTGTGATGCTGATCCAAAAGGTTAACATCCTTTTTCCCGTATTGTGTATATACCTAAAAAAAATCTCTGCATCTATGTTTGCAGTTGAACCGTTGAATGAAGATGTATTGTAATTAATATGCTAATTAATTTAATCTTTTGGTGTAGAATACTGCAGCGGGCTTGAAGATGGTTGCACCAAATCTAAGTGCAAGGATTGGTGTGCCGGCGCGGGTTACACCAAGGGATCTCATTGCCAGGAAGCCGGCGTATGTTGTTGTTTGACTGCTGCTAAACCCAAGGTGGACGCCGTCCGTCGTCGTGATTGAGCGCATGCGAATGTTGTTTTTCCTTATTGCAATGGGTACAAAATAAAGAAATTTCAATAAAAATATTTAGCAGCTCCCATCACCATTGCATAAATTGAATCATCAACGTCTCACATAGGTCAAGATTTGAGACACCCCTCCATTTATCTCATGCGACGAATGCTCCCACATTTTCTCAAATGATGGTTCCATCCACCACTTGGGTTGTGATTGCGGAACCTTGGCAGCAAGGATCATCCGCTGTCTCAGCCGTCGACTCAAATCATCCTGTGATAAGAAATGGTAGAACAGAAATAAAATATGCTTAGGTTGCACCTGATTCTTAAGTAGCTCTCTGGCATCGGAGGAAAAACGGGCTCTGTACAGGGGCTGTTTGGTTTGCTTCCTGAGAAAGCTGCCTGACACAGGCAGGAATCTCAGGCGTTGGATTTCTCAAGCCTAAGGCTGAGATTGCTGCCTGGGCAAGCAGCTGCCTGTATGACCTCCAACCAAACAGGCCCCTCTACAAGTGCTAAGGCTCCACACTTCAGCTTTAACACAATAATAATTAAATCCAATGTATGCTAGCTTTGTCGTCATATGTGACTTGTGAAACTATGAAATTTATCAAAGAAACAAAATATACAACATGCAATGGGACTTGCATTGTTATCAGATGCAACGTAACTGTGCATATATACATACATTGCTATGTGTATGATCGAACACAACAAATATTTCTTGAAGCTTGGCGTTGCAACACGGCATAGCAAACTGAATATCAAACAATAGTGACAAATTTTAAAGTTTTATCAATGCGTTAATCAACTGGGCAAGAATCCAGCTACAATAGTTAGTGAAGAAAGAGTAATATCCTCGCCAAAATAATAGCAATTAGCTGCTCGCATTACGAAATGAGGATATTCATCAACCAACAATGGATCATCCAACATTATGTTGGCCCATTTAAATAATTTTGTTTTGAAGGGGACATTTAGTTGTATGTTGGTTGCTTACCAACATTTGATAGAAAATAAGTATCAATATGAAGTACAAGTATGAATGTAGGCACTGGAAGAATAATTTGATATCTTTATACCCCAAGTAGAGATTGGAAGCAAGGTTCACGGTATACAACTATCTTTGCCGGGCTTTTCTCGAGGCGTTCTTGCATAGTTGGAACTGGTCTACTGGGAAGAGGAGGTGCTCTGAAGAAGTTCGGTGTTCTTTCATAAGTACAAAGAAAATAGACACTTAAAAATCCCTTTTTCTGTGTTGCCCCGAAAGACATGATGTCCCTGCTAGTGCCTCCGGGGCTGCAACATCCATGCCCTAGAAATAAAATACACAATTGGGTATGGAAAGGTGCTAGATGGGTCACTCTCGTACATGAGGACTTGCATATTCTAGCTACACCGCTGCTGCTGTTTGCTTGGTCGATGAAGAAATGGAGCTACGGAAGAGGATCAGAAGCAGGCCGGGAAGAGAAGCAAAGACGGCGGATGGGAGCGCATGTATGTGGGAGTCCGCAGGGTCATCCCACGCAATCTCGATTTACCGGCCGGTCCAGGGGCGAGTTTGTGAAATATTTGAGCAAGCCACAGCCGGGGCAGGTTAGATCTGTGTTCTTGACCAATCCTATGGTCTAATTTCTCCCGATTTCTTTTTTTTTTCATTAGGGCGGTGGATCTGGGTGGTGGATCTAGGATTCATGCGGCGCCGGCCCCCTATTTTTCAGGTTCTGAAGAAATGTGGGCATTTTGAGTGGCTCAATGACTATGTTGAAAGGTTGAAATTGGAGGGATCAACCCCAACCCAAGAGCTCAATTTTGGGGGGCGGCTTGCCATGGAACAAGCCCCCAATTTGGCGGATAGAGCCGATCCGATGATGCACAGTGCAGAACTGAAGTGTGAATTGAAGAAAATCGGCAAGCAACCAAAGCATCTGATTGATTTGAAGCAGCAAGCAAATATGATGGCTGGAGCATTTTATGGTTGTGTCATTGCTATGGGTTTATTTTACTTGATGTTCATCAATCGCTAGAATTTGTTAGAGTTTCAGTTAGTTAGTCAGCTAGTTTCAGGGGTGCCCAGTAGCCAGGGATCATTTGTTAGATGAATTTGAATTTGTGTGAAGCAAAACTTGCTTGAATTATTGTAATGATATTCTCAGGGGCCCTATTCAGTGTTCATGCTCTGTTTCCTCTGTTTTTGTTCTTCAGTTAACAGAGTACACACCCAAATTCAGTTTCTAGTAAAAAAAATGGGCTGCCGAATAGATGTTGGGCCGTGAGAAAATGGGCCTTGAGAAAATAACCATGCCCAAATAGAGACCAGCCCACCCGCGTAAGGGCACCAGCCCACCTCTAACTTCGGCAAATAAATACTTGTTTTTACTTTGGCCTTTTTCTTGCGGTCCCTTTGCTTGCACTAAATTTTGTGATGGATATTTTTTTGATGCACTAAAACTAATGCATGTCTACGGTTCCATGAACTAAATGAGTTGCATGCTTGCATGAAGTGCCCGAAGTAAATTAGTTTGCATTTCCTAGTTGCACCCATGTCCATAGTGGGTTTGCATGGGGCTCCTAGTTGCATGTCCATGGTTATTGGTTTGGCCAATATTTTAAAGATGGTGTGTGTGGTGAGGGCGCCCGTGTGGTGATTGGGGTGTAGAAACCCGGGCCCGTGGCAACCCATAGTAATACACGAATAATAAGAAAAAACAACCCATAGCAATCCACAAATAATAGCACGAAACACACAATATATATAGTAGCATAACGATTATATAGAAGCATAAAGATAGCGGGCCCAAAGATAGCAACCCATAGTTCCACGATAGCCTTACAACTCCATGATAGCCTTACAACTTATAAAGTACTAATAAAACTTAATAATAGTAGCATAAGGTTACAACTTAAAAAAACTAATACGATAGATCTCGCTAGATAGATAGGGGGGCACCAAACGCGGGTTCTTCGGGTTCTTCTTCTCCTCCTCCTCCGGGGCCACCTTGCTCCTCCGGGCGCCGCCCTTCACTCCTCCCCCCCGTTGTTGATGGGGTACGGGAGTGTGTGCATAACGCCGTTGTTGGGGAAGATGCCGTTGAAGTCGGTGTAGATATTGTAGGTTGTGAAAGCTATGAACTCACAACCAACCCAATACGCTCGCCCGAGGAGATGGAAAGCATCGAAAGGGTTGGTGAATGTGGCGAGGAGCCCAACCACAATGTTGTTGTGGGTGACCTCCTCAAGATGGTACATCCGAGGAGAGCATGGGGAGGTGGCGGAAGCCGGCACCAAGGAAGAACTCCGTTAACTCCCTTGCGCCCCTCCACCTCGAGATCGCCCAAACCCTAAGGGTTCTCTCTACATACACTCCGTCCGGGTAGTGCCTTTCCGGCACGGTTGGGGGGAAGCGGTAGGTGGGGCCGGTGTACTGCATGGTGGCGGGGTGGCTCGAGGGCTCGATCGGGTTTGCTGGAGAAGAAGGAAGAAGGAGGGCAGAGGAGGCGGATGGGGTGTGGATGAGGAGGGAGAGGAAGACGATAGTGCCCGGTGGCTTAAATAGCCCAAGTGCGACGTGGTTTCACCTCGTAGAATTAATGGGCGGGCGACGTTTGGTGGGGGCGTGGCGCCCCATGAAAGTGTATACACGATGGGGTGGCGGCGTTTGGTGGGAGCGTGGGAAACGGATTGCAATCCTTCTGTGCCACCGGTCGCGGGTCAAGGGGGACGGGCTCACACACGCTCTGTGCCGTCGTGGGTCAAGGGGACACGCCTGCCCCGGGTTCTCTGCGTGTGCCGCCCGTGCATTCATGCCCTAGCCCATTAATTTGCACATCTGGCTAGAGGGCAACGTTCGGTCGATGGGAGACGTGACACGACAATAATGGACGCCTTCATTTGCCCATCTTGTAACGGGCAGCACGCCATTTGAACTGCATCGATACCCACATCTCGATACCCCATGCCAGTATTGCGTCCTCAAAGAGGAGCACGCCATGTACAGCACGCCATGCAGCGTTGGCTTTTTGGTTGTCTTCATCGGGCTGCTGCATTGTGGCCGAGTGCATGCTTTGATGCGACGATGCATTGGTTCTAATGGTAGGCATGCGACAGCTTACTGCGTTGATAGGGGTGGCGGAGCAGGGCTACGTCGAGGGGCATGCATGCAATGCACGGGTGCAGCTCTGCGGGTGGGCATGCATGCTGCGGGTGGGCGGGCAGGCTCAGGCACGCATGCAATGATGGAAAGGGCACTGCGTAGGCTTGGTCCATGCACCGTGTCTGTTGGGGAACGTAGTAATTTCAAAATTTTCCTACGCACACGCAAGATCATGGTGATGTATAGCAACGAGAGGGGAGAGTGTTGTCTCGTACGCACTCGTGAGACCGGCGAAGCGATCACAACATAGAGGAAGTAGTCGACGCTTCTCCTCGCGATCCGACCGATCCCGGCGCCACACTCGGCGCCCCGAGTTCTTGACACACGTACAGCTCGATGACGCCCTCGGCTCCAATCCATGAGAGCTGGGGAGGGAGAGTTTCACAAGACGACGGCGTGGGACGATCTTGATGTTCTACGGCGCAGAAGCCGCCTAAGCTTCATGACGATATGACCGAGGTGGAATATGGTGGAGGGGGCACCGACACGGCTAAGGAATGATCCGTAGATCAAACTTGTGTTGTCTAGGGTGCCCCTGCCCCGTATATAAAGGAGCAAGGGAGGTGCGGCCGCCCAAGGGAGGCGCGCCGAGGAGTCCTACTCCCACCGGGAGTAGGACTCCCCCCTAGTTGGAGTAGGATTGGGGGAGGGGAAGAGGGAAGGGGGGGCGCCGCCCCCCTCTCCTTGTCCTATTCGGACTGGGGGGGGCGCGCGGCCTGCCCTGGCCGGCCCTTCCTCTTCTCCCTCGTGGCCCACTAAGGCCCAATAGCCCCCGGGAGGGTTCCGGTAACCCCGGTGTTCCGGTAAAATCCCGATTTCACCCGGAACCATTCCGAACTCCAAATATAGGCTTCCAATATATCAATCTTTATGTCTCGACCATTTCGAGACTCCTCGTCATGTCCGTGATCACATCCGGGACTCCGAACTTCTTCGGTACATCAAAATACATAAACTCATAATATAACCGTCATCGAAACCTTAAGCGTGCGGACCCTACGGTTCGAGAACAATGTAGACATGACCGAGACACGCCTCCGTCAATAACCAATAGCGGACCTGGATGCCCATATTGGTTCCTACATATTCTACGAAGATCTTTATCGGTCGAGACCGCACAACAACATACGTTGTTCCCTTTGTCATCGGTATGTTACTTGCCCGAGATTCGATCGTCGGTATCCAATACCTAGTTCAATCTCGCACGGCAAGTCTCTTTACTCGTTCCGTAATACATCATCTCACAGCTAACTCATTAGTTGTAATGCTTGCAAGGCTTTAGTGATGTGTATTACGGAGAGGGCCCAGAGATACCTCTCCGACAATCGGAGTGACAAAACCTAATCTCAAATACGCCAACCCAACATCTGCCTTTGGAGACACCTGTAGTACTCCTTTATAATCACCCGATTACGCTGTGACGCTTTGGTAGTACCCAAAGTGTTCCTCCGTAAACGGAGTTGCATAATCTCATAGCTACAGAACATGTATATGTCATGGATAAAAGCAGAGCAACATACTAAACGATCGTGTGCTAAGCTAATGGAATGGGTCATGTCAATCGATCATTCTACTAATGATGTGACCTTGTTAATCAAATAACAACTCTTTGTTCATGGTTAGGAAACATAACCATCTTTGATTAACAAGCTAGTCTAGTAGAGGCATACTAGTGACACTCTGTTTGTCTATGCATTCACACATGTATCATGTTTCCGGTTAATACAATTCTAGCATGAATGATAAACATTTATCATGAAATAAGGAAATAAATAATAACTTTATTATTGCCTCTAGGGCATATTTCCTTCAGTGTCAACTCTTGCCGTTGGATTCAAATGAACGGTCCTGATGCCCCAACGAGAGAGGCTGATCCAAACCCCACCGATTCAACCAATCAGCGCGTCTCATGCGGATCGATGCACACTGTAGCTAACCCTAGCGCCTGATCTCAACCATCCACGCACAACGATCGACGGCCCGGTAGTGTGCGGGGTTTTGAGGGGTTTTGAGAGGGGTTTTGAGGGGTTTTGAGGGGTTTTGGCTGATTAGGGTTGAGCATAACTAATTCAAAAAAATCAAAAAAATATAAAACTTGCGCACATAGTCTTATTATGTTGTGTAGTAACGAGAAAAAAATATAAATATGGTTTACATACATTTTTACGAAAAATCCTTCACAAAATTGTCATTCCTCGAACAATGTAGTATGGAGTTCAAGGGAGAGAGTAGTGGGCACCCAAGAGAGTAGGTGGGGTTTTGAAAATGAAAAGTGTGAAAACCTCACCAAAACTTCATTTTGGACTGAGTAAGAAAGATCTTAACTTACTTTTCTCATTTTCATGTTTTAAACTTGTTTTATATATAATTTTCTGTTAAACCATGTTTTCTCAAAAAAAAAAATAGAAAATTAATTCAATAAATAGTGAAACTTTAGATTTACACTATAAAGGTACAATAGGTGTGTAGAAAAATTATTTGGCTGGTTTAGACAAGGTGCCAAAAAACTTGCTTAAATATGAGGCCGTTTACCCTACCTTTGGAGGTCATTTGAGACACACTTTTCATGACTATGAGTTCAACTTACCAAAAGGGCTCGGAATGATTAGCAAGCAAACATAATTTCAGTTGAGGTACTTTAGATAGCATTAAAACATCAATACCCCATCCCTAATTCAAATTTGAGCCCAAATTTGAATTTAAATTTGAATTTTATTTGGCTGGTTTAGACAAGGTACCAACAAACAAGTTCGAATAGAAATACGGGGATACATAGTGACTACCAGTACGCATCAAGTTACAAATATTACACGCCCTCGATGCGGCTATATCTCCCACGTGTCGAAGCACGACTTAGAGGCATAACCGCATTGAAAGCAATGTCGCAAGTGAGGTAATCTTCACACAACCCAAGTAATACATAAGGGAAAAAGATACATAGTTGGCTTACAATCGCCACTTCACACAAATACATGAATAAAGCATTACATCATCCAGATACAATCAAGGTCCGACTACGGAACCAAAATAAAAGAAGAACCCCAAATGCGACAAAGGGTCCCCGATCGACCCCAACTGGGCCCCATTACTGATCAACTAGAACAAAACAACACAAAGGGCAAGATCTTCATCAAGCTCCTCCTTGAGCTTGGTTGCGTCACCTGCTCGGTAACATAGGCACCTGCAAACTGGTTTTGGAAGTATCTGGTTAGTCACGAGGACTCAGCAATCCCATTACCATGGGTATCAAGACTAGCAAAGCTTAAAGGGAAAGGAAGGGGTAAAGTGGTGAGGTTGCAGCAGCGACTAAGCAAGTATGGTGGCTAACATACGCAAATGAGAGCGAGAAGAGAAACAAGCGGAACGGACGTGAAGCTAGCAATGATCAAGAGGTGATCCTGAACACCTACTTACGTCAAACATAACACAGAAACCGTGTTCACTTCCCGGACTCCGCCGAGAAGAGACCATCATGGCTACACACTCGGTTGATGCGTTTTATTTCGGATCAAGTGTCAAGTTGTCTACAACCGGACATTAACAAATTCCCATCTGCCACATAACCGCGGGCACGGCTCTCGAAAGTTTAAACCCTGCAGGGGTGTCCCAACTTAGCCCATGACAAGCTCTCGCGATCATCGAAGGAATAAACCTTCACCCGAGACACTCCGATCAGACTCGGTATCCCGGTACATCAAGACATTTCACAATGGTAAAACAAGACCAGCAAAGCCTCCCGGCGTGCCGACATCCTGATAGTAGCCGCGCGTATCTCGTCTCAGGCCACGACCGGATGAGCTAAGCGTCACAGTACCGACGTAACCTAAGTTGCCAAGGGATGGTCCCAAGACGGTGCTCTAGTTTGGACCAACGCTAGACAAGCACCGCCCGGGGGCTAAAATAAAGATGACCCTTGGGTTAATTACTCCCAAGGGAAAAGTAGGTGGTGGTGAGGCAAAAGGTAAAAGGCAATGTTGGGCCTTCTTTGGACAAGTTTTATTCAAAGCGAACTGTCGGGGGTCCCATAAATCACCCGACCGCGTAAGGGACGCAAAATCCGGGAACATAACACCGGTATGACGGAAACTAGGGCGGCAAGAGTGGAACAAAACACTGGCATAAGGCCGAGCCTTCCACCCTTTACCAAGTATATAGATGCATTAATAATATAAGAGATATTGTGATATCCCAAAATAAACCCTGTCCACCATGGAGAAATCTTCAACTTCACCTGCAACTAGCAACGCTATAAGAGGGGCTGAGCAAAGCGGTAACATAGCCAAACAACGGTTTGCTAGGAATGGTGTCAAAGGTTAGAGGTTCATGGCAATATGGGATGGCTGGACAAACAGGTAATGGGTAGCGCAGCATAGCGAAAGAACGAGGCAACTAGCATAGCAATGATAGTAGTGAGATCCAGGGTAGCGGTCATCTTGCCTGAAATCCCGCAAGGAAGAAGAACGAGTCCATGAAGAAGATGAACGGACGAAGTCGAACGGATCCTCACAACTCCGGAACGAAACCGAAGCTAACGAGAGAGGCAACCCGGAAAGAAGCAAACAACATAGTAAACAACCATCGCATAAACATGGCATGATGCACAACCAAGTATGATGCATGTCCGGTTTAATGAGGCATGGCATGGCATGGCAAAGTGCAACAAACAACACTACAAATTAAGTGGAGCTCAATATGCAACGAGTTGCATATTGACGGAACACCACATCAATTATTTAGTTCACTCCCGTTTAGGTACACAACAATGTTAAATGTGGTTAAACATGGCAAGGGGTGAAGCATGACAAAACTACCTAACTAGGCAAGTTTAAAAGAGGCCGAAGAACAAACAACAAGTCCTAAAATCCCCATGTGCATATTTTAAGGTTTGGTACTGTTCTGTCCTAAACCATATTTTAAAGTTGTTAAACATGCAAGATGAGTGCACCATGTTAAACTAGGCAAAATTCTACCCCATTTACATATAAAGTTTGTTAAAATCGAGTTACTGTTATTTAGTTATGAAATAAATCATTTTAGCATGGCATATATGCAAATTAACACAAACAGCATTTTAAACATTTCAAACATGGATGAAAATGGCATATTATGAAACTAGATGAAATTCTAAGCATTTTACATATAAAGTTTGTTTTAATCCGATGCACCATTAATTAGTTATTATATGCATGAAGTTTAGGGGGTTTTCTGCAAAACTGTTAATCACAGGATAATAGGAAAAATTCGCAGAACGAAAAAAAAAACCACGGGCGAATCTGCCTGGCCCAAAGTGCACAGAGAGAGGACTGGGGCTGCTCACCCTTGGGCCTTGGCCCATTCGGTGGAGGTGGTTTGGGGGCGGCTGGGCTGGGGAGGCGCTGGGCTGAAGGGGAGCTGCTGGGCCGGCCTGCTTGCGGGCCTCACGCAGAGGAGGCCGCTCGAGGCGATGCAGGGTACGCTGACAGAGGGAGAGATGCGGGCGGCTTCACCGACGCGGCAGCAGGGTCCGCGAGGCAGGAACTCCGCGGGCGATAGGGATGGAGCGGACGTCTGGATCCGGTCCTGGACCACGGATCTGGCCGAGACGAGCGAGGAGGCACGGTCAAGGAGCCCAATCGGCGGTGGCTGTTGCTGTCACCAAGAAAAGAGGAGAGAGAGATTCAGAGGAATGGGGAGCACCGGAAGGAGAAGAAAGGAGCAGCGGCGCCATCTTGGCCGGCTTCATGGCAGCGCAGGAGATGTGGCGGGCTCGAGGCGGCGGACCGACGGCGGGAGGCGCGGCGCGGGGAGCGTTGAGCAGAGGAGCTCGACCCTGCCGATCCCAGATCGAGAGCGAGGAACGGGCGCTGGATGTTAGGCGCCTGGGGCCCAGATCGGGGCCCGGCGGGCTCGGGACGAGCTCAAGCAGCAGAGGCTGCCGGGGGCCGCGGGCTGGCTGTGGCGATCCTCGGTTGGCGGGGAGCGATGGCCGGGCGGCGGCTGACCGCTCAGGACGTGCCACGTGGCGGAGGTGGGCTGGAGGGCGCCGGATTTGGAGGGGGAAGGCGGCTGCTCGGCCCCCGAGGTGGGAGGAGGTGGTGGCTGCGGGTAGGGGGCGCGGAAAAAGAGGAGGAGGGGCTAGAGGTTGGTGGAGGGAGGTTAGGCTGCCCAAAATGGACAAGGGGTGTCCATATATAGCAAAATTGCTAGGGTTTGGGGGGTTAGGAGGGGTTTCGGGACCCTCGGATCGCGATCTGACGGTTTCGGTCGGAGGGGAAAATTAGGCAGGCCTAGGTGGGTTGTGACGAGAGGGCTCGGGCTGAGGGGAGAGAAGAGAGGTGCAGCCCGGCACGGGTTTCCGGATACCGAAAACGTCCGACGCAGGTACGGCAACGGTACCGCTAAGTTTAACGGTTGGGCTATCAAATGGACTCCGAATGCGATGAAACTTGGCAGGCGGTCTGTCTACACTATAATAAGACCGCACGACAAGTTGCAACCCATTCCGAGAACATTTTTATGCCACTTATAAAATAATATTCGGAGGTGCCGCGGGCGCGTGCGAGTGTGAAAGGGCTCGGAACGGACAACGGAGAGAAGCGACGGAACCCGAACGGATGCAAGTTTTGAAAACATGATGATGCAATGTGGATGATGACATGGCAAGAAATGCATGACAAGAACAAAATGCAAAACAACAGACAAAAACCCAACCACGGAGGAAATAACATATCGCATCTCCGGAAAAGGCAAGAGTTGGAGTTACGAATATGGAAAGTTGTATCCGGGGTGTTACAACACTCCACCACTACGAGAGGATCTCGTCCCGAGATCTAGGATGGCACCGGAGGGAAAACGGAAGAGGAAGAGAAGAGGTGAACTAAGTTGCTTCTTTGACGAACGAGTGAAACCATGAACCTTGAGAGGTTGAACAATTTGAAAGAAAGAAAACAGCGAAGATGAACAAAGTTGAAAGCACTCTGTTAGAAGAGGAACATGGGATACGGCGAGAACCAAGAGGTTTAGTGATAAGATAGATATTGAAACCGCTCCGGTTACGACTAGATATAGAAGGAGTAAGATTGATATAATTTGGGCAGCACTCCGACTGTAAATGGAAGGAATTGAACATGAACTTGACAAGATGAGAGGATACATGATGAAATCAACAACACACTGCATCCGGAATTGAAAGAATGGCACAAGGGGTAAGAAACATTACAAACCGCCATCCGGTTGAGAAGAGAGGCAAAACTTGATAAGATGAAAGCACTTGAATGGAGGACACGACACTCGGTTAAATGGATAAGAAGAGAAGAACACGATCCTCAAGAAATGAGGTGATGGGTGAATAGCACAACATCACAATGCCTTCGGAAGAAAGAATAGAAGATAGATAATTGAAATAGAAGAATGGAGAAGAAAATGCCAACATCTGTCACCAACGGAAACGAATGATTGGATTGATATCAACAAGGAGACGAGAAAACTTATTTCACCGGAAGGACAAATGAAGAACTTGGGTCATTTATAAGCACCATAATTAGCAACAATCCTTAGGGAAAGCTTTAGGTGAAATATAACCCAAGATAACTCCAGTGACGAGACTGGTGGATTTAAAATACCTCATTCTTGACAACAATATGCATCATGAAACAAGAAGGAAATTGTCAAGAGTGACATAACACCATCTCAAAAGATAGGATAGAAGAAATTGCACTTTGGAATGCAAGATGAAGAATGCTTGAACTCCTCAAAACAAAACATGTGTTGAGCACCATGTTTATTTTGAAGTATGGCTTGGCGGATCATAAGTTCAAGAGAAAACTTGAAGAACAATTCGAGACTGAAAGGAATCCTTGATGAACCACCATGTATAGCCTCCATGGAGAACTCCGGTAATAAAAGGATGATAGAAAGAAAGAGAAGTTGAAAACACAAGGTGAATCCTTGCAATGATTTAGCTGGATCTCCGTGATAATTAGAGCTTGGAACTTCGGGAAAAGGGAAGATGAAACAAATGAAACCGAGAATTTTAAGGACCTCCGGAATAAAGAATTAATCACTTGGATGAACAAGAATGAGAATTATGTTATGCTTATCCTTCACCAATTAAATTGATGACAATCAACGGATTTGGCATACTACTTATTCTCGTAGAAAGGATTAAAAGAGATGTATCAAAACTTGAGAAGGCATTGATGGAACCACCGGTGGGATTTAGAAACAACGAATATTTGATATGATGAACAAGGAAGTGAAATCTTGAAAGAACCACCGTTAGAATTGAAAATGATCGAAGTAGGGGTGCATCACCGGTAAGAATTAGCAAATGAACGAAGGTGCTTGAGGGTATTTAGATACAAATGAACGAATAGATCACGAGCTGATTAGAGAACACTTGAATGATGCACCGGTATGATTTGGAGAACGATAGCTACACGCTGAGAATGAAGAATTATGACATGATGGCCTTCGGAGGAAAGAAATGGAAACAACTCATGAAAAGCTCCGGATGGGTTTAAAGAATTCTCACAATCGAAAACAATTATGAGAGGATGGCATCAAGCCAGAACCATGAATCTTGAAGAGAATAGAGCAAGATTAAAGAGAAACTCTTCTTCGGTCTTCAAATGATGAGAATGACAACGAGAAACACCACCAAGAATTATTGAGGCACACCGGAAGAATCAAAAGCGAAGAGATTGAGCCAACTATGAAAAGAATTTGGAAGAGATCTTGGAGAAAAACATTTGACTGATGATAACTCATTCTTACGTCAAACTTGGGGAAGAATTTAGGATAGCTCTGGGAAAATAGAAGGGTCAGGTAAGATCCTGGGAAAAGACCTGTGGGTTAGGGCGAAGCAACTCAAATACCACAAATAAAACAAAAAAAGGATTGGCTTGCAGAATAAGCCGGAACAAACATATGATAGAGATTTCGTCCGAAGTTTTCGTGGTGGGGCCTACACGGGCTCAATCAGACAAAGACCATCATGTACAAGGCAAAGCACATGACATACGGAAGCCCCCCAGTCGGCATAGCCAAGGACTCTTTAAGACACAACGAGACCATCAGAAACCAACCGTGAATAGGCGGACCACTAGACGTCGAACCCCAATTTCATATCATACATCCGTAGGAAAGATATCCTAAGAGCTACTTGAATTCCCACCTATGAAACTCCCGAAATTTTCCGGTTATGCAATCTGGTGTTGGGGATACAGGGGAGCAATATATATCTCACCCAAGCTAACAATCCCTACATCCAAATTGTATCCATCCTTCAACACATAACCAAGAAACCTTCGAAATCGCTCTACCTCAACCTTCAAAAGCATCCGTTATACGAGTCATGGCAATACTCCCGTACTCACCTCAAGATCTTGGGTTAGCGGGTTATCTCACCAACAACTGCATAAAAGAGATTTTCGATGTCGGCGTCTCAACTCGGTATTCCAGAATCGCAACGATAAAATTATGACGACAACACCTCGGAGCTCAACTCCCGGACACCGCCACAACCCCTAAATGTCGAGGCAACCAAGACAATGTTGTCATCATAAAACCATCGAACGATTCTAAGATACCCGTGATCCTAAAAAATTTTTAGTGAAATTTGAGAAGAGAAAGTCAAAACTCTACGTCAGATACCTCACCGTAAGGTCAAGGACTGGGGAGTAAAAAGAATTCCTAACTCTCCGCTATATATAATCCTAAATGACTCAAAACATTTTTCTAGACACAACTCGCCACTAAAAACGATCAAGCGTTGGGGGCTCCTAAGGTCGGGGATGGCTCGATTACCAACTTGTCACGCCTCGATGCGGCTATATCTCCCACGTGTCGGCACGACTTAGAGGCATAACCGCATTGAAAGCAATGTCGCAAGTGAGGTAATCTTCACACAACCCAAGTAATACATAAGGAAAAAGATACATAGTTGGCTTACAATCGCCACTTCACACAAATACATGAATAAAGCATTACATCATCCAGATACAATCAAGGTCCGACTACGGAACCAAAATAAAAGAAGAACCCCAAATGCGACAAAGGGTCCCCGATCGACCCCAACTGGGCCCCATTACTGATCAACTAGAACAAAACAACACAAAGGGCAAGATCTTCATCAAGCTCCTCCTTGAGCTTGGTTGCGCCACCGCCGGTAACATAGGCACCGCAAACTGGTTTTGAAGTATCCGTGAGTCACGAGGACTCAGCAATCCCATTACCATGGGTATCAAGACTAGCAAAGCTTAAAGGAAAGGAAGGGGTAAAGTGGTGAGGTTGCAGCAGCGACTAAGCAAGTATGGTGGCTAACATACGCAAATGAGAGCGAGAAGAGAAACAAGCGGAACGGACGTGAAGCTAGCAATGATCAAGAGGTGATCCTGAACACCTACTTACGTCAAACATAACACAGAAACCGTGTTCACTTCCCGGACTCCGCCGAGAAGAGACCATCATGGCTACACACTCGGTTGATGCGTTTTATTTCGGATCAAGTGTCAAGTTGTCTACAACCGACATTAACAAATTCCCATCTGCCACATAACCGCGGGCACGGCTCTCGAAAGTTTAAACCCCGCAGGGTGTCCCAACTTAGCCCATGACAAGCTCTCGCGATCATCGGCGAATAAACCTTCACCCGAGACACTCCGATCGACTCGGTATCCCGGTACATCAAGACATTTCACAATGGTAAAACAAGACCAGCAAAGCCTCCGGCGTGCCGACATCCCGATAGTAGCCGCACAGATCTCGCCTCGTGCCACGACCGGATGAGCTAAGCGTCACAGTACCGACGTAACCCAAGTTGCCAAGGGATGGTCCCAAGACGGTGCTCTAGTTTGGACCAACGCTTAGACAAGCAATCGCCCGGGGCTAAAATAAAGATGACCCTTGGGTTAATTACTCCCAAGGAAAAGTAGGTGGTGGTGAGGCAAAGGTAAAAGGCAATGTTGGGCCTTGCTGGACAAGTTTTATTCAAAGCGAACTGTCGGGGGTCCCATAAATCACCCGACCGCGTAAGGGACGCAAAATCCGGGAACATAACACCGTATGACGGAAACTAGGGCGGCAAGAGTGGAACAAAACACTGCATAAGGCCGAGCCTTCCACCCTTTACCAAGTATATAGATGCATTAATAATATAAGAGATATTGTGATATCCCAAAATAAACCCTGCCCACCATGGAGAAATCTTCAACTTCACCGCAACTAGCAACGCTATAAGAGGGGCTGAGCAAAGCGGTAACATAGCCAAACAACGGTTTGCTAGGAATGGTGTCAAAGGTTAGAGGTTCATGGCAATATGGGATGGCTGGACAAACAGTAATGGGTAGCGCAAAGATAGCGAAAAAACGAGGCAACTAGCATAGCAATGATAGTAGTGAGATCCAGGTAGCGGTCATCTTGCCTGAAATCCCGCAAGGAAGAAGAACGAGTCCATGAAGAAGATGAACGGACGAAGTCGAACGGATCCTCACAACTCCGAACGAAACCGGCTAACGAGAGGCAACCCGAAAGAAGCAAACAACATAGTAAACAACCATCGCATAAACATGGCATGATGCACAACCAAGTATGATGCATGTCCGGTTTAATTAGGCATGGCATGGCATGGCAAAGTGCAACAAACAACACTACAAATTAAGTGGAGCTCAATATGCAACGAGTTGCATATTGACGGAACACCACATCAATTATTTAGTTCACTCCCGTTTAGGTACACAACAATGTTAAATGTGGTTAAACATGGCAAGGGGTGAAGCATGACAAAACTACCTAACTAGGCAAGTTTAAAAGAGGCCGGAAGAACAAACAACAAGTCCGGAAAATCCCCATGTGCATATTTTAAGGTTTGGTACTGTTCTGTCCTAAACCATATTTTAAAGTTGTTAAACATGCAAGATGAGTGCACCATGTTAAACTAGGCAAAATTCTACCCCATTTACATATAAAGTTTGTTAAAATCGGAGTTACGGTTATTTAGTTATGAAATAAATCATTTTAGCATGGCATATATGCAAATTAACACAAACAGCATTTTAAACATTTCAAACATGGATGAAAATGGCATATTATGAAACTAGATGAAATTCTAAGCATTTTACATATAAAGTTTGTTTTAATCCGATGCACCATTAATTAGTTATTATATGCATGAAGTTTAGGGGGTTTTCTGCAAAACTGTTAATCACAGGATAATAGGAAAAATTCGCAGAACGAAAAAAAAACAACCACGGGCCGAATCTGCCTGGCCCAAAGTGCACAGGAGAGGACTGGGGGCTGCTCACCCTTGGGCCTTGGCCCATTCGGTGGAGGTGGTCAGGGGGGCGCTGGGCCCGGGAGGCGCTGGGTCAAGGGAGGAGCTTGGGCCGGCCTGCTTGCGGGCCTCACGCAGAGGAGGCCGCTCGAGGCGATGCAGGGTACGCTGACAGAGGGAGAGATGCGGGCGGCTTCAGTCGACGCGGCAGCAGGGTCCGGCGAGGCAGGGAACTCCGGCGGGGCGATAGGGATGGAGCGGACGTGCGGATCCGGTCCCTGGACCACGGATCTGGCCGGAGACGAGCGAGGGAGGCACGGTCAAGGAGCCCAATCGGCGGTGGCTGTTGCTGTCACCTGAAGAAAAGAGGGAGAGAGAGATTCAGAGGAATGGGGAGCACCGGGAAGGAGAAGAAAGGAGCAGCGGCGCTCATCTTGGCCGAAGCTCGCCGGCAGCGCGGAGATGTGGCGGGGCCTGGAGGCGGCGGACCGACGGCGGGGGCGCGCGGCGGCGCGGGGAGCGTTGGAGCAGAGGAGCCCGACCCGCCGATCCCAGACGAGAGCGAGGAACGGGCGCTGGATGTTAGGCGCCTGGGCCCAGATCGGGCCGGCGGCTCGGGACGGCTCGCGCTGGCGGAGAGGCTCTTGGGGACGCGGGCTGGCTGTGGCGATCCACGGTTGGCGGGGAGCGATGGCCGGGCGGCGGCTGACCGCTCAGGACGTGCCACGTGGCGGAGGTGGGCTGGAGGGCGCCGGATTTGGAGGGGGAAGGCGGCTGCGCGGCCCCCGAGGTGGGAGGAGGTGGTGGCTGCGGGTAGGGGGCGCGGAAAAAGAGGAGGAGGGGCTAGAGGTTGGTGGAGGGAGGTTAGGCTGCCCAAAATGGACAAGGGGTGTCCATATATAGCAAAATTGCTAGGGTTTGGGGGTTAGGAGGGGTTTCGGGACCCTCGGATCGCGATCTGACGGTTTCGGTCGGAGGGGAAAATTAGGCAGGCCTAGGTGGGTTGTGACGAGAGGGCTCGGGCTGAGGGGAGAGAATAGAGGTGCAGCCCGGCACGGGTTTCCGGATACCGAAAACGTCCGACGCAGGTACCGGCAACGGTACCGCTTAAGTTTAACGGTTGGGCTATCAATGGACTCGAATGCGATGAAACTTGGCAGCGGTCTGTCTACACTATAATAAGACCGCACGACAAGTTGCAACCCATTCCGAGAACATTTTATGCCACTTATAAAATAATATTCGGAGGTGCAGCGCGCGCGCAAGAGTGTGAAAGGGCTCGGAACGGACAACGGAGAGAAGCGACGGAACCCGAACGGATGCAAGTTTTGAAAACATGATGATGCAATGTGGATGATGACATGGCAAGAAATGCATGACAAGAACAAAATGCAAAACAACAGACAAAAACCCAACCACGGAGGAAATAACATATCGCATCTCCGGAAAAGGCAAGAGTTGGAGTTACGAATATGGAAAGTTGTATCCGGGGTGTTACATATTACATGCCCCAAAATTTCAAATTGTTCTCTGTTCTACCTCTTCCTACCACGTCGCGTGCCCTTCTTCGCCTTAGCACTTCTTGTTTTTGGTTCTACTACACACACAAGTTCACTGATCATCTTGGTTTTCTTCACCGGTCTTTTCAACACCTCGCCAACACCCTCATCATCGCCTTCAATGTTGACAGTAGTTTCATTTTCTTCGTGTGTACCTCAACATGGGTTTCTTCATCCAACCTCGACAGGCTCAGTTCGCTTTCAACCTCGAGCAGTTTCTTCATCTGAATGTTGACTGCAATTTCAGTTTCTTCGTGTGCACCTCCACATCAGTTTCTTCATCAATGTTGATCGCAGCAGATTTTTCTTCACCGCTCGGGCTCGTGCACACTTCTCTTCTTTCTACCGCCATTGACTCTTGCTTTTTGTTGTGACACTGCTCAACAACAAGGGGCTGACTTGCTCGCTTCCTCCCGCCATTGGGAAAATGTTATAGATATAGTAATTTGAAAAAGAACCAAATCAAAACACGACAAATAAACAAGAACATACTTTGGCTTATCAGAGTGTAACGGCATTTGACAGATCCCACTGCGCCCTAGTTCCCGCACAACTTGCATCTGCTTTTGTTACCTTTTGGGCCCTTTTGGCTTTCCATCTTTCTTTCCTTCTTAGTACTCCCACCTTTCTCAAACCATGCCTTGAATCTACTCTGCTTAGGCCTGCCAGCCTTTCTTTTCGCAAGGGAGGACACATGGAAAATTCAATGTCCACTTCAGTGCCACCGAGACCGATCTGTAAGTGCTTGGAATTGGAGTAGCATATGCAGCTTTGAATCTTGCTACCGAATAATATTCATGCAAATATGGGTGCATGTTTATCTTCGGTTGGGATGCTAAGAAGAGAATTTCATGCTCACATGGTTTACCAGTGTGTTGCCACTCGAGGCAAGTGCAATCATGCAATTCAGTGTTAACAACATGTCTCCTTCCAGTTTTGTTATCTCTAACTTCAGCACCCCAAGGTGAAGATTTTTCAACAAACAAATGTGAAAGATTTCTGCTCCTATTGACCACTTGTTGTACCATCGCTGGAAGCTTATCACCTTGCGCATAATCATCTATCCTTCTTCTCAATTCCCACAACCGCATGAGCATGATCCTAATTTGGTCAACCATGTCATGCACAGCAAATCTTTTAACTCCTTCACCTTGTTGTTGAAACTCTCGCCAAATTATTGTTGATGTGGTCACACTTGACGGCAGTGTTGAATGCCGACTGCACTATAACAAAGAATGGTAGGTGTTCAGCCATGGACCAAACTCATCACATGCTGCCATTATCTTATCAAGATGATATTTGTGTGTCTGCATCTAGTGTAAGATCTTGCTGCTGCCACATGCGCCCAAATTCTTCTCCTCTAAATTTTTGATCAAATTCATCCACAAATGACCGAAGCACTCCTCTCGCTCAGCATGTGGGAAAACATTTTCACTGAATTTTCAAGCCCCTTACATGCATCTGTGTGTATAGCCAAAGGTGACACTGCCCTAGGCATCTTTTCAATCGGATCATGAACCATGTCCATGAAGCCTCTGCTTCGATCAAACAAGCCAACAAAGAATAGGAAACATCTAGTTGTGTCCATCTAGAGCATTGCATGCCGCCAACTGACCATTCCACTTGCTCATCAAAATGATGAGTCTATGCTCAAATATGGACGGCACCCTGCTTTGAACCCATCGATGCAAGGCTTCAAAGCCATAAAAAACTTGGAGAACATGACTTCACCTGAGGGTGATACCTCTGTATCTATCTCCACAACACTGCCAGGTGACCTCTTTTCCACCTCTACTTTGAAGTTGTAAAGCATCCTAAATGTATTTTCCCAATCACCATATAAATTTTTCATTGCCCTTTGTTTTGCCTTCCACACTGTGGTATATTTCAGTTTAATGGGGTACATCTTTTCCAAGTCTACTTTGAGTTTCTTGGCAGTAGTGTTTGGTGTTTTGGCTAAAATTGGGGTGATCTTTTCTGCAACCCAAAGTTGTGATGTCATGGTTGATACTGTCTGTGAACTTGTAATACAAGTATGTTGATTGGGGATTTGGTTAACCCCGACAAGATTTCCATCAAAGTTGCAGTCTAGCAGATATGTACCACTTGCAAGGCTTCACACTACCATCAAATCCTCTCGCACCTCGTGATAAAACTTCTTTCTATCAGTCCAAACTGTCTTGGCATCAAACTCATGTTTCATCGCATAAGTCTTGAAACACATCCTAAACTCCTTCATGCTTTGGAAACATTTGATAGAAAATAAGTATCAATATGAAGTACAAGTATGAATGTAGGCACTGGAAGAATAATTTGATATCTTTATACCCCAAGTAGAGATTGGAAGCAAGGTTCACGGTATACAACTATCTTTGCCGGGCTTTTCTCGAGGCGTTCTTGCATAGTTGGAACTGGTCTACTGGGAAGAGGAGGTGCTCTGAAGAAGTTCGGTGTTCTTTCATAAGTACAAAGAAAACAGACACTTAAAAAATCCCTTTTTCTGTGTTGCCCCGAAAGACATGATGTCCCTGCTAGTGCCTCCGGGGGCTGCAACATCCATGCCCTAGAAATAAAATACACAATTGGGTATGGAAAGGTGCTAGATGGGTCACTCTCGTACATGAGGACCTGCATATTCTATCTACACCGCTGCTGCTGTTTGCTTGGTCGATGAAGAAATGGAGCTACGGAAGAGGATCAGAAGCAGGCCGGGAAGAGAAGCAAAGACGGCAGATGCGAGCGCATGTATGTGGGAGTCCGCAGGGTCATCCCACGCAATCTCGATTTACCGGCCGGTCCAGCGCCTCGGGCGAGGTCAGCGGCCCGCCGGAGGAGGCAAACGTCGGAGGGCATTGCGGCGGTTCTTGTCCTCCAAGGCGCACTCGCGTGTCGCGGCGGTGCTGGCCGTGGCTAGAGCGAGATAAGATAAACAGAGATTAGGGAATCAAATGCTGTTGCCTACACATATGCGCGATTTTGTCGTTGCCGAACGATCAAACGAGAGAGAGAGAGAGGAACTAGCTCGAGGGCGAGATGAACATGGACGAACTTGGAAGGGTATTTTGTGTTGCCGTAACTGCGCAGCGTTTTCTGCTCTTTCCTTATCTCCTCATATCATGTTACAACGACTGAGAAAACGAGTAGCTAACTACCTCCCCGCGGGCTCGCCATGATCCGAGACGACCGCGCCATCCCACGGCCACGTCCCACAGCGCATGTGCCCACCGGGAGAGATAAAAGGAAAAACCAGGATCGGTGCATGCAAGGCACCCGATCCCCTAGCTACGTGCATGGCCAGGTCACATCGACCCGCATGCATTATTTGTTTAAACAGAAAACTAGTCTACGTGATGTGAGCTTATCAGGGCTAACAATCTCCCCCTTAAGCTCATCATCATCACTTTCCAGAGTTGGATTTGGGGGAAGTGGCCGTGGGGAAGTGGCCGTGGGGAATGACGAACCCCGTGGTTAAGTCAGAAGTAGCAGTAGTGCGTTCCAGGAAGAACGCTGCTGCTACGTTAGCTACAACGCGTTCTGGGATACACGCTACTGCTACTCCTTTCTCTTTTTTTCCCCCTTTTTCATTTAGTTTTCTTCACATTTTATTTTTTTTCCTTTCACCTTATTCTATTTCTTTCATTTTCAATTAACTTTTTATTTTCTTTCCATTTAATTTTATATCCTTTAGCAGTAGCGAGTTTAGATTAAAACGCGCTGCTACAAATAAAGTAGCGGTAGCGCGGTTCGTTATAGGTCTCTACTACTATGTGTAGCCTATCGGCTAAGCCGTGGGAATTTTAGTAGTAACGTGTTTAGAGCAAGACGCGCTACTGCTAGAACTTTATCTGCAGCACGGTTTTCTCAGACGCGCTACTGCTACTTAGCACCAGCGTGCTTTTTTGACTCTCGCTACTGCTAAAGTTCTGTGTATAAGGTTTTTCCTAGTAGTGTGACACCGAGCTTCTGTCGCAGCTCGACGAAGCGTATCCGCCCAAGTGGCTTGGTCAGGGCGTCTGCAACCTGATACTGAGTCCCGAGAAAACCTACCTGCACTTGCCCTGTTTCTATGCAGTCACGAATGAAGTGGAATTTGACATCGATGTGTTTGCTCCGCTCGTGATGGACCGGGTTCTTTGCCAGTGCTATAGCAGACTTGTTGTCCATCATTAACCTGAACTCTGTCGACTTCTCTCCCCTCATCTCTGCAATCAGTCTGCTCAACCAAAGTCCTTGACAGGTCGCAGCTGCAGCGGCCACGTACTCCGCCTCACAGGAACTAATGGCCACAATTTTTTGTTTCTGTGACGTCCACAAGATGGGGTTCTCTCCGAGGAAATGGACCTGACCTGAAGTGCTCTTGCGGTCTCCAACGTCACCAACATGGTCACTGTCGCTGTACCCAAGCAAGACACCACTGCCGCTGCGAACATACTGACATCCATAGCTCGGAGTACTCTTGACATACCTCAGGATCTGCTTGACGGCTGCCCAGTGGTTTGCTGATGGATTCTCCATGAACCTGCTAACGATGCCGACTGCGTGAGTTATGTCCGGCCTGGTATGCACCAGATACCTCAAACTCCCAATCACACTGCAATATAGAGATGCATCAGCAGCTTTCCCTCCATCATCTTTCTTCAGTTTCAGTCTGCACTCCATGGGTGTATGGTAGCCGTTACACTCACTCATGCCCGCCACTTTAAGGATCTTTTCGGCATACCCTTTCTAACACAAACTGATCCGTTCCTCTGACTGAGTTACCTCGATCCCCAAGTAGTAACTTAGGAGTCCAAGATCGCTCATCTTGAAGAGCTGCTACATCTGATCCTTGAATGCGATGATATGGGCCTTGTGAGTGCCGGTGATGATGAGATCGTCCACGTACACACCCACGAGCAGGTAAGATTGCGCGTCACCACGCCTATACACGGCGTGCTCCAGTGGACTCCTGACGAACCCAAGCTCACTCAACGTTTCGTCGAGCTTGGCATACCATGCTCTTGGTGCGTGACGGAGGCCGTAGAGTGCCTTCCGTAGCTTCAGTACTTGGCCATCGCTCCCTGCTGCAGCGTATCCAGGCAGAACATAGACCTCCTCTGCGAGATCACCATTGAGAAATGCTGACTTCACATCCATGTGGTGCACTTCCCAACCGGAGTGCGCGGCGAGAGCAAGGAAGATGCATACTCTCTCCATCCGCGCCACTGGGGCAAACACCTCCTCGAAATCAATCCCCTCGCGCCGAGCATATCCTTTCGCCACCAAACGTGCCTTGTGCTTGATGATGTTGCCATGAGGGTCGCGTTTCACCTTGAAGACCCACTTTAGCCCAATTGCCTTGTGCCCTCGAGGGAGCGGAGCGAGCTGCCAGGTTGAATTCTCTGCAATGGAGTCCATCTCAGCATCCATGGCTCCCTTCCAGGCGACATCTCCAAGTGCATCAGCTATGTTGGCTGGTTCCTCGGCGCTGAGTAGGCAACGCTCCATCTCCTCGCGCACAGCCTGCCCTTCGATCTCGTCGAAGATACAGGAGACGCAGTGATAGAGAATGTTGCCGGTGTCCACATCACGGCGGTTTTCGTCTTGGCTCAGCGGCGTGGCCCAGCGGATCACTCTGCCCGCAGCCGGCATCGCTGGCTCAGATTGCAGAGTGTTGGGCGTGGTCACCGCGGGCATGGTCGCCATGGGCGTGCCACCCGCAGTAGACGGCAGCGTCCCTGGTGTCGATGAAGAGGGGGCCGCCAAACTTCGTGGCTTTGGTGGCGCAGAGTCCAGCCCGCTGTCCAGCTCCTGGATGCCGTGTCCCGTGGTATAGACCATGGTGAACGTCGCTGGAACTGGAGCGTTGGCTGCCGTACTCGGAGTACCCCACGTCCAAGGCCTGCTTTCTTCAAACAAAACATCACGTGTTACCTGAAGTTTCTTGTCCACTAGATCATACACCCGATAACACTTTGACCCCTCGTCGTATCCGATGAAGACCATTGGTGTTGATCGATCCGAAAGCTTGGTTACTCCCGGACCCAGCTTCTTCACGTGAACCGTGCAACCAAAAGTGCGCAAATGCTGCACGTTGGGCTTACGGCCGTGCCATGCCTCGTAGGGCGTGACACCATCGAGGCTGCACGTCGGAGATCGATTGAGGATATAGACTGCTGTTCTCACGGCTTCTCCCCAGAAAACTGTTGGCATGCCCATGCTCTTCGGTAAGCATCGTGCCATTTCCACGACGGTCTGATTCCGCCGTTCAACGACACTATTATAATGCGGCGAATACAGTGCAGTTATGTAGTGCTTGACGCCGAGCTTGTCACAGTACTCCACGAACTCTCCAGAATTAAACTCGCCGCCCCGGTCAGACCGGAACGCACGCAACCTACATCTTCCTTCAATTTTAGCAGCAGCATGAATCCTCTTGAAACAGCTGAATGCATCGTCCTTTGTCTTCAGTACAGCCTACCACATGTATCGACTGAAGTCATAAACTACAAGCAGAAAATACTTGTTACCTCCAAGAGTGGGAGGACTAATCGGACCACACAAGTCAGTGTGGACAAGCTCCAAGCCTCGCTCGTCCCTGTACGCTGCCGCCTGCGGGAATGGTGCACGATGCTGCTTGCCGAGGACACATCCGTTGCAGTACTCGTCGACGCGGTCGATCAGCGACATCCCACGTACCATGCTTTTGGAGGACATGGCACGCACTGCCCTGAAGTGTAGATGACCCATCCTAGCATGCCAACGCCAGGTCTCGTCGTCGTTCTTCGTCAGCAGGCACGCTGGTGTGTCAATGGTGAGCACGGTAGTGTACAAACGCCGGATGTGAGCCATCATGCGCCCGCCGGTGTCATGAATTGTCATCAGTCCCTCATGAATCTGAATTCTGCACCCCCCTTCATCCAGCTGGCCAACTGAGATTATATTGCTGCTAAGACTTGGGATAAAGTAAACCTCTGACAGTGCGCGTTGGTTGCCGCTCTGTCCTCTGAAGATCACTAAACCTCTTCCTCGGATTGCAACGCGTGATCCATCTCCGAACTTTACAGTCCCTTGCACTGATTCATCAAGAGTACTGAACATGCCCCTGTCACCAGTCATGTGGCTTGTAGCTCCCGTATCAAAGTACCACAGCCCCGGCGGTGAGATCTCTGGATGCACTTTCTCTTCATTGAGATGAACTTGCTGGGGCGCCACGATGCTGGTGGCAACACAAGTGGTGACCGCGGCCATCATAAGTCCCTCATGGTGCTCGTCGCCTTCGCGGACTAGATGTGCTTACCCCTGCTTTGCACGTTCCTCTTCCGCCTTAATCCTGGTGTAGCACTCTTTCTTCCAATGACCCGGCTTGTTGCAATAATGGCATTTGCCCTTTTTCTTGCCGCCTGAGCCGCCGGATCCTCCCGCGCCGCCGCTGCCTGGTGTAGGTCTACCACCGCCGCCGACGTGAGGTTTGGGCTTGCCCGGCGACTTGTTCTTGCCGCCGCCGCCGCTGGACGATGAACCGCCGCCGCCGCCGCCCAGCTTCTCCCGGGCCAGCCACTCCATATGAGTGAGCAGAAGGCGCCCGGTGGATTGTGTGCTGTCATCGAGGTCGTAGTGGTCCTCACATGCAGAGAAACGCCCGACGAGCTCCTCGATGGACATGGTTTTCAGATCGATCAAGGATTCGATCGCCATGGCCATCGGGTGGTACCTCCGCAAGACCACTCAAAGAAACTTCTGGACTGCCTTGTGCTCGGTGACAGGGTCGCCGTACAGCTCCAGGTCGGCGACGAGGCCAGAAAGCCGCAGCCCGAAATCCTCGACGGAATCCCCGTCTTTGAAACGGAGATCCTCGAACTCCCGCCGGCGCACCTGCGCCTTGGCTTCACGGGCGCGCTCGCTGCCCATCCGCACCGTCTTGATGGTCTCCCACGCCGTCTTCGCCGTGTCCTTCGCGGCCAGCACACGCAGCATCTCCGGTGGAACACCGATGAGGATGATCTGTGGCGCGCGCCGGTCGTCGCACTCATCAGCGGCGTCCTCAGTCACCGCGGATCAGACGCGGGCAACCTGTAGCTTGACCTGCATCACGAGCGCCCACTCCATGTAGTTTGTGCGCATGAGCATCATGGACGTCCCCGACTCCTCTCGTACGACGCGCTCCACCACACGGTACTCGCCGCTGCCGCTGCCGGTGAGGCGTGCAAGTGGCACCTTGGATGAAGGTGTCTTCGGCGGAGACTTGGTCCCGCTCTTGTTCTTCCCGTCCGACTCGTCGCCCGACATGTGTGCCGCCGCAGATCAAACACCGCCGGCCACCGGAGCAGGATCAAACACCAGGCTCTGATGCCAAATGTCGTTGCCGAACGATCGAACGAGAGAGAGAACCAATTCTTCCCACAACATCCTTCTTCAAGATGAAGTAGTCCTCAAAGGACAAGACACCATGGCAGAGACAATCGAAGACATATTTGCGCATCCGAAAGTGCCGGCAAAAATTGTCAGTGAAGAGGGTATTGGGGGCAAAGTAATCGTCTGCTACTCGTTGTAGAGTTGTCGGGCTCCCCTAAAGAGGAAGGGTGAAGTAGTATAGTAGCAGATTGTATTTCTCTCAATTAAGAACCAAGGTTTATCGAACCAGAAGGAGATGGCACACAGATAACGTGAATGGTACCTACACACACAAAGTAAATGCTTGCACCCAACAAAAGGAAAAGGGGTCGTCACTCCCCTTGTTTCTTGCCAGTTGCAAGTATCAAATCTGGTAGTGATAAATAGATAAATAAAATAAAACAAAGTGAATAAAAATTGCGAGCAAGTTGTAGAATTCTTAGTAATATTGGAGAATGGACTCGGAGCCATTGTTTCACTAGAGGCATCTCTCTCATAAGCAAATTCTTGCACCCAACAAGGTAAGAGGGTTGTCAATCCTCTTGTTCTCGCCAGTTGCAAGTATCAAATCTGTTTGTGATAGGTGAACAAATAAAATAAAATAAAGCAATTAAAAATAGCGAGTAATTTTAGGATTTTAGTAATAATGGAAAATAGACCCGGAGGCCATAGGTTCACTAGAGGTATCTCTCGCATAAGCATACCAATGGTTGGTACATAAATTATTATTGGGGCAATTGACAGAATAGCGCATAGTTGTGATTATGATTCTTCATGGCATGATTCATATATGGGCATTACGTCGGTGACAAGTAGACCGTTAATCCAACTGCATCCACTACCATTACTCCACCCCAAGACCGCTATCTAGCAGGCATCTCAAAGTATTAAGTTCATATAAACAGAGTAACTGAAGGAAATATGCCCTAGAGGCAATAATAAAGTTATTATTTATTTCCTTATTTCATGATAAATGTCTATTATTCATGCTAGAATTGTATTAACCGGAAACATAATACATGTGTGAATATATAGACAAACAGAGTGTCACTAGTATGCCTCTACTTGACTAGCTTGTTAATCAAAGATGGTTATGTTTCCTAACCATGAACAAAGAGTTGTTATTTGATTAACAAGGTCACATCATTAGTAGAATGATCTGATTGACATGACCCATTCCATTAGCTTAGCACACGATCGTTTAGTATGTTGCTACTACTTTTATCCATGACTTATACATGTTCCTGTAACTATGAGATTATGCAACTCCGTTTACGGAGGAACACTTTGGGTGCTACCAAGCGTCTACAACGTAATCGGGTGATTATAAAGGAGTACTACAGTGTGTCTCCAAAGGCAGATGTTGGGTTGGCGTATTTTGAGATTAGGTTTTGTCACTCCGATTGTCGGAGAGGTATCTCTGGGCCCTCTCGGTAATACACATCATGAAGCCTTGCAAGCATTACAACTAATGAGTTAGCTGTGAGATGATGTATTACGGCGAGTAAAGAGACTTGCGTAACGAGATTGAACTAGGTATTGGATACCGACGATCGAATCTCGGGCAAGTAACATACCGATGACAAAGGGAACAACGTATGTTGTTATGCGGTCTGACCGATAAAGATCTTCGTAGAATATGTAGGAACCAATATGGGCATCCAGGTCCGCTGTTGGTTATTGACCGGAGGCGTGTCTCGGTCATGTCTACATGTTCTCGAACCGTAGGGTCCGCTGCGCTTAAGGTTTCGATGGCGGTTATTATGAGTTTATGTATTTTGATGTACGAAGAAGTTGAGTCCCGGATGTGATCACGGACATGACGAGGAGTCTCGAAATGGTCGAGACATAAAGATTGATATATTGGAAGCCTATATTTGGAGTTGAATGGTTCGGGTGAAAACAGAATTTATCGAGTACCGGGAGGTTACGGAACCCCGGGAACTAAATGGGCCTTAGTGGGCCTCGAGGGAGAAGAGGAGGGCCGGCCAGGGGGTGGCGCCCTCCCCCCAATCCGAATAGGACAAGGAGGCGGGCGCCCCTTCCTCTTCCCTCCCCCAATCCTACTCCAACTAGGAAGGGGAGTCCTACTCGGTGGGAGTAGGACTCCTCCGCCGCCCCGCTCTGGGCCGGCCGCACCTCCCCCTCCCTCCATTATATCTGAGGGCAGGGGGCACCCTAGAACACACAAGTTTGATCTACGGATCGTTCCTTAGCCGTGTGCGGTGCCCCCTCCACCATATTCCACCTCGGTCATATCGTTGCGAAGCTTAAGCGAAGCTCTGCGCCGTAGAACATGAAGATCGTCCTGCGCCATCGTCTTGTGAAACTCTCCTCGACACTCGGCTGGATCGGAGTCTGAGGGCGTCATCGAGCTGTCGTGTGTCAAGAACTTCGGGCGCCGGAGTAACGGCGCCGGATCGGTCGGATCGCGAGGAGAGCGTCGACTACTTCCTCTACGTTGTGATCGCTTCGCCCGGTCTCACGAGTGCGTAGACAACACTCTCCCCTCTCGTTGCTATGCATCACCATGATCTTGCGTGTGCGTAGGAAATTTTTTGAAATTACTACGTTCCCCAACAGTAACACATTAAGAAAGATGACATAATGTAGGCAAAGTAAGATCCAGCAATATGTTCAAACCCCGTCGTTTTATCCTTATTAGCAACAATACAACATGTGCCTTGCAAATTCTTCTATCACAGAGCAAGGACACCACAAGATTTAACCCACTACTATGCACCACTCCCTCTGGAGATCTACTCATCTAATTGGCCAAAGAAAACTCATAGATCAGAAATCATACATAGCTATAAAATCATACATGTATAAATCTCATAAAAGACTCAAATAATCTCAATGAATTATCTGATCATAAACTCACAACTCATCATATCCCAACAAATGCACCACGAGAATTACATCGAATAGATCTCAGAGATCATTGTTTTGAAGAACAAGAGAGGGGGGGGGCAGAGAGAGCCATCTACCTAGTTTTTCCGCCGGTGCAAGCTTCTGGTATCGAGAGATCCCATCTGCAGGCCTTTTCCGGTACTCTGCCAGAGGGGGAATCGATCACGGAGGGGCTCTACATCATCCTTGTTGCCCTTTCGATGATGCGTGAGTAGTCTATCACAGACCTTCGGGTCCATAGTTAGTAACTAGATGGCTTCTTCTCTCTCTCTTTGATCTTCAATACAATGTGCTCCATGATCTTGGGTTCTATCTGATGTAATCTCTTTTTGTGGTGTGCTTGTTGGAATACGATGAATTGCGAGTTTATGATCTGCTTATCTATGAATATTATTTGAGTCTTTGCTGATCTCTTATATGCATGATTGCGATAGCCTTGTATTTCTTCTCCGATCCATTAGTTTAATTCGGCCGACTAGATTGATTTATCTTGTAAAGGGAAGATGTGCTCGGTAATGGGTTCAATCTTGTGGTGCTCAATCCCACTGACAGAAAGGGACATGACACACATGTATTGTTGCTATTAAGGATAAAAATATGGGGTTTATTCATGCGTGAGTTTATCTTGTCTACATCATGTCATCTTGCTTAAGGCATTACTCCATTCTTTATGGGCTTAATACACTAGATGCATACTGGATAGCGGTCGATGTGTGGAGTAATAGTAGTAGATGCAGGCAGGAGTCGGTCTACTAATCTTGGACATGATGCCTATATACATGATCATTGCCTTGGATATCATCATAATTATTTGCTCTTATGTCAATTGCCCAACAGTAATTTGTCTACCCATCGTATGTTATGTTCATGAGAGAAGCCTCTAGTGAAACCTATGGCCCCCGGGGTCTACTTTACCATATTTGCTAAAACCCTAAATCACTTTGCTACGATCTACTTTGTTTTATTTCCAATCTATCACATACAATTTAATCTTGCAATTGACCGCCGAGGGATTGACAACCCCTCGTTCGCGTTGGGTGCAAGGGTTTGTTGTTTGTGTGTAGGTATTGTTGACGTTGTTTTGCGTGATTCTCCTACTGGTTCGATAACCTTGGTTTCATAATCAAGGGAAATACTTATCCTACTGTGCTGCATCATCCCTTCCTTTTCGGGGAAATACCAACGCAAGCAACAAGTAGCAATGCGCGGGGTGGCGCCTGGGCCTTGTCCCGGGGCTTCTTGGCCTCACCCTTCGTTGACTATATGCAAAGTAGCAAAGTTTGAGGCGTGACTTGTATGGTTGAACATGTATAACTACTCATACTGCTTTTAGCTTTGTTGAGTACTCCTGCAGTTATCAGTTAAGGTTGTTAATACTCCTGCTGCTTATGGAGTCTGTCGTGTTTCTTCATTCTCTTCTTTCTCCAGACGCCAAAACGAAACCAGCGCCGGCGGGGCCGCCTACTCCCGTCTCCTACAGCTGGCTCGACCTCCATGCACGCATCGCCGTCCCACTGTATCCTAAACCATTAACGGCGATGTCAGCCCCACTTAGCACCAAACCAGTCAACCCTCGCACCCCCTTTACCCGCGACTTTGCTGCAGCATCTTCCCCGTCTCTTGTTCATTCCCGTCCGACGCCTCGCCGTCATACTCCTCCTTGGTTCGCTCGCCGTGGCGCCGCCATCTCGCGTTGTCATCATAGTCAACAACCGAGAGGAATTAGGAGATAGTACAGACCCACCAGGGTCATGGCAGTACAAGAAAAAAATTGCTTCCTCGTAATGGTTCCTTGACATCTGGGTCCCACGCCATTGTCAACATAGTCAATAAATGAGAGAATTTCAGAACGAGCGGCTGCCACGAGGGACCCAGCAGCTCGCGTTGTTTTTTTGGTTTTTTAGACGGAGCAGGGTATCAATTGGGCTGTGCGGGGGCTGTGGCCCGTCTAGCCCAGGCTTTAATTTTATGTTTACCACATGACTAGCCCAGTTGTTTTTTTTTCATTCTGAAATGGCTAGCCCAGTTCTTTTTTTTTTGCAGAATACCCAACCGAGGCCTACTTGCTTTTCTCAGCCCTCCCGGGCTGCAAATATTTCAAGATGACGAGGGATGCATTCGTTTGCCCAGCAAGTGGGCTAGTAATAATAAATGGGCTATATAAATTTTAAAAACATCGCAAACCGGTAATTAGTTAATTTTTTTGTTATATCCAAATTTTTAGATTTTAAATTTCACTGGATTTTTTGAGGTGAAAAATTCCTTCACTACTACAGGATGGTCCTAACGTGACACATCAGCGTCGGTCTTCTTCTTAAAGATCCATTTATTTTCAATAGCTCGCCGATCATCGGGCAAGTCTATCAAAGTCCACACTTTGTTCTCATACATGGATCCTATCTCGAATTTCATGGCCTCAAACCATTTGTCGGGATCCGGGCTCGTCATTGCTTCTTCATAGTTCGTAGGTTCGCCGTTGTCTAACAACATCACTTCCAAGACAGGATTGTCGTACCAATCTGGTGCGGAACGTGTTCTGGTCATCCTACGAGGTTCAGTAGTAACTTGATCTGAAGCTTCATGATCATCATCATTAACTTCCTCTCCGGTCGATGTAGGTGTCACAGAAACTTCTTTCTGTGATGTTCTACTCTCCATTTCGAGAGAAGGTACAACTACCTCATCAAGTTTTACTCTCCTCCAACTCACTTCTTTCGAGAGAAACTCCTTCTCTAGAAAGGATCCATTCTTTGCAACGAATATTTTGCCTTTGGATCTGTGGTAGAAGGTATACCCAACGGTCACTTTAGGGTATCCTATGAAGACGCACTTATCCGCTTTGGGTTCGAGCTTATCAGGCTGAAGCCTCTTGACATAAGTGTTGCATCCCTAAACTTTAAGAAACAACAACTTAGGTTTCTTGCCAAACCATAATTCATACGGTGTCGTCTCAACGGATTTTGACGGTGCCCTATTTAATGTGAATGCAGTTGTCTCTAATGCATAACCCCAAAATTTTAGTGGCAAATCGGAAGAGACATCATAGAACGCACCATATCCAATAGAGTACGATTACGACGTTCGGACACACCATTACGTTGTGGTGTTCCAGGTGGTGTGAGATGTGAAACAATTCCAATTGTCTTAAGTGAGTGCCAAAGTCATAACTCAAATATACTCCTCCACGATCAGATCGCAAGAACTTTATTTTCTTGTTATGATGATTCTCTACTTCACTCTGAAATTCTTTGAACTTTTCAAATGTTTTAGACTTATGTTTCATTAAGTAGACATACCCATATCTACTCAAATCATCCGTGAAGGTGAGAACATAAAGATATCCACCACGCACCTCAACACTCATCGGACCGCATACATCGGTGTGTATTATTTTCAAAAAGTCGGTTGCTCGCTCCATTGTTCCGGAGAACGGAGTTTTAGTCATCTTGCCCATGAGGCATGGCTCGCATGTCTCAAATGATTCATAATCAAGTGATTCCAAAAGTCCATCGGCATGGAGTTTCTTCATGCGTTTAACACCAATATGACCTAAGCGGCAGTGCCACAAATATGTGGTACTATCATTACTAATTTTGCATCTTTTGGCATCAATATTATGAATACGTGTATTACTACGATTGAGATTCAACAAGAATAAACCATTCACAAGAGGTGCATAACCATAAAAGATATTGCTCATCAAAATAGAACAACCATTATTCTCTGATTTAAATGAATAACCGTCTCGCAATAAACAAGATCCAGATATAATGTTCATGCTCAACGCAGGCACCAAATAACAATTATTCAGGTTCATAACTAATCCCGAGGGTAGATGTAGAGGTAGCATGCCGACGACGATCACATCAACCTTGGAACCATTTCCGACGCGCATCGTCACCTCGTCCTTAACCAATCTTCATTTATTCCGCAGCTCCAGTTTCGAGTTACAAATATGAGCAACCGAACCAGTATCAAATACCCAGGCGCTACTACGAGCATTAGTAAGGTACACATGTCAAAAACATGTATATAAAATATACCTTTGTTGACATTGCCAGCCTTCTTATCTGCCAAGTACTTGGGGCAGTTCCGCTTCCAGTGAGCATTCCCCTTGCAGTAGAAACACTCAGCCTCAGGTTTGGGTCCAGCGTTGGGTTTCTTCATGGGAGCGGCAACTGCTTTACCGTTCTTCTTGAAGTTCTATTTCTTTCCCTTGCCTTTCTTGAAACTAGTGGTCTTTTACACCATCAACACTTGATGCTCCTTCTTGACTTCTACCTCTACAGCCTTAAGCATTGCTAAGAGCTCAGAAATAGACTTCTCCATTCCTTGCATATTATAGTTCATCACGAAGCCCTTATAGCTTGGTGGCAGTGATTGAAGAATTCTGTCAATAACCAAATCATCTGGAAGATGAACTCCCAACCGAGTCAAGCGGTTATGCAACCCAGACATTTTGAGTATATGCTCATTGACAGAACTGTTCTCCTCCATCTTACAGCCGAAGAACTTATCGGAGACATCATATCTCTCGGCCCGGGCATGAGCTTGAAATACATGTTTCAGCTCTTGGAACATCTCATATGCTCTATGGTGCTCAAAACGTCTTTGGAGCCCCGGTTCTAAGCCGTAAAACATGGCACAATGAACTATCGAGTAGTCATCAACACGTGTCTGCCAAGCATTCATAACATCGACAGTCGAGGGAGCGAGCGCAACAACTAGCAGTGCATCAAGGACATAAGCCTTCTGTGCAGCAATGAGGATAATCCTCAGATTTCAGACCCAATCCGAATAGTTGCTTCCATCATCTTTCAACTTAGCTTTCTCTAGTAACCATTAAAATTTAGTGGAACTACAGCGCGGGCCATTGATCTACAACATACAATTGCAAAGACAGTTAAGACTATATTCATGATAATTTTAGTTCAATTAATCAAATTACTAATGAACTCCCACTTAAATCACCATACCTCAAGTTGTCTAAGTGACACATGATCCAAATCAACTAACCCATGTCCGATCATCACGTGAAATGGATTAGTCATCAATTGTGAACATCTCCATGTTGATCATATCTACTATATGACTCTGATACGTCTCCAACGTATCTACTTTTCCAAGCCCTTTTGCCCTTGTTTTACCCTCTAATTTGCATGATTTGAATGAAACTAACCCCGGACTGACGCTGTTTTCAGCAGAACTACCATGGTGTTGTTTTTGTGCAGAAATAAAAGTTCTCTGAATGCCACGAAACTTCTGGAGGATTTTTTATTGAATAAATAAAAAATACTGAAGCCACGACCCACCTGAGGCCCCCCACCCTGGTGGAGCACCACCCACCAGGGCGCGCCACCCCCTCCAGGCATGGCCTGGTGGGTGGTCCCCACCTAGAGACCCCGTTAACCCTGATTCCAACGCTACTTAATCCCCGTCGCGGAGAAAAAAATATGGGAGAAAGAATTATCGCGTTTCATGAGACGGAGCCGCTGCCACCTCCTGTTCTTCCTCGGGAGGCCAGATCTGGAGTCCGTTTGGGGCTCCGGAGAGGGGGATCTTCGTCTTTCGTCATCGCCAACCTATCTCCATTGCCAATTCCATGATGCTCTCCATTGGGAGTGAGTAATTCTCTCGTAGACTTGCTGGACGGTGTTAGGGTTGGATGAGATTCATCACCTTGTTTCGAGTCCGCTCAAAAATTTAAGTGTGCTGCACTAAGAGCGTTAAGGTTTCTTGCCGGGTGCGACGCCGCTAGCAGGCTGCTAAAGTCCCGCACCTAGCGCTCACGGCAAGGGTGCGCGCCCCAGCAAGTTCCCAGTAAGCGTAGGGTAAATAACCATACAAGGAGAAATTAAGCAAGGGAAATAACATGCATCTACTCAAAGTTGGATAAGTTATATTACATCCAAAGTTGCCGCAACACTAACTTAAACTGTTTTTCATGAATGGCGGCGACAAAGAGAAAGAGAAGCAGGGTGCCTAGTCCCTGCGCTCGCCCTCAACTCTCTTAATCTGGCTCACCTTCTCGATGATGGGCTCAACAAGTGCCTCGTATGGCTTGGTATCCAAGTCCGTTGGCAGTTTTCTGAGCACATTGGTGAGGTTGAGGCCAGGGTTCTTGTGCACCACCTTGACGAGTACATCGCGAAGAACAGCTTGGCAGAGCTGGCGAGACTCATTGGCCAGTTGGGTCTTGTAGTCCTCCTGGATCTGCTTGAGCGCGTCAACAACTCCTTCGAGGAACAGAGTCAACTTGACGTTGTGCGCTGTCCTTTCATTGGCGGGGTACACATAGTTCCCCCACACCCCCATGGTGGTCAGCTCAGCTTCAAGTCTTCCTGCAACCTCGACAAGTTTTTCAGTCCAGATTTCTACATTATGCTTGAGCTCGTTGAAGGAGAAGGCGACATTCTCGACAGATTCCTTTGCGTCTCGGAGCTCTGTGGCCAAAGTCCTCTCACGAGTTCTGAGGCCTTCAAGGGTCTCTGTCAGCGTGGTCAGCTTCTGCGTCAGATCTTCAATGGAATTGTTAGCGGCAGTAATCTGTTTGGTTTTCTCGGATATGGTGACCTGCATATCCGACAAGGTGTAGAGAGTTTTCTCTCTCTTGCTTTCGATCGTCGAGAGCTTCTCACTGTTATCCTTGAGATCAGCCTCCAGTTTTGCCGTCTTCTCCTCCAGCTCCTTCTTGGCGATCTCGGCGGCCCTGGCAGCGTCGGTGGCCTCCCTGAGCTTGCCGGCTAGAGGTTTGATCTCATCTTTATGTTTCTAAGCCTGATCCTGAGTTTGCTGCGTGACAACCTGCTCAACTTCCTCGTCCTTGTGACGGAGCTTGTCGGCAAGCGCCTGTTCACGCTCAGCCAACTCTTCATCGTGGGCGTCCAGGCTGACCTTCAACTGCGCCAGACGTCCCTCTTCAGCAGAAACTTTCTATGCATGCTCTTCCTCCTTCTTAACGATGTCAGATTCCTTCAAGAGGGCTTTGTTCCATTGCTCAGTCAGTTGCTCCTGCTGCATTTTCAAATTATGGAGGGCCTCGGCATGCCAGCCCTTCATCTCTTCCACGCGTCTTTGAAAGTTTGCCTCTGCCGCCCCGACAATTGCTTCATGGGAGTCCAGTTTCTCCTTTCGGGCGCGGTAGAGTGACAAGAGCTTCTGAAGGAGCTGCTCTTCTTGAGACTGGCTGCTGCTGGCGCTCGGTTGATCAACAACTTTGAGCCCGGCGGCGGCAAGGATATCTTCATCAAAAACCTCGCCTTCAATGGGTGTCCTGGAGCTTGCTGTTCCCGGGATGCTGACAAAAAGATCTTCGCCAACTCTGAGATACCTGCTTGGCGGGGGCGCAACAGAAGTTGATGCTCGGTCTCCGGCAGCCTTTTCTCCGGCAGCTGGGGGCTCTGTGGCCGGTGTAGCGCTTGGCACTCCTGCGGCATCAGTGCCGTTAGTACGACCACCGTCCTCCTTGCCGGCCTCCTTAGCTGTGTCCTTGGCAGGCCCCTCTTCCGCAGTTTTGGCAGCCTCATCGGCGACAATCTTGTAAGCCTCGGCGGCAGCTTCTTTGACAGTCTCCTCTATGACATTGTCGATGTCCATTGGCTCTGTCAAGAGAGGGCCTGAAAGCCAAAAAGAGGAAATCAAATGAGATTGAACAGAAGTTCAAAAAGACAAAAAAGATAGAAGAAGAAAAAAAGGAAGTAAGCAAAATGAGTTTTCCTAAACCAGGGAGTTTACCTGTGCTGAGCTCTGGAGGGATGATCTCCCTCTCTCCGGCAACACTTGTTGTCGGGGTAGAGCCACCGGTGCCCGCGCTTGTCGCACCAGCACTTGCCGGCACCTCTCCCGTACCAGTTGACTCGCTAGCGGAAGCCCTTGCCGGAGAACCACCACGCGATGGTGTAGTCGAGGGAGGCGGCACTTCAGGGGTAACCTCTGGTGTTGCTTCGTGTTGCTGCTCCTCTCCTGCATGCCCGACGATGTCAGTAGCAAAGATATGCTCCCCAACGCCCGCTAACAGAAAATGAGTAGAAGACTCACACTGGGGGCTGCGACGAGGGCTGGTCTCCGGGCTGATGACCACTGGCTCAGATGTGCTCCCGGTCCCTGTCGGAGTCTCATCTTCGATGACTATGGGCTCATCGCTCGTCGAGGTACCCTCTTCGCCATCCTTTGTGCCAAGGTCTCCTCTTCCTCTCTATGGAGACATGCCAAAGTGAGATAAATGGAAATAAGAGAAATCAAAAGTTTCAAAGTACAAGACACGACAAAGTTTCTTACTCTTCTTCTTCTTCTCCGGAGTCGAGGGCAGAAAGGTCAAAGCCGATCTGTACTCTAGTCTCTCTGCGAGGGGGGGGGAGGAGCCCTGGGTCGCTTGGCGGAGGCAAAAGCAGTGGATTTTGATTATCCCGCTCCACCTGCCGGCGGCGTTTGAGATGCTCCCGCCGCTCCTGTCTTGGCCGCGATTGAGCGTCCCGAACGACGCAGGGGCGGCTGTTGGGTCTCTTGCCGATGCACACGTTCGCCTCCCTTGTGAAGGGCGCGCTTCTTCTTTTGTTGGACTGGAGGCTCTTCCAGCGGTGGCTCTTTGGCAGATTCTTCAGTGGAGGGGGCCCCGGCAGCCGAGCTGCTTGGTTCCCCGGCGAGCACGCCCTGTCCGGCTAGTTCGCCCTGCCCGGCAAGTACTCCTTGCCCGGCAAGGACTTCCCCTTGCGCCTCTTCGGCCTCTTCCACGACGCAGCCAAATTCGCCGGCCTCCATGGCAAGTCTTGCTTCCTCGACTCTGGTGGCGATGTATGCTAATTCCGCTTCGGTGGTGTCGCGGATGAGATTCTTCTCTTCCCGGACAGCTGTCTCCACCAAAGTTTCAAAGAACCGCCGTACGTCCACCTCTTCTGGATCTTTCCAAGTTGGGTCAAGGCCATGGGCGTTGAAGACTGGCATCATGGCAATGATAGAACCCAAGGCGGAATTGTTGCACAAGGGGATGACGTCCGGCGGCCACTTGAATACCTTCAGCTTATTGGGATCATATTTGAACAACTCACGGAGCAGAGATTCGTGCTGCAAGATCGTGAAGTTATTGTTCAGCCATGGGTGCAACCGCATGATATCCGCCGCGTTCTTGAAGTCTCACGCCAGCCTCTTTCTGTTCTGTAGAGGGGCGATGCGGCGGCGCAGGAAATCTGCTCCAATCATTTGAACTGTGAGCCCGGCAGCCCTGAGTCGGTGGATTCGAGTGGTTGCGATCTCCAATCTTTTGTCTTCGGGGTCTAAGTCACTCCAGTCCTTGCCGCGGACCACAGGGGTTTCCCAGAGAGCACATAATGATTGCGGATCTTCTTCAATAACCCAGCACCATCTGGACCTCCATTCATCCCATCTCTCGCGGTACTCTCCTTCTGGATAAGTGTCCTTGTATGCAGGCCTTGGGATCCAGGAGACGCCGCCGGAGAGGGGTTCATTCTTTTCAACCCGGGGGATAAAATAATGGCGGAAAAGAGCAGTGTTGGGGGCGACTCCAGCAAATTTTTTGCAAAGCTGAGCGAAAACTGCCATGGTCGTTACGGCATTTGGAGTGAAATCAAGAAGGTGGAAGCCAAAAGTGTACATCACGTCGTTGAAAAACTCGGAGAAAGGGGGACAGAGCCCACACCAAAAGTAATCGGCGAAGAAATGGTACTTGTTTGGACCGCCCTCGGCATCACCTGGATGTACGCGGGTGGCCGAATGTGCCGTCGTCTTTGCCGCCCACGTCACCTGGTACCTCTCTTTCAAGGCAACCGCAGTGAGCATTGGGGCAAAGACGGCGTGCTCCCTCCGCAGCCGTGCCAATCTCTCCGCCTCCGTGGACACCGCCTTGGCCTTGCCTCCTTTGGGCGGCATGGCGGCTGTAAGCGTAGAGGTCAGGGGGAGATGAGGTCGCAAATGTGGAAAGTGGATCGAGGAGATGCTCTGTTTCGAGGCAGAGGAAGAAGATGGCGGTTTCGCAGATTGGAAAGGCGAAAGGATAAATGGGCTGTGCCTCTGTGGATTCCTTTTTATGAGGAAGACGCGGAACGGCTCCTTCAGTTAATCAATGAGACTGCGCACGTCACCCATGTCCCGCATTCAGTGCGGGTCGTGCGTAAGCAGGCGCGGTAATGTCGGATAAGTTACCGTTTTCCCTCAGCCACACGTGACCGTGCACTGTTTGGGCCTGGCCCAAAAACGCTCGGCACCGTGTGTGGCCCAGGCCCGGGGGCTTCTATCGGTGTACTAAAGTAGGGGTCCTTTAGTATCCCGTACATATGCACGGACAGTTGCAGCCGCACCCGCGGCAAGGCTTGCCGGGGGACAACTGTACCCAAATGCAAAGTTACCAAGGTGGTATTTGAGCCAGATGACAAAGCACAGAAGATCGAAGACAAGGCCCCGACAAGGTTCTTGCCGGGATGACTAGCTAAAGGCCCGTCAAGGTTCTTGCCCGGCAAGAATCCTTGCCGCAGCAAGGCTATACTGTTGTACTACCGCTCCAGTGTGGCTGCCAGCATGGCACTCTGGACCTTTCTCCAAGCATGCGTGGCAGTGCACTGTGCCTAGCGGTACAGATGGGATGGGTCCTTTCTCCATCCCCAAGATGATATGGACACCTAACGGGACACCAAGGCAGTGCATTTAATGCCCTTGTCCTAAGCTGTCAGAAGTAGGTATGGTGATTCACCATAGTAATGATGGTATCTACTGTAGATACTTTCCACCTATCCACCTCATTGTTTTGCCACTGTTGGAGACCCCTTTGCACATAAAAGGAGGCCCAATGGCAACGGTAAAGGGGGTTAGACACTTTACACTCTGGCCCAGTCTTACATGTAGTTGTTGTGTACTATAGCGCTCCTGAGCCAGAGTTCAAGAACACTCATAATACACAAAAGTAGGAGTAAGGTTTTACGCATCCGTGCGGCTCGAACCTGGGTAAATCTCTCGTGTGCTCTTCGCTAGATCTGCTCTTTGTGCAATCCTCTACCCTGCCGAACGTAAAGGGATCTTCTCTGGTCCCATAGGTGATCGAGGATTCGTTCCCCGACAATGTCAAAAACACGGGTAACCGAGAGGGGCATCAAAGGGAGCAAGCGGTACGACTTGAAGTGACCTTATGGCAATGGAACAGACCGGTGAAGATGGCGGCGGCTCGAGCTCGCGGGCGAGCTGCGTTTTGCCCAGCAGGAGCGTGCGGACGAGGACAACGGGGAAAAGGCTGCAGTAGGGTTCCCCTGAAGATTTGGCTCGCGTGCGGCGTCTCTGGGCTGCACGACGTCCACTAGGGCACGAGATCGGTCTGACTCGGTCTCGGGTGTGTGTGCAGTGCGGCATGGCTGTGTCCGGCTCGGGGAAGGAGATGAGAAGCGATGCGGGACCCGCTGTCAGCGCTGAGAGCGAGGGGCGAGAGGAGCCGCGAGAGCTATTTCTCGCTTTAAGCGAGACGAAAAAAAGTTGTCGCTGAAGCCAAATAGTAACAAGCCGGCCAGTTCGCTCCGACTTAAAACAAAAGGAAGTGTAAAAAAGAACCTGAATGTGCGCCCGCGGGAATTTGATCTCGGTTGTCTAGTTAATGCAAAGCGTTGTTCGCCACCAGGCTAAGTTCAAGCTCGTGATTTTGTAAAAGGCCGCGGTGCATTTGTTATGGAATAATATACCACTGCTTTTTTTTTTTGGGATTTTTGTTTTCGGTTTTTGATTTGTTTTACATCGGTTTTTCTCTATTTATACTTTTTCATTTCTTTTTCGTTGTTTTTCTTTGGCGTTTTCTTGTTTCTTTTATTATTTTCTTCTCCGTTTTTATTCTTTGGTCTTTTATTATTTCCTATTTTCTTCTCCATTTTTTTTGTTTTTATGTACATGTCAAAAACATTTTTTGTAACAATTGATCAACATTTTTGGTATACACGTTCAACATTGTCCCAACGCTATTTCAACATTTTTCAAATACTTGTTCAATAGTTTAATAGTTATTCAGTGTTTTTACAAATACTTGTTCAATATTTTTAATATTTATTTAACATTTTTAAGTACTTGTTCAACATTTTTCATATATTGGTTCAACATTTTTTAATACCTATTTCAACATATTTTAAATACTTGTTCAATATTTTTTAAATACTTGTTCAATATTTTTAATACTTATTCAACTTTTTCACTTATTCAACAGTTTCACCTATTCAACATTTTTAAATACTTGTTCAACATTTTTCATCTACTCGTTCAACACTTTTCATATACTCTTTCAACATTGTTTAATACCTATTCAACATTTTTCATATACATGTTCAACATTTTTAAAACTTATTTACATTTTCAAATACTTGTTCAACATTTTTCAAATTCTTGTTCAATATTTTTTAATACTTATTCAACTTCTTTTCAAATGTAATTTTGAAGAGTTTTTTTGTAATATATATATATATATATATATACATTTTAAATTATAATATAAAGTTAAAGAAAGGAGGAGGGACCTTCGCGCGTGGCTAGGTCGCGGCCGATGTAGCGCTCCCCGACGCGAGAGGGTGCCCTCGCCACGCGTCAGGCGAGGAATAGTTGTGCCCGACAGGAGCTGCGTACCGCTTCGGTTAGCCAGCTAGGCCGTGGGCCGAAAGCGAAGGAAAAACAGCGGCTGGGCTGGAGTGTTGTGCTCCTCGCACATGTGCGTGAGAAATAGCAGTTGGGCTGCTGCTGCCAGGCCCATATGAACAGTAAAGATAAAATCCCAAAAATACTATAAGCAACACAGTAAAAATAATAACACTAGTATAGACTATAGGAAAACTAGTTCCACCGCTAATGCAACTTTTGAAAAAAAATGCAATAGGCCACACAAACAACAATAGAACACTCAAATAAAATAATTTGAGTTTATAAAATCAGGTGAACCCCAAATAATATTCTGGGCATGATGAACTTTTTATTTCACATGGGAGAAAGTCATGTTATCTCCACTCCAATAATTTGACTTCAGTTGCATAATGACTTGAATATTTAGAAAAAACAAATAGTGCATAGAAAAATATGATATGAATATGAATGATCTATTAACATCCTAATTAGGAAAATTGAGATGTTACAAATCAACACTCTCCAAAATAGTGGGATCATAATTACATAAACTTGACACTCTTCCAAACACACTTTCATCAATGTAATCATCAAAAATAGGACACATGCAATCATCATAATAAATTTTTCCATCAAAAGTAGGGGGACTAAAAAGATCATCTTCATCAAACATAGCATCGCCAAGCTTATGGCTTTGCATATCATTAGCATCATGGATATTAAAAGAATTCATACTAGCAACATTGCAACATCGTGTTAAATTCTTCCTTTACCATCTCATCACAATTATTGGAACCCATTATTTCAAGAAATTCATCATAAAGACGAAGAATTTGATGCAAGTTCACTTCCATTTTTTATAGTTTTCTTTTATAAAACCAAACTAGTGAAAAACAAAAATTCAAAGATTCAATTTCAAGATCTAAAGATATAACTTCAAGCACTCACCTCCCCGACAACAATGCCAGAAATAGCTTGATGTCTGCTATGCAACTTTATTCTTGTAGACTCTGTTGGGCCTCTAAGCGCAGAGTTTTGTAGGCAGCAACAAACTTGCTCAAGTGGATGTCCTAAGTTTTATCAATCCATGGGAGGTGTATGATGAATATGGTCTCTCTCAAACTACCCTGCAATCAAAATACAAAGAGTCTGATGTCTCCAACACACCCAATAGGCCAATACAATGGTAAATCATATAAGTTCACTAGTTCGGCGAAGAGATGGTGATACAAGTGTAGTATGGATAATAGATATGGGTTTTGTAATCTGGAATAATAAAAACAAGAAGGTAACAAGTCATAAAAGTGAGCACAAACGATATTGCAATGCTTGAAAACAAGCCTAGGGTTCATACTTCCACTAGTGCAATCTCTCAACAGTACTAACATAATTGAATGACATAACAATCCCTCAACATGCAACAAATAATCACTCCAAAGTTCCTGAGAAAGTAGGATAAAATGTGTATCAACCTCTATGCCTAGATGGGAATCCACAAGTTGATTACCAAAACGTATGTCAAGTGATCTCAAATCCAAAATATCAATCCAACATACGAAACTTTGAAGTGCAAGACTCAATTCAACACACCAAAGATAGGGAGGGAAGAAAACCGTATGATCCAACTATATTAACAAAGCTCATGCTACATCAAGATCATGCCAAATCAAGAACACGAGAGAGAGAGAGAGAGAGAGAGAGAGAGAGAGAGAGAGAGATCAAACACATAGCTACTGGTACATACCCTCAGCCCCGAGGGTGAACTACTCCCTCCTCGTCATGGAGGCAGCGGGGATGATGAAGATGGCCTCCGGTGATGACTCCCCCCTCTAGTAGGGTGCCGGAAAGGAGCTCCGGATGACATCGCTTCGGAACAGAGGCTTGTGGTGGCGAAAAAACTCATCTAGTTTAACTTTCGGGGGTGTCTGGATTTATAGGAATTTTCAACGCTAGAATCACGCCAAAAGGAGTTACGAGGGCCCCACAAGCTCATATGGCACTCTCGGCCCCACAGGGCGGCGCCATGTGAGCTTGTGGCGTCCTCATGGGTCTTCTGGTCCTTCGCCGAAGCTTCGGGGGTCTCTTATGTTCCAAAACAATCATCATAAATTTTTATCACATTTGGACTTCGTTTGGTACGTTTTTTTGCAATACAAGGAAATAGGCAAAAAATACTAGAACTGGCATTGGGCACTAGATTAATATGTTAGTCCATAAAAATAATATAAAATTGCACCAAAATCATATAGAACTCATGTAAATATAGCGTGAATACTTCATAAATTATAGATAGTTGGAGACGTATCAGGCATCGTCAAGGAACCAGACTGGGTGTTAGTGATTGAATCGGGCTGTCTAGTAGTCTCCGACATACACGTTGGGCTCTGAAGCTGCAGAACAAACACAATTTGCTGGGGGTGCTTATAAGATCGGGAATGATTCACATTCTGATTTTAAGTATTGGCAGGCCACATGATCCTGGTGAATAAAAGGTTGTCGAGGATATAGTACAAAAAGAAATCAAGGATATGCTTTTGTTATGAAGATTATAGTGGGTTCTGTTACAGAATCTGACAAGAAAGTAGATGTGTGGAAGAGACTTTCTTCCATATTTTTTGAAACCAAGAGGCAACTATCTTTTATTGCCGAGGATGGATCTAGGGCAAAAAGAAAAAGAACAGTAGCATGTCAGAGAGTGTGGAGCAACTGAACGTTAAGAAGGTAAATGAGAATGGAAGTATAAAGAAGGGGGCCATGGTTGGACCTAATGAAACGGGGCTGGTGAACTAGTCCTCCGAGGCCAAATGGGGATCATCGCATGGAATTGTCGAGGGTTGGTGAACGGCCTGGGAATTAGTGGACTTCTGGATGTCCAGAAGAGAGAGGACCCCGATGTACTTTTTTTGTCAGAGACGAAGATGTTGCAGGGGAGAATTAATTGGATGAGATGGAAGCTGGGGATGCCGCATATGATTGTTAAGGATTGCGATGGGAGAGGAGGTGGGCTTGTAATGTTTTGGAAGAGGGATGTGGATGTGAAACTAATAGGTTTTGTTTTGAAGTATCATCTCGATACTGAAACTACGGAGAAGGATGGGTTTGTGTGGTGGTTCACTGGGATATATGGGGAGCCAAAATTGATGAGAAGACGTGGAAATTATTATGTACCTCAAGGCACCAAAGCGACAAACCTTGGCTTTGTGCGGGTGATTTTAATGAGATTTTGTTCTCGTGGGAGAAGGAAGGAGGGGCCCCAAAAGCACAGGCGTACATGGATAGGTTCAATTCTGTTTTGGTGAACTGTGGGTTGAAGGATTTGGGGTTCATGGGAGATGTTTTCACATGGAGGAACCACAGTCACTCAGCAGAGCACTATATCAAGTAAATGCTGGACAGAGCTTGGTGTTCTCGGTTCCAGGTTTCAAGGTGACAAATGCAGATCCCATTCAGATCATAGACCGGTGATTGTCGACACACACGGGGTGGAGAGAGCCCAACGGCACAGTTTGGCTTGATAGTACCTTTTGCCTTATCTTCTATTCTTAAATAGTTGCAACCCACTACCAATTTTTCTCCTCATGCAACAATGCCACATCATCAAGTCGTGCATGTGGCCATAAGCTACAATTGTGCATAAATCTACCCATTATTTTCACTAATTTTTGTATGGGCATAAATGGTATATACATTGGACGCTTAGAGTATATGTAGATCATGTTACACACATTTATCCATCCATGATAATTTCATGTTTGTTCAAAGTGAGGCGACTTCATGCGCTCCGGGAGGCCAGGTTATGCTCAAGCTCGACATCACCAAAGCATTCGACACCGTCCAGTGGCCGTTTCTCATTGAGGTGCTTCGCAAGATGGGATTCGGCGAGAGGTGGCTGTCATGGATATGTGGCTTGTTGGTGAATGGCCACCCTGGAAGGCCTATCTACAATTGTCGTGGGATGAGGCAGGGGGATCTGCTTTCCCCAATGCTATTTATCTTAGCCATGGAGCCCCTTCACAAGATGGTGGAGCTAACGGCTACTAGGAGGGTCCTCTCTCCGCTTGCGAGCACAGGGCTGAGGCAGAGAATCTCGATGTACGCCTACGATGTCATGCTTTTCATCAAGTCCACCAGCACAGACCTCCAGGCATGTGACATGATCTTGCAACTCTTTGGGGAGGCATCGGGCCTTAGAGTGAACATGGCGAAAAGCGCCGCCCTGTCCATCCGATGCGATACAGCCATGATGCAGCAGGTGGAGGGATTGTTAGCTGTCCGATGGGCTCTTATCCTTGCAAATACCTAGGCTTACCCATCACCCTTAGGAAGCAAACCGCAGCCCAGCTAATGGGGCTGGTTGATGGGCTGGCCCGAAAGTTGCCAAAGTGGAGGGCGGCTTCTATGCCCAAATGTGGATGGTTGTTGTTGGTTAAGACAGTTCTATGTGCGGTCCCGATCCATGCCATGATGGCGCTTGACATACCTCAAAAAGTTCTCACGGCCATGGCGAAGATTTGTAGGCTTCCTCTGGAGTGCTAGTGACAAGGCGAACGGCGACCAGTGTGCCGTGGCTTGGGATGCGATGTGCACCCCCAAGTGGGCGGGCGGCTTGGACCTGCCTAACCTAAGATGGCTGAACATCACCATGCAAGCTAGATGGTCGTGGCTCCAACGCACGGAACCCTCTTGCCCTTGGGCGGAGTTTGAGATCCCGGTACCTAAGGAATCGATGTAGTTGTTTCGTGCGGCGACGCAGTGGGCGGTGGACAACGACCTCACCACTAGATTTTTGGAGCCCCAAATTGGAGGACCGTTGGCTCGACGAATCGAGGATCCAGGAGCTCGCGCCAACAATCTATGATCTCGTGAGGCCTTCCATCAAGGCATCACGGACGGTTTTAGAGGCCATCTCCACCTCCCTCCGGGCTCAGGACGTTGGGCCAGAGCTCTCGGTGCAGGCCATCCAGGAATTCTTGGCCCTTTGGGAGCGCCTCACTCAGACGCACCTAAACCATGCGGAGGCAGACACCGTTTCATGGGCTTGGGAGACGAATGGGGAGTCCTCGACCAAATCGGCTTACCATGCGAGATTTATGGGCAGAGAGGTCACCCCCACGACGGAATTCACCTGCAAGTACAAAGCACCACTACGTTATCGTTTCTTCGCTTGGCTCGCATTGCGGAATAGATGCTAGACTTCGGATAGACTTGCGAGGCGTGGGCTTGATCATCAGGAGGCATGTCCTTTCTGTGACCACCATGAGGAAACCATAGAGCACATCCTCCTTCATTGCGTTCTTGCACGACAGATTTGGTCCGTTGTTTGCTCCACCTTGGGTAGACCGGATTGGACGCCCAGTGCTGATCTCTCTCTTGCGGATTGTTGTTCCATCACCCAGGGCTGCAACACTTCCGTGAAGAGCATCAGAGCCGTCTTCATCCTCACCATGTGGAAGCTTTGGAAGCATCGAAATGCGGTGGTGTTTAAGAACGCCACCCCTTCCGCCAGAGAGGTTGTGCGGCGCATAGAGGAGGAAGGCCACACTTGAAGCAGTGCCAAGATCATTAGGGGTAATGTAGAGGCACTCTTGGGAGCGCTTGTACGGTGGGCAGTCGAGAGTAGTTAGACTAGAGTAGTTTGTTTCTCTTCGTGGAGTTGGTCCGCATGTAACATGTAAGATGTACTAGCCAACGTGGAGGGGCTCTTTCTCCCACTCCTTTAATATATAGTACGCACGCTCGTGCGTATTCGAGAAAAAAAATGTTACACACTTTTGATTAAAATGGCATCCCATTTACTTCAATCCAATAGTCTCTATTTTTATACATCATTTTCTGAGATGCTTCATATGATTTTTGTTTTTAAAATATATACCGAGAGCAATCATAAATTTCTTTATGCAATAGGTTTAGTTTTTTAACACCTGTTTATGCATTTGTTTATTATTTTCCTACAGCAACGCGTGGGGCATCATCTAGTTAACTCAAAATAGAAGCAAAAGAAACTAGTAAACAAAAGTTTACGCTTCTGCTTCACTCTTCAAGAGTACCATCATTTGCTTTAATAGGCATCCCATATTTTTTAACATTATCAGAACATTTTTAGGGGTCATAACTCTTTGTGAAACCAAATCCTCAGGGACCATCTGTGTATACTAACATATTAGCCCCTTAATTGTTTTGTTCATGGAATCATCCATAACCCTAATGGGGCACTAAATGCACTTGCCGTTTCCAACGCTAATAGATAGTTGAAGCAACTCGTTAGGCTATATACAATGCAGGTGCTAACATTGGTCTTTGAGAAAAAAAACATTTTTCCTTGAGATTAGTTTCCACAAGTGCTTGGGGAAGGCCACAGAAGCAAAGTTTTGCTTCTGGTGCTAGAAGGTGCTTGGGAGAAACTTATTCTACTCCAGTGAATTCACTACAAGAAATATGTCAACTTATGACCTTCTGTCAGTGACCCTGGAAGAATTGGTCATAGATTTATGACCATTTGAGACCAATTGGTCAAAAGATGTTCGAGGGGCTCCAAACCCTAAACCATTGCGACCATTTTGGTCAGAAAGGTCATAATTTCCTTACATGAAATGGTCATAAAGCTAACAGCGCTAGTCCGCTGCCTTATTTCTAGTTGTTAACGACCAATATATATGGTCATAGCCTTGTAAATTGTGGTGGGTTGCTATGACTAGGCGCCACCTCATCAGTTTTGCCTATGTGTCATGTCCATGTGGCAGTTTTTGCCCTAGGTTGTGAGGCAACCTATATTTATGTCATTCCCAAAATTCCCAAAAAAATCTCATAAATTATTTGGGTCATATCTTCGTCAAATATGTAAAAACCTTCCTTGCCTAGTTCAAAAATAATTCAAAAATATTCATTTTCCTATTCTGTTCAGAGTAATAGTTTGTGAAGGAAGTACCACTTTGGCATGTCCAAATAGTATCCATTTTCTACAGTGCTTTCCTATGCCCAAGTAACCATCCTCCACCAAATGCCAGCTCAATCCATTCATTATTTTGAGCCGAGCTTCAACATTCGTATTTATGTCCAGTGTGGTGGTTTGCAAAGCAAGTACCACCTAGGCTCCTCCTTTTGAGCTTAAAATTTGTGAAAACGGTCTTCTTAGTAACTGATCATCCTCAGCCAAAACTCACGCCCATTAGCTATGTACATTTCCCGTACCGCTAATCAAACACTTGGCTGCTAATTCATGTTTGAGCATCGATTGGTCTCCTCGTGAGAATCTTATGTTGTAATTTTCTTCCTAGCACCAACCTGGGGAGTGCCCAACCCACTAGACATGCCTAGGCCGCCCAGAACACATGGCAACCCACGGTCACGCGGTGACCACTTGGCCAGGCATGTGAGTTCTGGCAGCTCTAGAGTTGGGGCCCTCGGCCACCGCCCAAACCTCGACGTATCGCCACCAAACCATGTATTTATGATTAAATAGGTCCTTATGTAACTAGAAATGATTTTTGGAAAAAATAAATAGCAAACTATGAGGTAGCTGCAGTTCAAATTTGACTCGCTTCCAGCTGAATCGGCAGGAATTTGTCTTTTTCACGAGAGGTGGATAAAAACTTTTTACACCCAACCATTTTGTCAATTCTGCACTACATATGTCCTAGTATTTTAGAAAAATGATTTGGTCCAATTTTGCAACAATTATTTGGGAGGTCCTTTACAAAAAACCCTCCTTTTGGGCACTCAAAAAATGGAAAATGGTTTTTCCGTGCAAAGAAAATGAAAACCCCCTTAGGCAACATTGTTTGTAATTCCAATATGCACCCTTGTGCACAATATGAGATCATTTGAACAAACTATGCCATGAATGTGGCAATAAGATTGATCATTTGGCTTGAAAGCCATTGATCTCCACACGTGATAGCTCGTTTCTGAGAACATTTTTTAAAATAATTGCCATATTACAAGTTTATTATTTTTCCTGGGAATCTGGCCACATATAATGACACAATGCGAAGGTTTCCCAATTTTTTGATTTTTTTTTAATTTTTTATGCCCGTTTCAAAATGCGGTCAAAACGGCGGGAATGACCGTTCCTAGCTAGTGGTTGAATCTTGGAATTTTTTTGGTGTTTCTCTGATTAAATAGATACTTATGTACCTAGAAATGATTTTTGTAAAAAATGAAGAGCAAACTACGAGGTAGCTACAGTTCAAATTTGACCCGCTTCCAGCTGAATCAGCGGGAATTTGTCTTTTTCACCAGAGGTGGATCAAAACTTTTTACACCCAACCATTTTGTCAATTGTGCATTAAATATGGCCTAGTATTTTAGAAAAATCATTTGGTCCAATTTTGCAACAATTATTTGGGAGGTCCTTCACAAGAAAACCTCCTTTTGGGCACTTGAAAAATGGAAAATGGTTTTTTTGTCCAAAGAAAATGAAAACTTCCTTAGGAAACATTGTTTGCCATTCCAATATGCACCCTTGTGCACAATATGAGATCATTTTATAAAATTGATGTGGCCCAAATTTGCAACAAATATTTGCTAGCTTCTTCATAAAAAAAATCATTTTGGGCATTCGAAAAATAATTCTCTTACAGAAAACTTGTTTCTGAGAACACTTTTTTATGATATTTGCATTATTCAAAGTTTGTTATTCTAACTGAAAAGTAGGTCACACTTGGTGACACAATGCAATTTTTTTTTATTTCTATTTGTTTTTATAAATTTTCTAGGCCATCAAAAAGCAGACATGTTTTAACATCTTATTTTCAATCGATTATGACCAATTTAAATGGTCTTAAAATCATCAAAGGGGTACTGCGTTTTGATTGGTCCAAAACCATCTCACGCGGATCATGGATTAGCACCGTCGGATGCGCCGGATCAACGGCAGCCCACCCCCCTCGCTCTCCCCCCTCGCATCCTCATCCACCCATCGTAGCTCTCCCCATCCCTCGCATCCTCATCCACCCACGAAAACCCTAGCTCACTTATCCCCATCGTCGTCCCGCCTCCTTTCCTCCCGTCCCTTTTCCTCCCGTCCCGGCCTCCTCCTCCTCCCTCGTCCTCTCTCTCCCGCCCACCCACCTCCACCTCCTCCAGTCCCGGCCTCCTTTCCTCCCGTCCCCCCACCTCCTTTCCTCCCGTTCCTTAGCCTCCTCCACCAGTCCAAGCATGACCATGGCGCCCGGCTCTCCCCCCGCCGATCCCACCCACCACGAACCGATCCCGATCCCCCTCTCCTGCGCTCCAGATCCGGCCCGACGGCCATGGTGAGTCCGTCGCGGCGTCTAGCCACCCGGCGGCGCGGGATCCGCTGCTGCAGCGCCTCAGCGTGGACTTGCGAGGCCGCGCCGTGGCTGCGGTACGCCTCCAGGAACTCGGCCCACGACCTGCTCGCCTGGACCAAGCAGGGCAGCGGCCTCCGTGCCATCCTCGTCATCTCGGTGAGCCCCCTGGATCATGCTTTGCTTGTCTTGTAAGGAGCTGTGCGTTTTCAGCTGGTAGCCCTGTCGACTGTCCAAGTTAATCATGATGCAATTCATAAATCCTACTAGTAATTGCTATAAATTAACTATGTCTACGAACACTGATGTTGCATGGCTGGAAAGGCTAAGTAGGCTTGATGCTAAGCTCTTTGCCAGGGTAAAGGTGTTATATTTTTGGTTGCTCGATACTACAAACTCTTGGCTTTCAGTTAACTGCGTACTATCCCGATTAGTGTGACTAGTTGAACTATACTCTGGATTAAAGTAGTCTCTATTATATCCTGTTGGTAATCATTATGTTGTTGCATACAGGTTGACGAGATGGGGTTCAGACGCCCCCGCAAGATCCAGGCCGTCACGCTTCCCATGATCCTCACGTCGCCCTACAAGAACCTCGTAGCCCAGCGCTGCAACGTCGGCAAGACTACTGCTTCATCCTCCGCATGCTCACCGCGTTGACCCCGATCGCGAGGACTCCCGTGCCATCTGCATCGCCCTACCGGGGAGCTTGCGCAGCAAGTCCCTATCTCATCTCATCTAGTTCTTGAATACTCCTCCGATCGCTATTTTTCACCAGAACCTGATTATTAATGTACCCAAATGTTAATTGGACCTCCTGTCTAGTATAGGACAAGTCAGTGAATGCTAGTATGTGTTCTACTAAATTCATCAGATAGTTAACTCACTGTGAGATGTCCACTCTTGTTTTGTTAATTCACCAGATAGCAGGAAATTCTGCCCTGCTTTGTCAAACTGTTTCTGACCATGTTTGCCCGCATTGCATGTTCTGTGCAGGTGTTGATGCAGGCAGATCTGTTCCTGAACAAGCTGACAAGCATGTGGGAGAGGAGCACGGAGAAGGGCTCTATGTGGGTCACCATGAAGAGATGTGAGAGACCCCCTACCCTTACAGCTGGTTCGTGTGGTGTGGGTTGTAGATTTGATGGGTTCAGCAAATCTGATGTGACGAGTTGTTCGATGTGCGCAGCGTCGATGAAGTGTCAGGCTAGGTTGAAGAAGATGGCGAGTAAGGGGGAGCCTGTTGAGTACCGGTGCCTGGTCTGCGCCACCGATGGCAAGAGGAACATCTCCACCTCGGTATTATTCACTTTCTCTCTGTTGCTGGTTTGACATTATGTCTGCTGGATGTGTTTTGCCTTGATTCTGTGCCTGATGGTAATCAGGTTGCTGTTATTTAGCCCCCTTGTGTGCTATGATTGTGAATTATAGATCAGACATTTGCATATTTCCTTTGTGTATCTGCTGTATGAACTGAAACAACTCCAGTTTGCACACATGCTAAATAGAATTTTTGTTGGTTGTTACTTCCAATTGAGGACTGTTTGTTTGTGTTGAGAAATCGATAGGTAGGTCGGTAAATATAATGGAAGAACTTACATTAGATTTTCGTTTGTTTTAGAATGTCTGTTTCATGGTCTTTTCTGATAATGGAAGAACTTATATTAATCTGCTGGTTGTTGGTTTCTATGTACTCCCTCCTTAATTCAAAGCTGAGACACTTTTTGATCGGAGGGAGTACATGCTTGTAACAGCCTTGAACCTCGCCGTTCCCTGTTCTTTTCCCCCCTTACTATTGGTTGATATATGACTATGTGTTAGATTCAACTACTGAAGATGCTTGCACTTCATATCAGGACTAGCAGTTTGTGTCTTGCATGGTAGTATACAGTTTAATTTGCTATTATTAGCTAGGGTTGTTGATAGACTTAATTTTCTGCTGGAAGTCAAATCTCCTAAACACTAGAATGCCTAAAATGTCAGGGTAGCAAGTACTAGCCATGTGCTTCATTCTATGTACCATTCTGGTGTCTGTGCATGTATGGGCAAGCTTTTTGTGTAGAATAGTGAGTTGATGCTTCTTTCTACAGAAATACGGCATGTTAGCTCTATGGATGTTTATTTACCTGCAACTTCTGCCAGCTCTAACTTGGTTATATAACAGTTCAATTCAGTCAAATCTTTGTGGTGTTGATACACTACTTTGCAAGTTCTATGGTATGTGAGTTCCTTCTATTGCTGCAATCATTGACACAATATGTCATGTGCAGGGAGCTCCGCATCCGAGTCTCGTCCATCCTCGGCAGCAAGGAACTGGGCCAAGGGAGCAAGCAGCGCTGCTGGTTACTTGGGGCCAGATCGAGTAAGATGGTGCACCATGGCGTGTGGCGGCCTATTTTGCTTCCAAGAGCAGTACTGTTTATTTGAAATGAGATGTACTCGTCTCTCGCCTAGTAAACAAGATCTTGCCTAGTCTTGTTTATTTTGCTTCCAAGAGCAGTACTGTTTATTTTGCTTCCATGGCGTGTGGCGGCCTATTTTGCATGATTGTCATGTACTGTGATGTAGTGAGCTGTATGAGTGAAATGAAATTTAATCAAGAGAATTATTGAGTGTTTGTTGTTCAAATGTGTATCTTTGGAGATCGGTGAATAAAAGACCAAATATTCTATTGGACCAAATAATATATGGGCTCTAAAAAGGCTATGGCCCAAATAATAGTGGACTGGAACATTGTTTATTTCTGGAAAACATGAACAAAAAGGGTTAACGAAATGGTCTGCAAAAGGGCCATGGCCCAGAAAATTAAAATCCCGAATTGTTGGGCTTGGCCCATGTAGCTGACAAAAAATTCATAGAAAAAAAAAACCATAAATAGGCTGAATTAATGGGCTCGGCCCATGTAAAACGCCAAATCGGACCGGGCTGAAACTTGTGCCACATCAACTTGCCACGCTGGATGCCTACGTGGCCTGGGGAGGTTGCTAGTGACTAAAACACCACAGTAGGAATATTTTGGTCATAAACATCCACGACCTTCTCACAGAGAAGGTCGCTATAGTCAGTTTACGATCGCCAGCTTTTGACCTTCTGTTTTTGGTCACAAAAAGGTCATAAATGGAAATTTGTGACCTTTCAGTGACCAATAGTGGTGGTCATAAGTTGACATATTTCTTGTAGTGGAAGCACTTTGGATTGGAAGTCAACTTAAGCATCTATAGCAAACAAACTATGGTTTGATGGTTAGGAGGACAGTGGTACTCCCAGCCCATCAGGGTTCAAGTCCTGGTACTCGCATTTATTCCTGGATTTATTTCAGAATTTCCGGCGACGCGTGTTCAGTGGGAGGAGATGTTCCAATCGATTACGAGGCGCCTTTGGTGACTTTGTCAATCTCAAGATGATATACCGGCAGTGTCTCGGAGGTGCTCATAAGGGTAGGGTGTGCGTATGAGATAAGTGTATGCGCGTATATATGAGCTCCTGCATCTGTACTATGTTCAAAAAAAACTTAAGCATCTATATGAAGCACCACGTGCTAGGAGAAAAAAAGGTGCTGCCACTGACAACTTTGCTTCAAGGTGGGAATCACTCGTAAGAGCATCTACCGTCGGACCTCTCAAAGTCGCCTCATACGCCCGGGCACTCTATTTAAATTTGTATCGCCTGTATCGCACTCTGTTTAATTATGTAATAAGTCTGACACTCTGTTTAAAATTGTATTAAGTGTGGAACTATGTTTAAAATTGTATTAAGTGTGGCACTTTGTTTAAATTTGTATGGTGCGTGCAACTATGTTTTCATAAGTGCAGGAATGGAGGAAACACAATTGATTGATTCTCTCATTGATAGTGGGCATCGTGCTACGATGTTAAATACGGGCCCTCTATTACCCCTAGTCACTCGCACTCCTAGGCATGACTGGAGGATACACCCGGATTGGATTGAGAGGTACGGGTTTTATTAATTTTGTTCTTCGTTAGGTGTTTTTTCCAATAACAACTCATTGAACCTTTGTGCTTTGTTATATGCAGGTTGAAATGGGCTGGGCTTTTACCTTTTGCGCGTCTTGTTGAGGCCACAGATACCGCTATACACGTCGCCATTGACCACTCTTTGCTCACGTGCTTAGTAGATCGATGGAGGCCAGAGACCCACACGTTTCACTTCCATTGGGGAGAGATGGCTCCTACTCTGGAGGATGTGTCACTTTTGCTGGGACTACCATTGTCGGGTCATATGCCATAGGACCGTTGGAGGCACCGGCTGCTTGGGAGCAGCAACTTCGTGAACGTTTCCAGAATCTCTACCCTGGTGCTCCGGCATTAGCCGCGGAGAAGCACGGACCTAAGTTTGATTGGTTGGGGAATTTTGAGGTTTGTTCATCAATCACAGATCAATCATAGAGATGAGTGTGTGCGCGTATATATGAGCTCCTGCATCTGAACTGTGTTAAAAAAAACGTAAGCATCTATATGAAGCACCCTGCCTTTCAAGGTACTACCTCCTTCCATCTATATAGGGTCTAATGCGTTTTTCAAGACAACCATTGACTATTGCTAAGATTAATTTATATGAGACGTATAATGTGAAAATTATATCATTGGAAGCTCCTTTCACGTATGGATTTGACGGTATGCTTTGTGTAACTTGCATGTCATCTATTATTAGTCTAATATTTGGTCAAAGTTAGCCTCGAAAAATGCACTAGAACCTATATAAATGGAAGGAGGGAGTAATTTTTTCATGAGGCACAATGCTACATTCTCTCCCTAAACAGTGGTGCATAAGCACCCTGCGCTATACGAGGCCTTAGACATTGTTAAATCAAGATATTCTAACCTGACAAACCAGGCCCACCATCGACCACATGGATGTCCCACAAAAAACCTCATCGACCTCGTCGGTTCCAAACCCTAGCTCACTCACTCTCCTCTCTCGCTCCATCCTCTCCTCTCCCCTCACCAATTCCGATCGAGTCCGGCGCATTGTCGAGCTCTGGCAGCCGCTCCGACGACGGGGTGGATCCGGAGTATGAGCTTGCCCTCCGCATCGCCTTAGAGCGGTCCAAGGTGGAGACCGGGGACATCTCCAGATCTGCAGCCTCGCCGCAGCCGCAGCTTCCCCGTTGGCGCATCTCGGACGCCGACGCTGGCCCCTCCCGGCCCATGGGTAGCTCCAACAGGCGGCCCGCGCAATTGGCGCCTCCCCTACGTCGTCCCCTTGTTTCGTCGGCTGCTGCTTCCCCACACCGTCCCCTCACCCCGCCGGCTGCTGCTCCCCCTCGTGGGCAGCAGTTGGTGCTTGTGCCTGCCCCGTCGGCCCAGACGCGCACGCCGGAGTCTGAGGTGCGTGCCACCCGCTGCGAGTGGCAGCGGGCAAGGGAGAGGGAGGCTGTGGATAGCTCTGTCCTCCGCCGGCGTGGGTTACCGGCGGAGCCCGACGAGGACCAGTGGCTCCTCGCGTGGGTCTACCGCCGGTTGCTTACGACGGCGGAGACAGACGCTCGGCGGCTCCGCTGAAAGAACGACAAGGCTCTTCGGCTTGCCATCGAGCAGTCCGAGCGGAAGGCGTCGTAGAAGGCGAAGGAGGCGGCTCGGCTGGCCAAGCTCAGGCGCCAGAAGGACCGGGTCGTCCAGCACCTCAAGGACCTCGTCAACGTCGACTCCTCCTCCTACGACGACCAGGCTCCTTTGATAAATCGGACAATCCTCCACCAGCCGTCGATGGGTACAGCTAAGCCGGCGACCGGGAAAGGGCCGGCCCTGAAGTGGTGAAGTTGATTTCAATTTCAAGGTACGGCATTTATGTGAACTTTGGTGGATCTTTTGGTAAACTATTGTGCTATTTCTATGTCTGGAACTGATCTACGTAGTTTCATCGATGTTGCATGCTATAGTTTGGGTATAGGGGTTCGGATATGAGAGACACGGATGTGGACGACGCGATTTGAGGAGTGCCCGATCACTGTCCGCGGGAGCGTCCGCGGACGTTTGAGTGCCTGGATTTCCCAAATCCGGCTGTAGATGCTCTAACGTCCGGGAAATCGGCACCCGCATTGTAGAGGGCCTTAGAGCATCTCCAGCCGCGCCCCACAGCCCCCCTGCTAATTCTTGAGCTTGCATTGGTTTTTCCCTTGAAGAGGAAAGGGTGATGCAGCAAAGTAGAGATAAGTATTTCCCTCAGTTAAGAACCAAGGTTATCAATCCAATAGAAGTACCAAGATAAAGCACCAAGGCACCTGCACAAAATACAAACAACTTGCACCCAACGCGATAAGGGGTTGTCAATCCCTTCTCGAAAAAGAGCAAATGCAAGATGTGATAGATATATAATAATATAAAGTAAATAAAGTAAATACGCAGCAAGGTATTTTTGGTATTTTTGTGTTTAAGATAGCAAATATATGATGGTGAATAGACCCGGGGGCCATAGTGTTCACTAGAGGCTTCTCTCATGATAGCAAGTATTACGGTGGGTGAACGAATTACTGTCGAGCAATTGATAGAATTGCGCAGAGTCATGACGATATCTAAGGCAATGATCATACATATAGGCATCACGTCCGAGACAAGTAGACCGACTCCTGCCTGCATCTACTACTATTACTCCACACATCGACCGCTATCCAGCATGCATCTAGTGTATTAAGTTCATAACAAACGGAGTAACGCCTTAAGAAAGATGACATGATGTAGAGGGATAGAATCAATCTTTAGATAAAACCCCATCTTTTTACCCTTGATGGCAACAACACGATACGTGCCTCGCTACCCCTTCTGTCACTAGGTGAGGACACCGCACGGTATGAACCCAAAACCAAGCACTTCCCCCATTGCAAGAATTATAGATCTAGTTGGCCAAACGAAACCCATAACTCGAAGAGACTTGCAAGGATATGAAATCATGCATAAAAGAGTTCAGAGGAGACTCAAATAATATTCATAGATAATCTGATCATAAATCCAGAAGATTACATCGAATAGATCTCCATGAAGATCATGGAGAACTTTGTATTGAAGATCCAAGAGAGAGAAGAAGCCATCTAGCTAATAACTATGGCCCCGAATGTGTGTGGTAAACTACTCACAACTCATTGGAGAGGCAATGGTGTTGATGAAGAACCCCTCCGTGATCGATGCCCCCTCCGGCGGGACGCCGGAAAAGGCCCAAAGATGGGATCTCGCGGAAACAGAAGCTTGCGGCGGCGGAAAAGTATTTTCGTGGGTCCCTCTGATGTTTCTGGGATTTATGGGAATTTATAGGCGGAAGAGGTAGGGCAGAGGAGGCACGGCGGGGGGGGGGCACAAGCCTGCCAGGCGCGCCCCCCTAGGGCGCGCCTGGGGGCTTGTGAGCTCCTCCGTGGGCCCCTGCCTTGGTTCTCAAGTTTTCTGGAGATCTTCTGTTATGGAAAAAATCATCCCGCGGGTTTTATTCTGTTTGGACTCCGTTTAATATCCTTATCTGAAAAAGGTTAAAAACACGGAAAAAACAGAAACTGGCACTGGGCACTGAGTTAATAGGTTAGTCCCAAAAATGATATAAAATAGTATATTACTATATATAAAACATCCCAAGTTGATAGTATAATAGCATGGCATCATCAAAAATTATAGATACGTTGGAGACGTATCAAGCATCCCCAAGCTTAACTCCTGCTCGTCCTCGAGTAGGGAAGTGATAAAAATGAATTTTTGATGTGGAATGCTACCTAGCATATTTTATTCTTGTAACTTCTTTATTGTGGCATGAATGTTCAGATCCATATGATTCAAAACAAAAGTTTAATATTGACATAGAAAAAATAATACTTCAAGCATACTAGCAAAAAATCATGAACTTTCGAAATAACATGGCCAAAGAAAGCTATCCCTACAAAATCATATAGTCTGGCTATGCTCTATCTTCATCACACAATGAATTTAAATCATGCACAACCCCGGTATTGGCCAAGTAATTGTTTTCACACTTCACTTTTTCAAACTTTTTCAACTCGCACGCAATACATGAGCGTGAGCCATGGATATAGCACTATAGGTGGAATAGAAGTGGTGGTGGTTGTGAGGCAAAAAGGAAGAAGATAGTCACATCAACTCGGCGTATCAACGGGCTATGGAGATGCCCATTAATAGATATCAATGTGAATGAGTAGGGATTGCCATGCAATGGATGCACTAGAGCTATAAGTGTATGAAAGCTCAAAAAAGATAACTAGTGGGTGTGCACCCAACTTGCTTGCTCACGAAGACCTAGGGCAATTTGAGGAAGCCCATCATTGGAATATATAAGCCAAGTTATATAATGAAAAATTCCCACTAGCATATGAAAGTGATATAACAAGAGACTCTATATCATGAAGAACATGGTGCTACTTTGAAGCACAAGTGTGGAAAAAGATAGTAACATTGTCCCTTCTCTCTTTTTCTCTCATTTTCTTTAATTTCATTTTTGTTCTTTTTTTCATTTTGGTGGGCTTCTTTGGCCTCTTCTTTTTTTTTGGGCATCGCTGGCCTCTTATATTTATTTCCTCACATGGGACAATGTCCTAATAATGATGATCATCACACTTTTATTTACTTACAACTCGATACTAGAACAAGTATGACTATATGAAAAATGCCTCCGGCGGTGTACCGGTATGTGCAACGATCTAGCGTAGTGTATGACGTCAAGGAAAATGGACAAGCCATAAAAACATCACGCTAGCTATCTTACGATCATGCAATGGCAATATGAAAGTGGTGGAGCATGTCATGGAAAACGGAACGGTGATAGTTGCATGGCAATATATCTCGGAATGGCTATGGAAATGCCATAATAGGTAGGTATGGTGGCTGTTTTGAGGAAGGTATATGGTGGGTGTTTTTTGCACCGGCGGAAGTTGCGCGGTACTAGAGAGGCTAGCAATGGTGGAAGGGTGAGAGTGCATATATTCCATGGACTCACATTAGTCATAAAGAACTCATATACTTGTTGCAAAAGTTTTATTAGTTTTCGAAGCTAGGTGTTAGACGCATACTCCTAGGTGAAGGGTTGGTAGGAGTTAACCATCGCACGATCCCGACCGCCACACAAAGGATGACAATCAATAAACCATTAATGCTCCGACTTCATCACAAAGCGGTTCACTATACGTGCATGCTACGGGAATTACTAACTTCAACACAAGTATCCCTACAATTCACAACCATCTACTAACATGACTCTAGTATCATCATATAACCATATCTCAAAATTAATTGCAAGGAATCAAATTTCTCTTACTAATCAATGCACTCGAATATGCAAGTTTTTATTATATCCTCTTCGGATGCCTACCATATTAAGACTAATTTCATAGCTCATACCAATTACCAAGTTTATTCAGAGAGTACTCTCAAAATAATATAAGTGAAGATCGAGAGTATTATTTCTATAAAATTCATCACCGCCGTGCTCTACAAAGATATAAGTGAAGTACTAGAGCAAAATTAACACGCTCAAAAGATATAAGTGAAGCACATGTGAGCAACATTGCCTATCTCAAAAGATATAAGTGAAGCACATAGAGTATTCTAATAAATTCACGATGAGTGTGTCCTTCTCATAATAGATGTGCAGCAAGGATGATTGTGGTAAAACAAAACCAAAAGACTCTTATAATACACGACGCTCCAAGCAAAACACATATCATGTGGTGAATAAAAATATAGCCCCAAGTAAAATTACCGATGGATTGAAGACGAAAGAGGGGATGCCTTCCCGGGGCATCCCCAAGCTTAGGCTTGATGGTATCCTTGAATTTGGCTTGGGATGCATAAGCATCCCCAAGCTTAGGCTCTTGCCACTCTTCATTCCGTTGTCCATAAGAACTTCACCCAAAACTTGAAAACTTCACAACACAAAAACTTCAACAGAAACTTGTGATATCATTAGCATAAGAAAACAAACCCCTTCTACTCATAAGGTACTGTAGTAAACTTGGGTTCCATTTAATTTGATGTTATATTACTGTATTCTCACTTCACCATGGCTCGCACCCCCTGATACTAACCATAGATTCATCAAAATAAGCAAACAACACAATGAAAACAGAATCTGTCAAAACCAGAACAGTCTGTAGTAATCTGGGTATTTCAAATACTTCTGCTGTCCTAAAAATTCTGACAAATTTATGAAAATTATGGTAATTTGTATATCAATCAGCATCAAAAAGAATAAACTCATTCTCACGTTTTGTATAGGAGAATTAAATAATTTGGTGAGCGCAAAGTTTCAGTCTTTTTCAGCATGATCAAACAACTATCACCACAACCAATCATAAAGGTTCTACTTGGCACAAACACTAATTAAAACATAAAAAACACAATCATAACAGAAGCATGAAGGTGTTGAAACATAAAAACAGGAAATATAAATATTGGGTTGTCTCCCAACAAGCGCTTTTCTTTAAAGCCTTTTAGCTAGGCATTGATAATTCAATGATGCTCACATAAAAGATAGCAATCAAACACGAAGAGAGCATCATGAAACATGTGACAAACATATTTAAGTCTAACATACTTCCTATGCATAGACATTTTATAAGCAAAGAAATTATCAAGGCAAGCAAAAACTAGCATATGCAAGGAATAAGCAAGAAGCAATATCAATCTCAACATAACGAGAGGTAGTTTAGTAACATGAAAGTTTCTACCACAATATTTTCCTCTCTCATAATAATCACATGTGGGATCATATTAAAATTCAACAATATAACTATCACATAAAATATTCTTTTCAAGATCCACATGTATGCAAAGTCGACACTTTTCAATATCATATTCATCATGGGGCTTAAACAAATTTTCAAGATCATAAGAAAAATCATCACCCCAATCATGATCATTGCAACAAGTAGTGGACATAGCAAAACTAGCATCCCCAAGCTTAGGGTTTTGCATATTTTTATCATGATTGACGTTAATTGAATTTATGGTAAGATCATTGCAATCATGCTTTTCATTCAAAGGGCCCTCGTGAATCAATTCATAACTTTCTTCATCACAATTTTCAGATTCACGAATCTCAAGCAAAACTTCATAAAGATAATCTAGTGCACAAAACTCACTAGCAATTGGTTCAACATAATTGGATCTCTTAAAAATATTAGCAAGTGGATGAGGATCCATAAGTTTGTGCCTTCTGTTATAGGTGAGCCAACACCTTCATTCCAAGCAAACGAGCAAACAAACTAGCACACAAGCAAGCAAAGACAAGCGAAAGAAAGGCGAACGAAAAAGGCAAATAAAGAAAGGCAAATATTTTTTTGTAAATTTTGTTTTAGAAGTGGGGGAGAGGAAAACGAGAGGCAAATGGCAAATAAAGTAAATGCAAGAGATGAGTTTGCGATAGGTACTTGGTAGATAAGCTTCACTTGAATACTCCCCGGCAACGGCGCCAGAAATTCTTCCTTCTACTTCTTGAGCTTGCGTTGGTTTTTCCCTTGAAGAGGAAAGGGTGATGCAACAAAGTAGAGATAAGTATTTCCCTCAGTTAAGAACCAAGGTTATCAATCCAGTAGGAGTACCAAGATAAAGTGCCAAGGCACCTGCACAAAACACAAACAACTTGCACCCAACGCGATAAGGTGTTGTCAATCCCTTCTCGGAAAAGAGCAAATGTAAGATGTGATAGATAAATAATAATATAAAGTAAATAAAGTAAATATGCACCAAGGTATTTTTGGTATTTTTGTGTTTAAGATAGCAAATATATGATGGTGAATAGACCCGGGGGCCATAGTGTTCCCTAGAGGCTTCTCCCATGATAGCAAGTATTACGGTGGGTGAACGAATTACTGTCGAGCAATTGATAGAATTGCGCAAAGTCATGACGATATCTAAGGCAATGATCATACATATAGGCATCACGTCCGAGACAAGTAGACCGACTCCTGCCTGCATCTACTACTATTACTCCACACATCGACCGCTATCCAGCATGCATCTAGTGTATTAAGTTCATAACAAATGGAGTAACGCCTTAAGCAAGATGACATGATGTAGAGGGATAGAATCAATCTTTAGATAAAACCCCATCTTTTTACCCTTGATGGCAACAACACGATACGTGCCTCGCTACCCCTTCTGTCACTAGGTGAGGACACCGCACGGTATGAACCCAAAACCAAGCACTTCCCCCATTGCAAGAATTATAGATCTAGTTGGCCAAACGAAACCCATAACTCGAAGAGACTTGCAAGGATATGAAATCATGCATAAAAGAGTTCAGAGGAGACTCAAATAATATTCATAGATAATCTGATCATAAATCCAGAAGATTACATCGAATAGATCTCCATGAAGATCATGGAGAACTTTGTATTGAAGATCCAAGAGAGAAAAGAAGCCATCTAGCTAATAACTATGGACCCCAAGGTCTGTGGTAAACTACTCACAACTCATCGGAGAGGCAATGGTGTTGATGAAGAACCCCTCCGTGATCGATGCCCCCTCCGGCGGGACGCCAGAAAAGGCCCCAAGATGGGATCTCGCGGAAACAGAAGCTTGCGGTAGCGGAAAAGTATTTTTGTGGCTCCCTCTGATGTTTCTGGGATTTATGGGAATTTATATGCGGAAGAGGTAGGGCATAGGAGGCACAGGGGGGCACAAGCCTGCCAGCCCCCCCCCCCTAGGGCGCGCCTGGGGGGCTTGTGAGCTCCTCCGTGGGCCCCTGCCTTGGTTCTCAAGTTTTCTGGAGATCTTCTGTTATGGAAAAAATCATCCCACAGGTTTTATTCCGTTTGGACTCCGTTTAATATCCTTATCTGAAAAAGGTCAAAAACACGGAAAAAACAGAAACTGGCACTGGGGACTGAGTTAATAGGGTAGTCCCAAAAATGATATAAAATAGTATATTACTGTATATAAAACATCCCAAGTTGATAATATAATAGCATGGCATCATCAAAAATTATAGATACGTTGGAGACGTATCACCCCCAAGGCCGTTTTTTAGCGCCGGCGCCAAAAATTCGGCCTAGTCGCGCCCCCAGGAGACCATTTTTCGCCGATTTGGCCCAAAACTGGTGCCGGCGGACCCAGGCCGAACCCGGCGCGCTGGGGGCGCCTGGGGGCGCCGGGGAAGCCGAATTTGGCGCGAACGGAATGGGCCCGCCGAGTCAGGGGCACGCCGTTTCGTCGTCCTCATCGCCTCGGTTCCCGTGGGAATCAATGCCAAGGCTGCCGCGACGCCGCGCCGGTCAGCCTACCATTGATGCCTCACGGGCGGCGCAGTGAAGGCGCCGCGACACACGTACGCCAGCTCCCGCCACGCGGCACCCGGCAGGTTCCCACCGCCCCGCTTCGGCTATAAAAGCCGACCTCCCCGCCGGTGAACACCACAACTCGTCACCTCTCTCTCTCGCCACGTAAGCCACTTGCCCTCTTCCCCCGACGATGAACAATGGCCGAGAGGTACCCAGGCGACGCCACGGCGGCGAACGGCTTCGGCCGCCGCCATCTGCACGAAGACGAGGCGCGCCTCCTCTACGAGGCTGACTACCAGGCGCCCCCAGACATGCGGGTGCCGGGCACGTGGAGGCTGAGCGCCGGCAGCGTCCCGGTGACCCCGGTGCCTGCGGGGGCTGAGCGGCGCGCCGAGATCGCGCGCATCCGCTCGTCACTAATGGAGGCGTAGCGGAACGAGCTGAGGTACGCCGCCGACAGCCACATGCTATGGACGGAGTACTTCGACCGCCGCCACGCCGACCAGATCACCTCCACAAACGGCGCCATCCCCCGTGGCCGCCACAACGCCGACGGGCGGCGCGAGTGGTGGGGCGTGCTCGGCTGCACCCTCGAAGCCATCCTCGACCACATCGAGACCGGCAACACACCGCGCCTCGAGTACCTGCCCCCCGTCCTTCTCTCGCTGCCGCGATAGTTCCTGGACGCCGCGGCGAATGGAGACGGCGACCTCCTCGTCGTCGGGATCGGGGTCGCTCTCCTCCGGGTCGCCGGCGCTCCGCCCAGTCAAGCCGGAGCCGCGGGAGACGCCGCTCGGGCGCCGCACCCGCAGCGGTGCCCTCGTCATCAACGAGGGCGCCCGCCCCTCCCCTCGTTCCGTCCGCCTCGTCCGGCCGAAGACCGAGCCAGGGTTACTCCCCGTCAAGAAGGAACACGCGGAGATGGCCGCCGCCGACGAGACCGCCCTCAAGTGGGCGAAGGAGGACTACGTCCGCAAGCAGCTGGAGCGCCAGCGCCGGGCCTACGAGGAGATCGCCGCTCGGCGCCGCGGACGCGACAAGGGTGGCATCGTCGTCCTCGGCAACGACGACGAGGACGCGCCCGGGTCGTCCAACCCTCCGCGCGTCGACGACCCTGGTCAGGGGTGCAGCATGGACGGCACCGGTGGGTCGCAGCAGGGCGACGGCAGCAGCGACGACGACGACGACGGCGGCGACTACACCCGTTTCTATAGGCTCCTCGGAATGTAGGGCGGCGACAGTGGCGTAGTAGGGCTCCGGCGGGCGGCGGCGGCGGCGTAGTAGGGCTAGGCTAGGCGTAGTTTTTCTTTCTAAAAAAATGAATGAAATCACCGAGTTTGTGCAAATTCGTATCATATCGCCGAGTTTGTGCCGTGTTTGTACAAATTCGTATCAAAGCGCCGAGTTTGTGCCGACTTGGGGGGCGACTTGGGGGCGGCGACTGGGAACACAATCGCCCCCACGCCGAAAGGAACGCCGGTTTGACCCCAGACGGCTCTTTTTCGGCATCCTGGGGGCCGAACGGCTGGAGATGTTCTTAGTATAGACGAGTAAAGCATGTAGGTACCTTTTTTACGGATATGTCCGTTCCAAATTAACTGAAGGCGACGTCAATTAATTTGGGTCGCGCTAACTGCCACACGTGTAGCAGGAAGGGAGACGCACCACACGTTTCTAATGTAAACAGATTGCCACGTCATCGCATGCATGCATGCAGGAATCTTTTTGGATTTTCAGTTTTTAAAATGTTTTATCTCTTAAACGAAAAATCCTATTGAAAATCCGTTTTCACCATTAAATCCCTCGCGATGAGATCTTCGAAACTAGATCCCATGTTGATATGTTTTGATGAAAAAAAATTTGGATTAAAAGTTGCCATGTCTATTGCATATGAATTGTCTTGATGTTTACACTGAAGTTGCCATGATATGTTTCAGCTATTTTCTTCTACATTTAAAAATAAATTTTGACATTTATAAAACGGGGAATTAAGAAACTAGACTTGCCATGAACCATAAACTAAAATTGCCATGATACATGCATGTAAAATTGCCATGGTTCATACAAAAAATAATTTTCATGGTCAAAGTACTGGAGTTGCCATCATCAAAATACTAAAATTGCCGTGATGTACAAACTAAAATTGCCACATAGCAACTTTAGTTTAAGCCCTATAGCAACTGCAGTGTAAACATCGTGGCAACTTCTGGCAAAAAAAAAATTCGTCGAAACATATCAACATGGGGTCTAGTTTTGAAGATCTCGTCGAGACGGATTTAATAGTGAAAACGGATTTTTAGTTCGCTTTTTTATTTAGGAGATACAACATTTTTAAGCCGAAAACCAAAAAAAATTATGCCGATGTCATCTATTCATACGTGGCAAAATGAGTGGTAATGGAGGCGTGTGGGCGATGTGCAAACACCCACACGTGTGGGCGTTAACATTTCCGATTAATTTAGATAGGAGAGAGTATTAGTTTACATGGCTCCCAATCGGAGGCTAATATGTCATTTACCATGAAGCTAGGCCATTCTAAAACTGGATTCTTTTTCTGTAGCAATTCATTTTTTCTGGTTGTGGGAAAGATGATCACTTAATTTCATGCATGGCACAGTAAATAAAAATGAAAGCAACAATAATGAGCAAAGATTAGCTTTATTTAAGCCTTATGTATACAGTGTAGGCAATATTACAGAGCAAATACATCAACTAAAACAATCGCCAGTTCCAATATTAATTTAAGGAAACAAGATCCAGCTACAACTTCATAACCAAATATAATTAGCATACTAATACTTGACATCATTGTTCAACATCAGATCGACTGTGCAAGACTCCAGAAACTCAGGATAGCAGACTTGCCCTTGATTTATTTTTCAACTGCAGAGTGCTCTATGCATGTTCATTATTTGAAGCATTTGGCATTAACATGTCCCTGTGATGTCGTTGCACTTCAAGACTGGGGCATGTTAGCTCAGCCAGGCCCTGACAATATGACATGCTAGCTCAACAAGACTCTTATTCCTTGGGGACACAGCGCCCTTGAAAACTAGCACATGCTGCATGAGTTCATTGGATACCTAGAGATGAAAAGACAGCCTTCATTCAGTTAACGATTACACACCATAACTAAGTACCAACATATTTGCAGGACAGTGAGCAACTTACATGTGAGATGAAAGTCTCCAACGAAAGAGAAGCCAGAGGAAAAAAATCAAAGCCCCAACCAAAGGGCAATCCTTGAAGATAGATACTCAGAGAATTCAGGTCAGCAAGTTTGCTAGGTACCATTGGTGAGACCAACTACACAAATGATGTCAGGTCAATTGCATTCCAGTATTAACTTATGTAATCCCATTAATTAAAACAGTTTTAGAGCATACCTCCCTGCTTGGCGTGCTCGACACCAGCTCTGCTTGAGTGTAACAGATCGATGTGGTGATGTTCACTAGTAAGCTCTTCACTTGCAATGCTTCTCCAAGTGAGACTCGAACCTTGAGGTTACCTGCAAAGTGAAAACTGGAGAGATTTGGAGCTTTGCTCTCTATCAATCCCAGCTTGCTGCAATGTAACACCTTCAAGTCGCTTAACCGCTCAAGATGGCAAGGTATCCTCAAGCAGTTTACCTCACTGCAATCCCTAAGTAAAACCTGCTCTAAAGCTTGGGAACTGGAAACAAGGCAGCTTAGCTCGTCCCCCGTAATTTCCACCATTAACAGCTCTAACTTTGTCAGGCTTGTCAAGCCACAGGGCCCAGCCATAGGATGAAAGGAACAGCTGGAAAGGTAAAGACACCGAAGCGAGTTTCCCAGCCCATTTAATATAAGTGTGCACGGGAACTTGTATCTGCGTTTGTTGCTCATAGGCATAGGCATAGTAAGGGTGAGTTCTTCAATTCCTGGTTTAACAGCCTTATGAAGCCATTTGTCGATATAATCACGGTCCTTCGCTTTGCCATTTGGAACAAACCGAAGTTTCAGTATTCTCACGCCAGTGCCCGAGTGGTTTCCCAGAATGTGGTCAATTTTGTCTCTAAAAGCTCTAGCTGTTTCCGTGTAATCCGCACATACGTCCAACCCAAATGCTTCCCTGTTCAAAATGAGGATCGAATGGCACCTCCAGGAAGACAAAAAGGACCGGGACAGGCAGGCGGCTCTGGCAGCATCTTTCAATGGCATTAAGGAATGTATATGATGCCAGATGTCCTGCAAGCACAAGCATGAGAGGGAGTTAAACATCAGACATGTAAGATACATGCACATGATTGCACAAAGTGCACCAATGCCGCAGAGATACACCATGCGTTGGAACGAAGGTTAGGTATATTGAGCATCTTTCCCAGAGTGTCTGCGATGGTTTTTGCTAAGAAAGGTAGACGCCATTGTTACCTGGTATGATCCTACTTTATTTAGGCATGGAGCAAAGCACTGAACAAATATTCGTCTATGCATCTCGTTAAACAAGATGCACAGGCAGAATATACACTAGCATGATACAAATTAAGACAAAGTATCAGAAGTAAACGTGTATGCATGCTGCACAAAGAACACATTTAAATACTTCCTCTGAAAAGTAATATGAAGATGTTTTGGATCACTACTTTTTTTTTTCGAAAAGGAGGAATACCCCCGGCCTCTGCATCTGGACGATGCATACGGCCACTTTATTGATTATTACACAAGACCTTACAAAGTCGTACAACAGTAAGACCAAAGCCACCATCTTCGCAACCTCTGTCGCTACTCCTATCTAACTGATGAAGGGACGCTGATGGTCTGGGCCTAATACCAAACAGACCTCGCAGCCAAACCTAACATCTAAGACCTGAGGTCCCAACCAGGACTCCTTCCGGGTATGGGCACCCACCAGTCCGGCGTGCTCTTCAACCCGGCCCCCTGCCGGGTATGAGGCCGCCGCAGCCACGCACCATCAATCCTTCTTCAGAGTTGTACTGTTGCAAGAACCATGCCAGGCCTCTCTGCCATCGACGCCACCACGACGCCAGACAGCGCCGCCATCCTGCGCTCGTCCATCATCACACGCCCACCGGCGGGACCCCCGCTGCTCCATGCCGCTGAGACCCGCCGATGTCGACGTGCCAGATGCCACGCCGCTCCTCCTCTTGTCCCCTCCAGTCAACACTTGCTCCAAAACGATGCCCCCAGGAAGGAAAACGACGTCGAAACGTCGCCATCGTCCGATCCGGTAAATCCAGATCTAGGGTTTCCCCCGGAACCTTTCGATCAGGTTGACGTGACCTGCAACGACGATGCCTCGAGAAGGGAACGACATCCAAGACGCCGCCATCGTCCGCCATGACCGCAGTCAGACGCGATTTTCACCGGAAGCCACGGCGTCCCGATCTCGCGGTTGGCTGGAACGGAACCCTCCGCCGAACCGGTGACGTTGCCGCCGATCCGATCCCACCGCCGTGCGACGCCCCCGATGGAGATCCCGAAGGCGAGGAGGGGGTCTCGATGTCGCCCACCAGAGGGAGAACGGCGCTGCGAGCGTCGCCAACATCGTAACCGGCACCGCCGGTCAAGGGTTTCCCCCGACCCAGAGCTCGCAACGCCATGCTCCGCCAACCAGCCGAGCAGGACAAGCCCGCAGACCGGCCAGCAGAGGAGGAAAGCGAGCCGCCAACTCCAAGCCCGCCGCCGACTCGCCGCCCAGCACGGCCAAGACGGCGCACCGAGTGCTCCAGCAGTTGCCGCCGCCACCCGCAACGCCCGCAGCTCCCAGGGGGCCAGATCGGCCGCGCCAGATCTAACCCCCGCCGCCGCCGCCGCGGGGCCGCACCGCCTCCTCCCAGCAGCAAAGCTACCAGATCCGCACGTCTCCGCCGCCGGAGGCCCCGCCGGATCCAGATCCCCCACGAGCGGCGGCCCGCGCCGCCGAAACCCCGACCAGAGAGGAGAAGGCCCGCTGCTGCAGCGCCGCCGCAGGGCTTCGCCCGGCGGACGCCCTCCGGCAGCGGCGAGGAGGAGGGGTGAGCGAGGGCGGAGCTTTGCGCCGGCGACGGAGGGGAATCTCCCGTGACGCGCTCGCGGGGCGCGTCGCGGGAGCTGTTTTCCTCGCTACCTGATGTTAACAGGCAGATCTCCGGTGCCTCGCGTAGTTTCTCCGGGATCACTACTTTATTGACCTAAAACGTCTTCTATTTGTTTATAGAGGGAGAACAACTCAACAGCGTTGGCAGCTAGGTCACAATATACAGCAAACAAACCTGAGCCACTAAGATGAGAAGATGATAGTTTTAAAATTGCCAGATAAAGGATGGATATGCACTTCAAAAGTTACAATGTATTGCTTGCAATGGGGATCTACCTGCCTGCCTAGTTCTATTCATGAGCAAAGAAAGCAGCCTAGTTATTACTACAATTGTAAGTTCCGAGAAGCTAGAGATACAAATACTTGTGACGGGCTGCCATTGAAGCAAACTGGTAGTAGTAAGTATTACCTCCGTCCCGAAAAGCTTGTCTTAGATTTGTCTAGATACGGATGTATCCAGACACGTTTTAGTGTTAGATACATCCGTATTTAGACAAATCTAAGACAAGCTTTTTGGGACGGAGGGAGTAATACTGTTTGACAGGAAGTTCTTTGCGAAAGGAAACTGCATTTATCAACTAGTACATCATACAGCGTACCTCAGGAAGATTTGGCACTGAACACTCCTCTGTTTGACTGGTATCACCTTGTTGGCAGGGTGAGGCCTCTGTTTTTGCCTGGCCATTTGTACAAGTTGATTCACCTGGAGGACGATCTTGTTGGCAGGGCAAGGCCTCTGTTTTTGCCTGGCCATTTGCATAACCTGATCCACCTGGAACAAAATCTTGTTGCCAGGGCGGGGCCTCTGTGTTTGCCTGGCCATTTGCATAAGCTGATCCACCTGGAACACAATCTTGTTGGCAGGACGAGGCCATTATTCTTTTACCCCTTGAAGAACCAGCAATTAATCCATCTGTGACACATCAGCATAATTAGCTGTGGACAAAATGGAAAGTAATACCAAATCGTTGTCATTAGATTCGTTATGAAACATATTTCTATATTTTAGTTATTTAGTATTCTAGCGCTGATATATTTTGCTATAAACTTGGTCAAAATAGAAACATTTGACTTCCATGAGGAAATAGGGAGCCTGGTTCTCAAAGATGAACCCATTACTCTGAAGCCATATGGTCCAGCTTCCAACCGAAAGAACTTGCATGAAATGCTTAGGCCCAAATCTGGTTTTAGCACCCCTAAATCATCTGAAATGCTTGCAGGTCAGCATTCAATTCCAGTGCTCCACCAGAAATCCTGGCTGAAAGAGCACTCAAAGAATTGGTGGTGCATCTCTTCAACAGGGAAATCTTCACATACTACTCCCTCGGTCCCATAATATAAGACGTCTTTGCAGTTCAATTATATAAAACGGCAAAAATGTCTTATATTATAGGACAGAGGTGGTAGATCACAGTGACTGCTATTAAGCAGCA